>CM076579.1:679879151-680210977 GCA_034641835.2 Pinus albicaulis
GGCTAAAACTGTTATCACTCAGGTTTTCCTAGAAGTTGTGTAAGAGGAAAGTATACCCAAGGTAACCACAAACCAACCTTTTAGATGCAGAATCTAGCCAATCTGCATCCAAAGAGGGCTCTCTCTTTATAATTTATCTTTGTTCTTGGAAGGTTTTAGGCTAGTTATAGATTCAAGGGTTTGTTTGAAAATTGGTGGAATCCACAAACTAAGGGCAAGGTTGAGGGCTTTCAGTCCATTGGGCTATGGAGTCAAAGGATGGCTTTACTAGATTTCTATTCTAAGCACAAGATGGGATTACAGGGCAAGATAGATAGACAGAGAACAATCCTTAAAATTTAAAGTGGATGGAATGATCTTGAAGGGATGAAAGGCATCTAAGAATCTTTCACCATGTTCAAAAGAAAGAAATAAGATGACTACAAACAAAGAGCAATGAAGAATTCTTTATTATAGTAATCAACAATGTTTAAATTAGCAAAGCAAGAGCATTTAAGAATTCATGCTTATAACTAATTTAGAGGAAAACTTTAAGAACAATCACATCTGAAATCAGAGTACAATTAAGTAAATTCTGGTTCAAACCTTTATGTAAATTATTCAGAAATGGATATGATGATATTATAAACTAATATAAAATTTCAGACAAAGGGTAGAAAAACTTATTGAACTGTAGTCCAACACATGAATCTTGCAACAAGTCCAGTGCTTTAAATCGTCATCCAGTAAGCCACGAGTAAATTTCTCCAAAATGATTTTATTCCGAAAACCTCAATGTTACAGCAGAGTAATAGAATCCACCCCAAATGCTTCCAAGAGTGGAGTATTTATACAAATTCTAAACTAAAATATGTTGAAACAAATATCAAAATTGGTTCACAAATCTCTCCAACTATTTACATAAATAGAACTTAATTAAAGGACACTCAAACTAATGCATCTATTTGGCACTATTTTGTATGGATAGGTGATGACAAAGATAAGAATTCGAATTTGATCCAACTCTTAGTTGATGATGAGGCATCCAAGTCACTAACTGCTTCCTTTCTTTGTGCAATCTGCTCCAACAATTCTGAAAACTTGGGGTCCAATGATATCTTTGTATTTCTCAATCCGTAATAGATATGTAAACAATGAAAGAGGTTATTGTAGATAAATATGTTGGTGAGATAAACCGCTTTCATTTTCCCAAAATTCCTCTCCAGCTATGCATAATAGTCTCTGTAAACAATATGTGTAAAACAGAGTTTTACAGAGTCTGAAAAATGGCCTGTAAAGATGCACATGTATCTCTCATTATAAAACCACTGTGAAAAAACTGAGATAGGTTTTTGTATATGGGTCTCTTAGGAACAGAAACCTCCTTCAGTTTTGTATGAAGTATTTTTTATTGGCCACAATCCTCTCTGCAAAATGATGACTTAAACTGGAATTTTCTGCAAAAAGTGCTTTCCAACATTGTTTAATCTTTCCAAAACCATAATGGCTGTTAGAAAAGTGAGAGAGGTTTTTGTATATGGACCTCTTAAGAACATAAACCTCCTTCATTGTTGTAAAATTCATCTTGTATTGATCACAATAGTTTCTGCAAAACTATGACTAAAATATGCGATTTCTGCAAAAATGTTCCTTCTTGTTATGTTTTTTCATTTTTTTACTTTCTTGCTCTTTTGACTGTTTTACTTTCACTTTAGACAAACCTCCCTATTGGTGAAAGTATTCTCATCTCTTTTTACCATTTTACTACCTTCTGTATTTACTTTTACTGTTTACCTTTGACTGCTCTGTAACTTCATTTTAACTTTCACTAACTTTTACCTGATACACTTTAACCACTGATACTCTTTAGCTGTTATGCTTTCTAACCTTTGTTTGAATAGATTTGATAACAATCTTGGAGTAAAAAAATCTTATGACTAGTATTAAGACTGTTTATCCAAGGATGTGATCTTCTGGTCACCTCTTCAGGGGACAACTGAGTAGATTTTTCAAGCAATTTCTCAATGGACAAGGGAGTGAGGTTTTAACCAAGTTCAAAATGGAGCATCATTCAAGGCTACGGGAACTCCCATTTTGGTTCTTGTGTGTTCAAAATGGCAGTTTCTGGGTTTTCTTCACAGAAATGTCGTGTTTTCAGTTTTAATGAGGGAAATTGGCACAATTGCAGGTTCGGGGGAACAATTCACAGTTTTAAACCTCAGAGAATGATCTCAGTGATAAGATTTAATCACTAATCCAGTGGAAAACAAGGAAAACAGACTTTCTTTTGAAGTTCGAAGCGCTATAGGATAAATACCTGTTCTTAGAGGACAGCTGGCTTTTAACAGGTATCGGGCGGTAGCAGGAGGATGCTTGAACACAGGTCTGGCGGAATTCTGGAGCGAAATTGAATAGAACAGTGGATTTTAATGAAAATTCGAAAGTCGTAATAGAAAGCACAGTCGCGTTTAAATGGTGAAAATGACACAAAAACGCGAAATTTTGTTTTATTCCAAAGTCAAAGGAGGAGTTTTCAGTTTTTCGAGGAGTGACGTCACTTTAGTACGGGCTGATGTGGGGCAGGGGGGCCGGGCGGTAAGCGGTTAGTCCCCGCACCGCTTATGGACAAAGGTGGTATTAGATGAGCGGGCAGCGATTCCATTCGATTATCAACATGTGGATGGGTGACTAGTCAAATACCACCAATCCCCCGCTGGTTAAAATGCTGACAAAGGATGGGTAGCGGAATTAATAGGGAGCGTTGATCTGTGGAAAGGCGATCTTACGGTGGAAAGGACGGGGAGATAGTGGGGTGGTTATCACGCGGGCTCGGGATATTTACGTTTAATTAATCGTCCCGGGTGGCACATGATTGGCGGAAGAAAGGTTATTAATTAGTTCTGATAACTAATTAATCCCGCAATTATAATGGAAAAGGGATCGAGGCGAGGTTTTGTTGGGTGGGATGCCACGTGGATGGGCCACGGTGGCACGAGGTTTTTCTGAAGTTTTAGTTTGAATCAAAACTTCGGGCCTTATCCTTTATTTGTGTTAAACATATAGAATTATATGTTTAAAGCTTTTTCATATATGTTTTTTATTATATGGTAACAAATAAACATTATTTAATTACCATAAGGGCGGGACTATAATATAAGGATATAATTAACCAAAGGGCTTGTAAAGCGGGGTTTTAATGAATATTTGGGAAGTAATTACTTTGGTTAAAACATAATAGAGGGGTTTTTGGGATATTAATTTAAAAGGAATTATATACTTAGGATAGGGTATTTCCCTAGGGATTTAGTAAATAGAGTTAAATGTTGATATGGCAAAGGACAAGGAAACTCAAAATATCTTTGCACATCTAAGAAAGTGAGAACTTTTGAAGTAAACTGCAATATCTTATCTTCAATACTTAAACTTAGAATAGCAAGTTATTATGAGGGATTTTTATGGAATTTTGCATGATTTTCCTAAGCCAAATAGGATTTTACTTAGGACAAGGTTAAAGATGGATGATTACAATGATGAATTATCTCAAGTACTTAGGTCTTTTTGATCATTAGGCCGAGGGTCCGGTCCCTCCAGAAGTCAAGGAAATGCCTTGAGCCCTTTTGATCTCCAAATACCTTAGCACTTTGGGGGAAATTAGTAAAACTTTTGGGGGAAAGTGATAAGGGAAGTTAATGATTTTGACTTTGCTTGCTGTGATTTTCCAGTGTATTTCCTGCTTCAGTATTTGTGATGAAAGTAAAGGATCAAAAACATGTAGCAGCATCATTCATCAGATAGAACTTTGCAACACCATCTACCTACCCTATCTACTACTACCATTTTCTCTTCTTTATTAGGGTGCATTTAGACTTGCAAACCCTTATCAATCTTCTTTTATTTTACATGGTAAATCTATCTATTTCTACCCTTATTACATCCAAGGGCTCAGATTAAACTGTTGAGCACCTTTTATTAACTCTACCTATCTACTTATCTGCCAAGATTAAACTGTTTGGTCAGATATTTATTCTCTATTCTACAACATGAAATTGAAAATGAATGAGTCAAGTTTAAACAGTTTGACTCTTCACAAATTGTGGCAAAAGTTTGACAAGCTGCACACAATTTGTTTATTACATCAGAGTAAAAAGTAGTGGCATTTAGACTTGCACACTTTCCTTGGCCTTTGTTTTTGATGGGGTTCATTTCTTTTACTTTTTGGCCATTTTTATTATTTTTACCCTTTGATTTTTCTTTTAGGGTATACCCTCTTTAAATTTTTTAAATTTTTTGATTTTTTGGTTTTTCAAGAATATGGAACACCTTTGCTCAAGAAAAAGGTTTGAACATATTCCATAGTTCAATCAAGACAATCATGAAAAAGGACACCTATTGGTATAGGAGTCTAACACTGGCTCCACTTGGGGATGGATTTTCCTTGTGGAAAGTCAAGAACAACAGATCAGATGCCTAAACATGTCTTCAAACTGAACTATGTAATCTCCTTCTTCTGGTAGCTTTATTGTACATATGATAGTGAAACTTTTGAAGCTTAGGGCTTTCACTTCGGGCTTCAACTTCAAGAAGTCACCATCCAATTAAAACTGATGCATTAGCTGTGGCTGAAAATCTTGAATTGAATATAGTCCTTTTTCTGCAACCTGAAATCTAATCTTGAAACTTAAAACAACACACAAAAATTTTCAAACAAACTTAATGAAAAACTAGTTGTAAATTGAAAACTAAAAAAATTGCTCAAAATTCTGAGCTTATTAGCACTCATCTACCTACTCAATCTACTGTTCAACTTCTAGTTAGGTAAAATGAAATAGCCAATGCAACCATTCAAGCATTATGTACATTGATAGATTTTGTTGCATTTTCTTGTTGATTATCAAAATTGTACTTCTGCAACCTATTAGAAACTTGTCAACAAATGAGAGGATAAGGAAACACTTGATTTCCTTTGTTGACTCTAGAAAATGTACAAAAGGATCTTCCAAAATATATACACTGATGTTTAACTGATCTGAACAACTGTACATTTGTTCTGGATGGCCTCCATACCATGAATATGAAGTGCTATTTTCATCTTTATCTCCCTGTAATCTTTCAGATAAGATTTGTGATGATATTCCTACTGATTGTAATGTTTGAGTGTTGAATCCTTTATCATCTTGATTCTGAAAATCATAGTTAGTTAATAGAGGAATGCTTTTAATGCCTTCAATATTCAACATATCTGCTATTGGATCCTGAAAATCTTGGGAAAATTGCTGGAACCTATGACATATAAAATTCCATGGAACTTCATAAACTTCAACAAGTTTCCCATTCTTTTCTTTAAATATATTATACCACATTTCCTTTAAAAGTTGAAATGGTTCAAAAAATAGTGGTATGGAACTTTCTTGTGTTATTTGATCATTTATTTCAATAGGAACTGATAACTGCAATTGTGAAACTGAAAAATCTTGATCAATAGTTTCATTATCTTCTTTGTTGTCAATCACAATTCCTAAGGATTGCTGATTATTGATGGCATGATAGTTTTCTCTAATGAACTGAAATGAAGCATAACAAAGAGGTAAAGAATCTTCACTTATTTCCACATTTTCTGCTCTTCCTTCTTCACTCTCATGGCTGATCTGTATTGGCTGATCACTGTCTTCAATCTGCTAAAACTGCATTTCTTCATCTTCCAAACTAGCTTCTGATATCTCCGTAAAGTTAGCTTGACTTTGGAGAACATAACTATCATCATAATGATCATACTTAGGCAAATCATCAAAATAAGGAATGTCATCAAACATACACATTAGAACAACAGATTCCTCTTCCTCATATTGATTTGTAAATTCATTTTCTGATCTATGATAATTTGAAATAAGAGGAATTTTTTCATGGCTATCAACCTCTTCTATTTCTTCATGGTGATTTTGAATAAAAAATTCTTCTTTCATAGTGATCTCCTGTGTTATTTCATCTAGTTTTCTTACCAAAAGGTTGAGTTTTACCTCTGCAATATGTTTCTTTTCCTCTTCTTCTGCTTTCAACTTTTCCTGTTTGATTTGGAGATTAACTTCCACATCAACTGCAATGTTCTGCATATGTACAAGTGTTTTTGGATTTCTTTCTCTTAACCGAAATTCTATTTCTGAATCAAAGGCACTTGGATAATGCAAGAGAGCTGAATCATGAGGAGGTCTAATATTTTCTGGTATTGAATAATAAACTTGATTAAATCTGTCAGAAAATTGTTGTATCGTTTCATTTGAATGTCTTTTTAATTGATTATATTCTTCCATGATCACAAAATGATTAACTTTGATTATCCATCTATCGAGGAAAAGTTTGATAAACTGTTGAAAATTTGAGATGCTAGCATTAGGCAGATTTTTGAACCAACTCTTTATTCTATTTTGCAAAGAAAGAGAAAAAAGTCTGATTTTAACATCATCTTCATCAATCTCAAATAAATCCAAATAATTTTCAAAACCTTGAATATGTTTTTGGGCCGTGATACCATTTTCTCCATCAAATCTAGGAAGATACTTGTAGTATTTTTTAGGAAAATCATGGAGTATAGGAGGTAAAATAAGGGGCTTATATCTATCTGGAACTTTATATGGCACGGGGATATGTACAGGGATTGTAAGATCAGTCTTGATTATTTGAGGCTTCTTATTTGGAAAATGATCATCATTAGATTCATAAGAAAGCCGCTCAAAGAGATTAGGAGAATTATTACTTACAATATTCAAAGGAAAATAACTAAAAACTAATCTAAGATCTTCTATAAAATACAATATACATTGAAAAAAATTCTTAATGAGAAAGAACATAATGTCTTGGATTAAGATCCAAGTTGAAAGCCTGATCTTTCCATATTGTCCTTTGAGGTTCATTCCTCCAGTGGAGTCTTGATTCTGAAATTGATTTGGAGTCACCAGGTCGATGATTTTAACCTTTGTGTGTCTGATCCTGTCCACCATCATAGATCGGATCTAAACCTGTAAAACAATTCTAAAGAAAAAGTTAGTTCTCCAGGAAACCAAATTTTGAATATTTTATGATTATTTTATTTTTTTATGAATTTTCAAAACAACTTCTATGATTTCTTTAAGAAATTTAAGATTTTTAATTAAAATTTTCTCAAAGATTTATTAAACTAGAGAATCTGATTGAATGTTTTGAATCCAAAGTTCAGTTTATAAGCTAAACCAGAGATAGACTGAAGCAGCATTTATTTACTATGCAATTGCAGAGCAAAAGCATTTCAAAGGCTACCTGGCTGATCTTCAGACTCTGTCTATAGCTTATAAATCAAACAATAGTATCGATAAAATGATTCAGATCCCCAGTATGGTCGCCACTATGTTATCACTCAGGTTTTCCTAGAAGTTGTGTAAGAGGAAAGTATACCCGAGGTAACCACAAACCAACCTTTTAGATGCAGAATCTAGCCAATCTGCATCCAGAAAGGGCTCTCTCTTTATAATTTATCTTTGTTCTTGAAAGGTTTTAGGCTAGTTATAGATTCAAGGGTTTGTTTGAAAATTGGTGGAATCCACAAACTAAGGGCAAGGTTGAGGGCTTTCAGTCCATTGGGCTATGGAGTCAAAGGATGGCTTTACTGGATTTCTATTCTAAGCACAAGATGAGATTACAGGGCAAGATAGCTAGACAGAGAACAATCCTTAAAATTTAAAGTGGATGGAATGATCTTGAAGGGATGAAAGGCAGCTAAGAATATTTCACCATGTTCAAAAGAAAGAAATAATATGACTACAAACAAAGAGCAATGAAGAATTCTTTATTATAGTAATCAACAATGTTTAAATTAGCAAAGCAAGAGCATTTAAGAATTCATGCTTATAACTAATTTAGAGGAAAACATTAAGAACAATCACATCTGAAATCAGAGTACAATTAAGTAAATTCTGGTTCAATCCTTTATGTAAATTGATAGGAAATGGATATGATGATGTTATAAACTAATATAAAATTTCGGACGAAAGGGTAGAAAAACTTGTTGGTGTAGTCCTACACATGAATCACGCAACAAGTCCGGTGCTTTAAATCGTCATCCGGTAAGCCACGAGTAAATTTCTCCAAAATGCTTTTATTCGAAAACCTCAATGTTACGAAGTGAGTAATAGAATCCACCCCAAATGCTTCCAAGAGTGGAGTATTTATACAAATTCTAAACTAAAATATCTTGAAACAAATATCAAAATTGGTTCACAAATCTCTCCAACTATTTACATAAATAGAACTTAATTAAAGGACACTCAAACTAATGCATCTATTTGGCACTATTTTGTATGGATAGGTGATGACAAAGATAAGAATTCGAATTTGATCCAACTCTTAGTTGATGATGAGGCATCCAAGTCACTAACTGCTTCCTTTCTTTGTGCAATCTGCTCCAACAATTCTGCAAACTTGGGGTCCAATGATATCTTTGTATTTCTCCATCCGTAATAGATATGTACAAAATGAAAGAGGTTATTGTATATAAATATGTTGGTGAGATAAACCTCTTTCATTTTCCCAAAATTCCTCTCCAGCTATGCATAATAGTCTCTGTAAAAAATATGTGTAAAACAGAGTTTTACAGAGTCTGAAAAATGGCCTGTAAAGATGCACATGTATCTCTCATTATAAAACCACTGTAAAAAAACTGAGATAGGTTTTTGTATATGGGTCTCTTAGGAACAAAAACCTCCTTCAGTTTTATATGAAGTATTTTGGATTGGCCACAATCCTCTCTGCAAAATGATGACTTAAACTGGAATTTTCTGCAAAAAGTGCTTTCCAACATTGTTTAATATTTCCAAAACCATAATGGCTGTTAGAAAAGTGAGAGAGGTTTTTGTATATGGACCTCTTAAGAACATAAAACTCCTTCAGTTTTGTAAAATTCATCTTGGATTGATCACAATAGTTTCTGCAAAACTATGACTAAAATATGCAATTTCTGCAAAAATGTTCCTTCTTGTTATGTTTTTTCATCTTTTTACTTTCTTGCTCTTTTGACTGTTTTACTTTCACTTTAGAAAAACCTCCCTATTGGTGAAAGTATTCTCATCTCTTTTTACCATTTTACTACCTTATGTATTTACTTTTAATGTTTACCTTTGACTGCTCTGTAACTTCATTTTAACTTTCACTAACTTTTACCTGATACACTTTAACCACTGATACTCTTTAGCTGTTATGCTTTCTAACCTCTGTTTGAATAGATTTGATAACAATCTTGGAGTAAACAAATATTATGACTAGTATTAAGACTGTTTATCCAAGGATGTGATCTTCTGGTCACCTCTTCAGGGGACAACTGAGTAGATTTTTCAAGTAATTTCTCAATGGATAAGGGAGTGAGGTTTTAACCAGGTTCAAAATGGAGCATCATTCAAGGCTACAGGAACTCCCATTTTGGTTCTTGTGTGTTCAAAATGGCAGTTTCTGGGTTTTCTTCACAGAAATGTCGTGTTTTCAGTTTTAATGAGGGAAATTGGCACAATTGCAGGTTCAGGGGAACAATTCACAGTTTTAAACCTTAGAGAATAATCTCAGTGATAAGATTTAATCACTAATCCAGTGGAAAACAAGGAAAACAAACTTTCTTTTGAAGTTCGAAGCGCTATAGGATAAATACCTGTTCTTAGAGGAAAGCTGGCTTTTAACAGGTATCAGGCGGTAGCAGGAGGATGCTTGAACACAGGTCTGGCGGAATTCTGGAGCGAAATTGAATAGAACAGTGGATTTCAGTGGAAATTTGAAATTCGTAGCCGAAAGCACAGTCGCGTTCAAATGGTGAAAATGACATAAAAACACGAAATTTTGTTTTATTTCCAAAGTCAAAAGAGGGGTTTTAGTTTTTCGAGGAGTGATGTCACTTTAGTACGGGCTGACGTATGCAAATTCGGGTGGTAAGCGGTAAGCGGTAAGTCCCCACACCGCTTTTGGTCGAGGGTGGTATTGATCGTAGGGGGAGCGATTCCACAAAACGTTTGCCACGTGGATGGTGGACTTTTCAAATACCGCTCGTTCCCCGCTGGTTAATGTTCTCACAAAGGATGGGTAGCGGGGTTCACGTGGATCGTTGATCTGCGGAGGTTTGATCCGACGGCTGAAGCAATGGGGGAATAGGCGGAGGTTTCAGATGTGGGCCCGTCGGGCTTTAAACACTTTTTAACGTTATTTAATCACTCCGGGGAATATTTAATGGGAGGAAAGAAGGTTATTAATTAGTCCTGATGACTAATTAATCCCGTATGCGTAAGAAAGGGGTTACAGCGGGGTTTGGTCAAGTGGAATGCCAGGTGGACAATCCACAGTGGCATGAGATTTTTCCGAAGCTTTATTTATATTTTTGTGTTTAAACATACGTATCGCATGTTTAAAGTTTTTGTATATATATTTTTATTATATGGTAACCAATAAACATTATTTAATTACCATAAGGGCGGGACTATAATATAAAGATATATTTAACCAAAGGGCGTATAGTGGGTTTTTATTTGAATGCACGGGAAGTAAATACTTTGGTTAAAACATAATAGAGGGGTTTTTGGGATATTAATTTAAAAGGAATTATATACTTAGGATAAGGCATTTTCACTAGGGATTTAGTAACTAGAGTTAAACATTAATATCACAAAGGGACAAGGGAACTCAAAATATTTTACACATCTAAGAAAGTGACAATTTCTGAAGTAAATTGCAATATCTCATCTTCAACACTTAAACTTAGAATAGTAAGTTATTTTTGAGGGATTTTTATGGAATTTTGCATGATTTTCCTAAGCCAAATGAGATTTTACTTAGGAAAAGGTTAAAGATGAATGATTATAATGATGAATTATCTCGAGTACTTAGGTCTTTTTGATCATTAGGCCGAGGGTCCGGTCCCTCCAGAAGTAAAGGAAATGCCTTGAGCCCTTTTGATCTCCAAGTACCCTAGTACTTTGGGGGAAATTAGTAAAACTTTAAGGGGAAAGTGATGAGGGAAGTTAATGATTTTGACTTTGCTTGCTGTGATTTTCCAGTGTATTTCCTGCTTCAGTATTTGTGATGAAAGTAAAGGATCAAAAACATGTAGCAGCATCATTCATCAGAAAAAACTTTGTAACACCATCTACCTACCCTATCTACTACTACCATTTTCTCTTCTTTATTAGGGTGCATTTAGACTTGCAAACCCTTATCAATCTTCTTTTCTTTTACATGGTAAATCTATCTATTTCTACCCTTATTACATCCAAGGGCTCAGATTAAACTATTGAGCACCTTTTATTAACTCTACCTATCTACTTATCTGCCAAGATTAAACTGTTTGGTCAGATACTTATTCTCTATTCTACAACATAAAATTGAAAATGAACGAGTCAAGTTTAAACAGTTTGACTCTTCATAAATTGTGGCAAAAGTTTGACAAGCTGCACACAATTTGTTTATTACATCAGAGTAAAAAGTAGTGGCATTTAGACTTGCACACTTTCCTTGGCCTTTGTTTTTGATGGGGTTCTTTTCTTTTACTTTTTGGCCATTTTTATTATTTTTACCCTTTGATTTTTCTTTTAGGGTATACCCTCTTTACATTTTTTAAATTTTTTGATTTTTTGGTTTTTTCAAGAATATGGAACACCTTTGTCCAAGAAAAAGGTTTGAACATATTCCATAGTTCAATCAAGACAATCATGAAAAATGACACCTATTGGTATAGGAGTCTAACAGAAACAATGTTCGAATTTGTGATGTTACTATAAATAATTTCACCTAACTTTTTATGGAAATCCATTTGGTCCATTGGATGAATGATATTTGTGTCAAAAGAGAAAATATATATTTTTTAATCATCTACCAAATGAGGCTGTGGAACTTTAGGTTCCAAGAAAGAAACTTGCATTCTCCTTTTCTCTAAATCAAAGGCCGAAAGAAGCCCATGTTGAGTAGTGGTTTTTGCTTCCAAAATTGTGAAACCATGGTATCTTTTAGTGCCTATATCTTTTCCTTAATTTCTTTGTAGATTGAAAAAAATACTTGGACCTTTTCTGGTTTTTCCAGACTCTCCTCTTGGTGATGAAATAGGTGTATCTATTGAAATAATTGGAGATGTAGGAATAATCTTGTTAATGTTAGGTATCGAAACTAAACATGGGTGTGTTAAGACAATTGGTTGTATTTTTTATTCATTCTATTGGTGTGTATCTTCTACATCCATAGTCTTCAGCCTCTTATTGTACACTAGGAAATTTTTAGCAACAATCTCTTCCACTAATGGAGCACATTTTCCCTTGGGATTTTCTCACTTTTTTCCTTGGGCATTGGTGTCTGAGAATATGAGATGATTTTTTGTTTGGCCTTCTGCAATGTATTCTCTTTCCATTGTTTCTGGTTCACGATTTGCTCAATTTCTAGTCTATAAGTATGAGGGTAAGGAGTATACCTTTTTTTTCTCAACTTTGAAATTACACCAAAAGGGTCATATGAGCAACTAAAATTGTTCTTGAAGTTCATTTGGTTCAATATGGACTCTGCTTCATGCCCAACTGATCTGGAATTTCTTGTCAAAGGACCAATTTTTGTCTTGATTTTTAAATGGGCTTTCTTCTTAGCTGCTAGAAAATTTACTTGGTCCACGTTGAGCATTTTCCTAATGAATTCTAAAGAAAAAATATGGATTGGAACAAAATTGGTTATTTTATAAGGGGGTAACTCACAACCATATATCCTTATATCTGTATAGCACTGATATAAATATCGGTCTCATTTTTTATTTTTTGGACTATGGTGTAAGATATTTTAATATTTGGACTTATCCTTGGTTCTGCATCAATATTTATCAAACTAGATGTTGTGTGCAAAAATTGATATAAAAAATCACTCAATGTGAATTCAATATTGGTTTTTTTACAAGGGAAGTCCAATGGATGTTGAATTTGGGGTTTCCCTCACTGTCCAACTTCTGAAAACTAAATGAAAATCTTTGTGATTTATAATAAAGAAAATTATACACCAATACGGATGCATATTTAAAAAATCCTTCTGTTGAGAATTTTATGAATTTCTCATGATTTTTCTCATCTACAAACTCATAACATAAAATGGTAGGAGGATTTTCACCTTTGGAAAACATAGAAAGGAACACAAGGATGATATCATCAACCCTTCGGTCAGAATAATTCTCTAATATGCATGAAATGATCGCAATTATATGCTTGGTCTTTTCGGGAAATATAGAAGCAAGATATCGAGGGATTTATTTATGCATTTCGACATTCTAAGGTAAGAAACATTTTAATATTTTAGCTCTCTATGGGAAATATAATTCATTATACATCTCCATAAGTAAATCTCGGTGAAAGGTTGGACTGAACTAGGATTTTGGATTTGAAATTTTTTTGAAATTGATTAACCATCAATAGCAAAAAAGATCTTTCCATTTTGGGCAGTTATGTTTCTTTGACTCGTCATGTATCTAAAATAACACCGACCTACAAAATCTAGAAAGTAATAGGTCTGGGGAAAAATAAATTGTGGCAAAAGAGAATCCCATAGTCTTAAATCGTCGCTAAGGTCAAGGTAACTCTGTTTGAGCCAATAGTGGAGCTCATACAGGTCAAAATCCCAATGGTTTTCAGCAACAAGATGTTGAAGGTCAACTAGTGGTTGATGGTCCAAATGTATTTGTTAAGGTAGAATAGGGTTTTCATTAGGCCCTATATTTTTTCTCTTAGGATCCATACTGAAAAATGGAAATGAAATAGAGAATAATGGTAGCCCGGGAAATTTTGGTCGCAATACAGTTCGCACTGTGACAGGTATTCGCCTGCAAGATAGTTGCACGAACTCCGAATCGACTGACTGGAGGAGTGGATAACAGGAGGTGGCTGCTAAAGAATTTGATAAACTTATGTTTTAGATAGAAAGAAAAAAAAATGCGACCACATGAAAAGTTTACTGATTTTTTATACTAATGGAGTAAATCTCGTTGTGTTGACATCTTATGGAGTTGGTCTGTTTATGTGGTATAAAATTATTATTAGGAAAAATTAGATCAAATTCAGTAGGAATAATGGACCAGAGTAGGATTGTAGGTGGCTAGACGGGAGTGGTAGGACCATGACATTGTGTCGAGAGTGATGAGTTGATGGGATGGATGGGATGGTGGGAAAAGCAATATTGTTGTTTTACTAAATGGTGGAAAGCACAATAGGAGCTTTCCCGGAGGAAAGGTGTAGATTGAACAAAGGGATGACATGTTTGCAAAGGAGGAATAAGGGGTACCTCTTTCCCAGATGCCCCGCTGGATAGAATTTGGAATGGGTGGGGGGTGAGTGTTTGTTGCAATGTCGTTGATGAAGGCGGGGTTGATCAGTGTCGTTGACACAGGCACAAATATTATCACGACCAGACAGAGGTGTTTTTTTTTTTATAGTTTCTTTTCATTTTTCACTTTATTACAAACAGTAATCGTGTTTCAAACATACGATTAAATTTAAACAAGATTAACTTGAAATAATATTAATTTATTCTAATCCTATTTATCCTATACTAAGGTGCATTTTGACTTGCATGCCCATTATTTCTATTTCTAAGGTTTATACATGATTTTTTCTTTTGTTTTCGTGGTATTTTGGCTAGAAACACTTTTATTCAAAATATATTTCTTTTAACTGATGCAATTTAATTCTTCAGTGACATTTAGGCTTGCTCACTCATATATATTTTTGGGGTTTCTTCATTTTTCCTTTTTATTCTTTTTTTATTTTTCTCAAATACATTTTTTATACCCTCGCTTCATTGTGCATATATATATATATATATATATATATATATATATATATATATATATATATATATATATATATATATATATATATATATATATATATATATATTGTAAATCATTTGCAGAATACACTATTATTTACAATATTCATCAACTGAAAGAAAATATCCAATAATAATTTGATCTTATGAATCATAGGACCCTAACACTATCAAGTGAATATATTACAGGTGAATCGAAGACAACCATGGTAACAAAGTATGGTAGTTATTAATTCCTAGTTATAATTTCTTATTTGTGTAATGCTCTTGCTACATTTTCGACCTTGATGAATGAGGTTCTACATTTGTTATTGGATAATCATGTTTTGGATTACTTTGATGACGTTATAATGTTAAATGATAGTTTGGAATACCATAAGATACATTTGGAACAAGTATTTGAGGGATCGAGACAACATCAACTGTACTTCAAAATACTGAGTGTATGTTTTCCAAAATGAGATACCATTTCTGGCTCATTGGGTTGGCTAGGGATGTATTTCCATGGACCTTCAGAAGATAAAGGAGATAATATATTAGTAGGATCAACATAATGTTCATGACCTGATGGTCTTCAATGGGAGGACCAATTACTATCAGATGTTCATGGAGGTCTACTCAAAGACACCCTCCAGACAATGGAAGTGAATAGAGAATAGTAGAGTTGTGGTTGAAGAACTCAAATGTATGATTGAGATGGCTCTTGTAGTGAAACTTTCATATTATGAGATATTTATTAAGGTGCAAAAAGATGCATAAAATTTTGGCACAGGAGGTGTTTTGATGTATGATGGTCACCCTAAAGCTTTGAGGAGTAAGAAGTTACATAATTAGGAAACAGGGTACTTCATCAATGAGAAAGAGTTGAAAACAAGAGAGAATTTACTTCAGGTGTGGAGAAACAATTTTTTGTGGAAGTCATTTTTGTTGAATATAGATAACATTACAATGTGCTACTTTCCTACCAAATGGTAGTTTTCACCAAAGTAGGGTTGATGGAAAGACATTTTGGCTGATTTTGACATGATAATTGAGTATAGGTGAGGGAAACTCATCATGGTTATGGATTCCTTTATAATAAAGGAACAATTGGCAATGAATGAGGAAGAAGAGGAGAAACTTTCTACTCTAGGAGATAGCTAGATTCAGTTTTTTGAAGAGATGCATAAAATTATTCATGATGGTTTTTAAAAAAAAAACTAAAATGAAAAACACAATGAAGCATGTAAAGGAAGGGTTGACATGGGAGTTTATATTGAAAGATGATATATTTTTTTATAGATCTCGCATGAATGTACTGAAAGCAGCTAGACATAGGAGGGAACCCTTGAAGGATTTTCAGGACTTTCCTTGGGTTTGACACCCATGACAACAAAGAACAATGGAATTATTAGAGAGAGTATACTTTTGGGGAAGAATGATAGGATACGTGAAGTATGTGTAAATAGGAATTATATGCAAGTAAGATAATTTTAACACCAGTGGATATGTATGATTGTTACATCCTTTACCGATTGTAGAGAGGCCTTGGGAAAGTGTCTCAATGGTCTTCATCTCAAAATTTCCAATGGGGCAAGGGTATAATGAAGTGTTGGTCATTGTTGATCGATTCTCTAATTATGTCATCTTCTTACCTATGAAGGTACCATGTAGTGAAAAGGAGGTATAAGAGAATTTCTTCTGGAATGTCATGAAATATTGGGTTATTCCATTGAGAATTTTTTAGGATATAAATATGAGACACATGGAAAATTTTTGGATTTCACTATTTAAAATGGTGGGGACATAATCTCTACATAGATCTAGATTATATATATATATATATATATATATATATATATATATATATATATATATATATATCTGTGTGTGTGTGTGTGTGTGTGTGTGGGGGGGGGTGGGGGGGGGGTGGGTGTGTGTGCGAACAAAGCATATTGAATCCCTACTAGAGGATTAACTTGAGAATCACGTGAATTCCGATCAAGAGAAATGACCAAACCTAATGGATGAAACTCAATTTAGTTACTACTTTCAGGAGATTTTTTCTACAAGATATATTATATTAGAGTTGGTTAATTGGAAGATTCCCATCACCCCACATATGGTCATGCAAGGCAACCATGGGAGGAGTATTTTAGATTTGAATTGAATGAGAGGTGATGGATCAAATGCATCAAATGGGAGGAGATGGATCAAATGCATGTAATAGATGCAACATTGTGGATGAAGAATTTGAGAGAAAAGAATGGGAAATTTGCATAGTTTAGTGTGGAAAATATGTTATTTGTCAACATGATGAAGGACTAGTTACAACCATCTACTTGGATGTCTAGATCACTGGCGAGGAGGTTTGAGGGGCCATTTCTAGTTTTCAAGTAGATTGTTGATGTTGCCTATATGCTAGAGTTTCATTTCCATTTAAGGCCCCATCATCTAGTATTCTATATGTGTCAGTTGAAGAAGAGATAGGAAGATGTAAAGAATACGAGAAAAGTGGAGCCACCACGTGCCCCAAGAGTAATTTTTTATCATTCAAATTTGGAGCTTGAGGAAATCATAGGTTATCATACTTTGAGCATTGGAAACAATAGGAAGAGAGAATAATTTTTCAAATAGAAATATGCTCTGAAAGAGAATGGATGGAAGACCCATGAGTCCTTATGGAGATGGGAGAAGGAGATGAGAACTTACGATAAAATTCAAAATTCCAAGGGTTGTTGGGGACACCAAGGACTCAAGTTGGGCCAAGATGTCAAGCTATGGTATTCCAAAGTGTTCCCTGTCTTATCCACGTGCGAAGCACATGTCCCAAAACCATTGGTAAGATGTTGTTGCATGGGTGACACCGTCGTCGCAAGAAATGTGAAAAATTTATTGCATGGTCTATGACAATATTAGAGAGTGAATTACAAGAAACTAAGGAATGAGATGAATCATGTTGGCTTGTTGTCACAATGATGGAAAGAAATGGATGAGCAAGGGACTGAGGAACTGAACATGCTATTAAGAGTATGTTGACTAAGGAGAGGTAGAAGACATGGTGGAAATCATCAGGCATGTTGGGCAAGTTATGTGGGTGTTTGGGTATAATGACGATATTGGCATGGACAAAGGTGCATGACCCATAAAATTTATTTTAACCAAGAATGAGGTAAAGGAACCACACATGATAATGGCATGCCTCATATATATTGAAAATTTGACGATGGAAGATAATATACAACAAACTAAAGCCAAATATGAAGTAGACTTAGACAAGTGCGAAGGAGAAAAATGGAGTGACCTTCGACCTGTGGTCATGCACACTTGAGAGGTCTTTGTAGAATGAAATAAAAAAAAAACCAGTATGATGGTAGGGACTTGAGTATGGTGTTAGGTGACCCGACTGGGGTTTAATGGGTGGGATAAAGGATTTATGATATTTAATTTTTGTTTTGGCTATTCAATTATAGACATAGCCATTACCTTGGTGGATATTTTGTACTTTATGGTTTATTAATAAATAAAAGTATCGAAGAGTCATTCTTTATTATTTTTTTATGTGTATAATAATGTTAATGTGATATAATTCCTTACATATGATGCCCCTAATCTGTTAGTAGATGAATTTACTAAAATGAAGTACTAATAGTACTACTTATACATATTGATGAAATTATGCGCTTAATATAAAATAGATATTGACACAAGTAATATATTTTGATGTGTATTCTTCATGAATTAACATTGTGATACACTAGCCAGTTGTGAAACACATCAGTGTTGCACACTCGAGGGATGACGATGCACCCACATGGTGCCTTGTAACTATAAGATTCCCTAAGGTCGTGAAATTTTCATATTCATTCAAAGAAACCTTCAAAGACCATTTTATAACTATTTCATAGTGCACCAAAATCTGATGACCTTTTGTTGATTATTATACAGACTTGTGTCATCACTCCAATGGACCTTGGTTCCTAGGCTCATTGATGAAACTCAGTAAAAAATTACAATGGAAAAAATGGCCATCAAATATATGACACATGTACCTCATAAAATTACTGATTGATAGGGGGTGAATCATCGATCAACGTTCTAATGACTTTGTCGTCAGATAATCAATAGAAAAGGTAGCCAGATTTCCAATGCTATATCATTGGTATCTAAAATGTAATGTGACGAAAATTACATTGGATATAGAATATGTTTCCTGATGATACAACGTTAGATATTCATAAAATAATGACAAAATTCAATGAGATTTATCTGATAAAACTAGATGAGATACCTAACAAGTAAGTGCAAAATAGGACTGGTGTTATCTGATGATAGGTCGTCAAATAATAAAAAATATGATGAGAGTTATCTGTCGATTCAAACTCATAACTCTGACGGATATTTACAAAATCTGGAAGGGGCTATCCTAGGATGATGTGGCATTATATATTTGACATATATGTACAAAATATAATGAGATATTGCTATAGGTAAATTTGGGCATCATCCCCCATGACCTGGTTAAAGTGGACATCATCCCCAGTACCAATGAAATAGGGTCTATCATCCCCTAACATTTCAGTTGCTATATTCCCTAAGAGAAGAACAATTCATTCATGGATTCTATTATGAGATTTCCAAGGTTTGAAGTATATGTTATATCACTTATGAACTCACCAATGTTGCTTCGAAAGGGACTAAATGTGTTGCATATGCATCATCCCCTTTTCAAGGGTTCACTCCAATGCACTTCCCAACATTCAAGAGTGCATTGGTCACCTAGGAGCGGAATTCTCATTGTTCTGGAATCTCCACATGGCCAATTCCTTCTATAAGAGTCCATATGTGCCAAAATTTGAATCCAATTTTCCATATAACATATCTGAACTTGGGAACATGTCTTTCCTATTCTTAGAAAGTCATTCATTGAGAAACTACCATCAATTTCCCTATAAATTGAGCACAGATCCTAGTAGAAGGGAAGGAAGAATTTTGGTAAATAAATGTTGTTGTATTCTCATTTGAGAGAGTGAAAGTACTGACATGCTGCTGGTGTGATGTTAGATGTGATGAGGCTCGGATGAAGCTAGAGCTAGTGGCATCAAATCAATCATTGGCTATAACCTCCCCCTTCTACTCTTTAATAAAGATTGTTTTTCATTTTCCCATATATGTATCTCTTTATGTTTCTACTTCTCATGTAATGGATTCTTGAATGATATATATGTTTCACATCTAATCGATTTGAGTGTTTAAGATAAGTATATATCTATATATTCATTTTTTGTGTTGTTATTTTTTTATGTTTGGAGGAATCAATCCAGCGATCGAAGTTGGATAGAGCGCGACAACGACAACGACAAAAGGAGAAGGAGAAGCGCTTTGATCAGAAGTATGTTATTATATCATTTTTCGTATCTGCTTATTTTAGAGAAAGTGTTAGAAAATTATTTCCTCTGTTGTACTAAGAGCCTAGCACCACACTTAGGGATTTTTATTTATCCGTAGATCACAATTCTGCATAACAAATTGGCGACTCCACTAGGGAGTATCCTCTCATTCCTAGTTTTTTTGCCTCTGGTAATCCTCATCAATAGTATCTACTTTTAGTTATTAGAAATTTGAATAAAAGAACTGCATTAGAAGTGTGTTCTATAGCTTTCATTTTCAATCACTGTTGCGCCCAACGCACTGTTGTTCAAGACACAGTGCACTGTCTCCCACTCAGGGGTGCAATGCAACGCATTGTCCCCCCTTAGAGAATATGTTTCCCCTTATCCAACCACATTTCATTCAAATTTTTCATTTCTATCATTCTCAACCATATTTTTCTTGTATTCTCAACTGTCTAATACATATTAGAGACCAGTAAGCTTATATGATTGTTCTCCTTTGAAATGTAAATTTCTTCAATGTATATTTAGTGTTTTTCTTTATCATTGGAAAACCAAATTCGAAGTATTTTATTTCAGCATTAGATCCATGTTTTTTCGTAAAGGAAATTTTCATTTAATTCTTTATTTCCTGTAGGAAAAATTGAAGTTCCATTCTTCATTTTTCCTAAAAGATAAATTTGTTGGGAAAAATACTGAGAGGGTGGGGGCGGGGGGGTTGAATCAGTATTTTCAGCATATTCAAAACTTTTTACTTTTTCATGCTCTAAAACCCATACGCTACTTTCCTTTAGTAAACTCGTGTATACATGCGGATATCCTTCATACAACTCGCGTATTAGCAGAGATCTAAATATGCAGATATTTATTAACTTAGTTATTTGCAATATTCAATCATCTGATGTTAAGTTATCAGTAAACATGTGCAGGAATAACAGAATAAAACATCACACAAAGCATCACATGAACACTAGGATTTTTAGGTGGAAACCCAAGTCAGGAGAAAACCACCACTGCAGTTGCTCAGCCTTCAATATTTTATTATAGAGAAAACATCTTACAACATATGTGATGGTGCATACTCCTACCACCACGTAGGCACCCACCTGCGCTCGTTTACCAGCCTCTCCTGGAAGGGAGCTCCAACCCCCTGACTTGTTTACCATCCTCTCCTGGAAGGGAGCGGCCACCTCTCGATCTCGTTTACCACCCTCTCCTGGAAGGGAGCTACAACCCCCTGACTGAAGGCTACAACCCTCAGCACCTCTACGGACCACGTTTCATCAATTTTCACACTGGATCCAAAGCTTCCTTTAGGACACCACTTGCAGGCCACGTTTCATCATATTTTCGGACTGGACCCTTTCCATACTTTTAAGCACAGACAACCATGAAACAGATACATATAACTCACTGATAGATATCAGTAAACCAGCAGAACAGATCAGACATTTCTTACCACAGAATTCGGCAAACCCTAGTTTGCATACGCACTTTCCTTTCTCTGATGTCGTGTATATACACGCTTCCGTTCATATAAACCAGCGTATACTTCAGTACAAAATTGCAAAGCCACCCCCCACCGCGCACACGCGCTTATCTCCGGCCGAAGCGTGCATATACGCACTTTCCAAACCAGCGTATAGAGCTTCAGCCATTATAGAGCAAAACATACTTCTTCGCATCGATATTCGCCCGTATTTACCCTTTTACTTCAGACAGATGTTCGCCTCATCTCAGATCTAGGCCTTCCATAAGGAGATCTTAGCAGATACAAATACATTCCAGATCTAGATATTCTGCTTCATCATTTCTTCATAGGTGCATCATAGATTCAGATCTATTATCAAACCTTTACCCTTTCCATGTAGATATACTTCATAGAGAAGTATTCATTCAAGCTTAGACATATTGCTCCCACACTCATGATTTGCACAATGAATTTCTTCTCTTTATATAGGTTTTTCCTTTTTCAATACCATGAGCCCCTTTGTCAATACCATGAGCCAAAGCAATACCATGAGCCCATTTTTCAATACCATGAACCAAAACAATACCATGAGCGAAAACAATACCATGAGCCCATTTTTCAATACCATGAGCCAAAACAATACCATGGGCCAAAACAATACCATGAGCCCATTTTTCAATACCATCAGCCAAAACAACATTACTTCTGATGGTATTCCTGGACGGGGTCATTTAGACGAATCATTACCCAATACAATGGGTCAATACCATGGTGGTTACCCCTAGTTTTGCACTTTTTTGAGCGTTTTTTCCCATACGCGTACTGCATCACTTCTTACCGCGTGCATACGCGAAGTCCCCTCCTAGACATATCCGGCTATTCCTTGAGACATACTCTTTTTTCATCATGATCTATCACATGCCGACCTTTCTTTATTTCCTTCGTACTCACCGTAGATACATCAGATTTACTTCATCAAGAACATATTCTATCAAGCACAACTTCATCGAAGTAAGTTGCCATCATCTCGCCATTCAAGGACAACACTCAGCGCATCATATTGTCAACAAACATTAGATCATATCAGATTTACATCATTTACTAAGTCCATCAAGTCAAGCATAACTTCATCAGATGGTTTGCCATCAAGGACAACACATGTCATCAGTCGCATGTCTTCATCTTCATTCAGAGGGTTGCCATCAAGGACAACATCCTGCATCATATTTCCAACAATCTCTCCCTTTGGACTTGATGGCAACCATGATGGTGTTTGGTTACCACAGCAGATAGATATCATGTCACTCTCCCAAATATGTCACATCATTATCTTTTCTTTATTCAAACACCATGTCACTCTCCCCCTTTGACATCAAGGGCAAAGGGTGGATCAAAACCAACATACTCTCCCCCCTTTTTTTCTCATTTGGAAGAAGCGTTTTACAGATCTGATATATACTGAAGTGACCAAGCTCCCCCTGAGTTCATGCTGAATAAACAAATTTTCAATGAAGTACATGACTTTATGACCTTCCTATCACCAAGGAATCATACTTACATCAAATATCCAACCAAGTGGATTTACATATGAGACTCAAATACCCAACCAAGTGGGTTTACACAATTTGACTCAACTACCCAACCAAGAGGGTTTACACATTTTGACTCAAGTACCCAACCAAGTGGGTTTACATATTTTATCAAGTCCTTACATGACTGAATATTACAATTTTACATCATAGGTCTCAACATGACCTTTTCATCAAATTACAAATATGACTTTTTATGACCAGTACCAGAAAGACCTCAAGAGAGAGAGATCTTATTTCAGAATCATCATAATGCCAAAAATGCATTACGCTCAGCAAGGCTAATGCTCCCCCTGAAAAATGTGCATCCAAGCATCCTTTCCATATGACCAAGGCTCCTCCTTAGCTTGTGCATCCCAACACTTTCACCAACAAATCATCAAGGCATCTTTATCAAAATATGAGAAATAGAATTATGAGAACTGGAACACCACCAGAGATACCAAACAGTACTGCAGCTGTGCTGAAGAGAGCTGACTCCAAGCAAAAATTGTCAGCAATCAGACATACGCGGTTTTCTGTGCAAGAACTCGCGTATATACGCGACTGTGTTTCAGGAAACCCGCGTATCCACTACCATCTTCTATATTTTGACCAGATCTGATCCTCTGTGAGGAAAAGACAGTGTTCAGCTTCTTTCTGAGATATTTGACTGCTTCCCTGGACTACAGATAGAACAGAGTAGTTGTGTCTTCAAGCGTCATCCAATGGTGGTAGCATAAGCACATTAGTAACCAAGTCTTCATATTCCGTGCAGCATCAATACATTCTTTCCAAGAGAGATTATCATACCATAACAGCATCTTCAAATATGCTGCTAATCATTCATGGAGGTCCGAATATCATCAAGATCTTCAAGATTTAACATGAAGTAACATAAGGTAGGTGATCTCAACCATAAGAATAAACTCTCGCATGATCTATTCTATTTTCGAATCAAACGACATCCAAACTCATCCATGTGAGCACAAAGATACTTATCAACAAACTGTATACCAAAATCTCACCAATAAACCATGTACCAAGTCATCATCATTTGAGCATGAGTATCACAAAAACCAAGAATAAGCAGTCATATTGCCAACAATGCAATCATTAGTATTCAACCTGCTGCTCCCCCTGAACTAGTGCTCCTTCTTAACTTGTGCAACCTGAATACGTTCATGAGAAACAATCTCTGCATGAACTGCCCTTATCTCCGAATTATAAGACTTTAATCTCAATACTGAATATTATTCATCAAAAAGCAGACAAAACTCATCCACAATCTTCAACATAAGAAACCATGTATTATATCATCATTATTTAGAACTGAGAAACTAAGCTGATATTGAGTCAATAATATAGTTATTAACAGATGCTCCCCCTGAACCTCTGCTCCATATCTTCAGCTATCATATAAATTATCTTATCATCAATGCATACGCGACTGTGTCTGTTGGAACTCGCGTGTATACGCGAATTTTGTTAATAGAACCCGCGTATGGAAAGTGAAGCATAGAATTTTTTTTTTTCACATTCCTTCATCTCCCCCTGAACTTGTACTTCCTGTACCTGTCTTCTTCATATCAGATGCGCTGTCAGAAATAAACATAACCAGAGTAATCAAGTCAATCATGAGAGACATCATACATTGCTCCCCCTGTGACGATACATTACTAAATCTCATAATGTATCCCACATCATTCCTATAGTCAATCAGAGAAGTAAGCTTCAGAAGCGGATGACTGCAGTAGGGTCAAAATTTCCTACGTTTCTGATCGGTCCTCCATCTTTTTCCAGATTTGCTTGAACTTTCTATTTGTGTGCTGGATGTTATCCAATTTCTCATATCTGTTCAACCTGCATTCTTTTTCTACATGTCCATACTTGTTACAAGAATAACATCTCATGTGTCCAGAGAAATAAGCATAAGAATCATAATGAGTATTTCTAATCTTCCTCCTTTTACAATCAACTGCTTTATGTCCATACTTGTTACATGAAAAACAATATCCCTTGAAGAAACCAGAGTACCTTTCTATGTAGGAATTGTTTGTTTGAGGATGAAATGATCTGCTCCTGCAATTTGCTGCAACATGCCCATAATTATGACATTTAAAGCATTCAACATTATTGACTGATTTCCTTTGAGATTTCATCATTGTTGGTTGACCTTTTGTCTCTTTCAACACTTTAGGTTTTGTATTGACATCCTCTGAATTTTTAGCACTTCCTTGTGAGCTAGATTCTCCTTTAACAGTTTCATGGAAACCAAGACCAAGTTTGATAGCAGGAGACCTTTGATTACTCAGAATATTGTCCAAAATATTAGTACTATCTTGAAACCTCAAAAGTTTAACCTTTTCTTCTAATTTACCTTTGAGAATGTTTACCTCAACTTCCAAGGCTTGACATTGCTTTGTCATGCTTTCTTCTTTTCTTCTTCCATCTTCTACTTGATCCTTCAGATTTAGAATCTCTTCTTTCAACCAATTTTCGTTTTCTTCACATGTTTGTTGCAGCTCTTCATTCTTCTTATTTGATTTTTCCAGATGTTCTTTGAGGGAGATGATTTCTGCTTCAAGACCTTCTTTTTCAAATGATTGTAGGGGTTCCTCATTCCTCTCATTTTATGTTTCGAGATCTGCTTTTAGAGAGATGATTTCTACTTCAAGTTTTTCACCTTGATTAGTTGCATAAGCATACAACCCTTGATACTTGTCTATCTGTCCATTTAGTGTTTCTATCTTTTCATTCATCCTAGAGATCACATCTTTGTAGATAGATTCCTTCCTTTCAAATTGGCACCAATCATTACTTTCATCATTTGCTTCTAGACTTTTACTATCTTTAGATGATTTTTGCTGATCTTCAACTTTAATCTTGACAGCTTCTTCTAGATCAATACTGTTACTTTCACTATCTTTACCTTTGCATGTACAGTTAAGTGAAATACAAGAACAATGATTAATACATGTTTCATCTCCTTCAATTTCTGCTATACAAGATTTCTGAGATATCTTCTTGTTTCGAGTAGCCTTCTTCTTTTGCTTCTTTGCCATGAGTACTTTCAGATCATGGTCAGAATCTTCTTCATCTTCACTGGACACTTCATCATCATCTTCATTTGCATAATAACTCTTCCTTTTTTCAAATTGTTTCCCTTTACCATGTTTTTCTCTATAAGGACATTTAGCAGCATAGTGACCAACTTTTCCACACTCAAAATATTTGAAGGGAAGCTTACCTTTGAATCTTCCAGTACCTAGTTGGAGCTTTCTCACGAAATTCGCTTCTTCTTCATCGGATATATAGCTGGATTCTTTGACAACTTCCTTTTCCTTTCCTTTTGTAGATGCCTTAAAAGCAGCTTCTCTTACTTGAGAAGGGCCTCCTTGTCTCATTTCAAAAGTAGTCAGAGTACCATGTAATTGAACAATAGTAAGAGTTTGCAGATCTTGCCTTTCTTCAATAGCTGAAACTTTAGAGTCAAATTTTGAAGTCAAGGATCTTAAGACTTTTTCCACCAGAGTAGTATCGATTATGGTTTCACCCAAATTTCTCATCCGATTTACAATATCATCTAGACGAAGAAAGAAACTGGCAACACTTTCATCACTATGCATCTTCAAATTTTTATATTCAATTCTAAGAGTTTGGAGTTTTGCACTTTTTACCTTTGTGTCTCCTTCATAGCTTAGAATGATTTTGTCCCATATATCTTTTGCTGAATGTAGCTGCATCACTTTAGCAAATTCTGATTCAGACATGCTTCCCAATAAGACATTCACCGCTTTGGCATTGATTTCATACTTCTTTCTTTCAGCTGCATCAGTAGGAATACTTGCCGGGTATTGATAACCTTCTTCCACGATTGCCCATACATCTGCACCAAGACTTTGTAGATATGCTTTTGTTCGTACCTTCCAGAATATCAGATTGCTTCCATTGAATAGAGGTGGCTTTATAGACATCACTCCTTCTTGACTTCCCATTGCGACGGATCTCCTTCAAGCGATCAAGCTTTTGCAGAAGAACCCGCTCTGATACCAATTGTTTGGAAATATACTGAGAGGGGGGGAGGTGAATCAGTATTTACTGCATATTCAAAAAATTTTACTTTTTCACTTTCTAAAACCCATACGCTACTTTCCTTTAGCAAACTCGCGTATACACGCGGATATCCTTCATACAACTCACGTATTAGCAGAGATCTAAATATGCAGATATTTATTAACTTATTTCTTTGCAATATTCATTCATCTGATGTTAAGTTATCAGTAAACATGTCTAGTAACAACAAAATAAACCATCACACAAAGCATCACACATGAACACCAAGATTTTTAGGTGGAAACCCAAGTCGGGAGAAAACCACCGCTGCATTTTCTCAGCCTTCAATATTTTATTATAGAGAAAACATCTTACAACATATGTGCTGGTGCAGACTCCTACCAGCACGCAGGCACCCACCTGCGCTCGTTTACCAGCCTCTCCTGGAAGGGAGCTCCAACCCCCCTGACTCGTTTACCAGCCTCTCCTGGAAGGGAGCTACGACCCCCTGATCTCGTTTACCAGCCTCACCTGGAAGGGAGCTACAACCCCCTGACTGAAGGCTACAACCCTCAGCACCCCTTCGGACCACGTTTCATCAATTTTCACACTGGATCCAACAAATTCAATAGAAAAATACTTGTAGGCCACGTTTCATCATATTTTCAGACTGGACCCTCTCCATACTTTTAAGCACAGTCAACCATGAAATAGATACATATAACTCACTGACAGATATTAGTAAACCAACAGAGCAGATAAGACATTTCTTACCATAGACTTCAACAAACCCTAGTTTACATACGCACTTTCCTTTCTCTGATGTCACGTATATACGCGCTTTCGTTCAAATAAACCAACGTATACTTCTGTATAAATTGCAGAGCCAATTTCATTGCGCATACACGCTTTCTCTTCAGCGAAGCCACGTATATACGCGCTTCCTCTTCGGCGAACTAGCGTATAGAGCTTCAACCATTATAGAGCAGCATACTTTCCATCAGATGATCAGCTCTGGATGCATTCTTTTATTTGTATGAGATGTTCGCCTCATCTCGTACTCCAGATTACAAATGTATCTAGCAGACACAAATACATTCCGCATCTAGACCTTCTTCCTCATTTTCCACACATCACATACCTAATCATCATTCAACCATAACCCCTTCTATCTTTAGATATAATTCAGAGATAGTGATTACTGCTTCAACATCTTCACATCTTACACCTTCTATGATTAATATTTAAATGAATTTCTTCTCTTTATATAGGTTTTCCCTTTTTCAATACCATGAGCCCCTTTTTTCAATACCATGAGCCAAAACAATACCATGAGACCATTTTTCAATACCATGAGCCAAAGCAATACCATGAGCCAAAACAATACCATGAGCCCATTTTTCAATACCATGAGCCAAAGCAATACCATGAGCCAAAACAATACCATGAGCCCATTTTTCAATACCATGAGCCAAAAAAATACCATGAGCCCACAACTACATTACTTCCGATGGTATTCCTGGACGGGGTCATTTAGACGAATCATTACCCAATACAATGGGTCAATACCATGGTGATTACCCCTGGTTTTTCACTTTTTGAGCGCTTTTTCCCATACGCGACTTGGCACGTTCTTTACCGCGTGCATACGCGACTTCTCCTAGACATATCCGCGTATGCCTTGAGACATACTCTTTTTCATCATAGATCTATCACATGCTGAATTCCTTTCTTCATTGCCTTCTGTACTCACTGTAGATACATCAGATTTACTTCATCAAGAACATATTCTATCAAGCACAACTTCATCAAGTAAGTTGCCATCATCTTGCCATTCAAGGACAACACTCAACATCATATTGCTAACAAACATCACTTCATATCAGATTTACATCATTTACTAAGTCCATCAGGTCAAGAATAACTTCATCAGGTGAATTGCCATCAAGGAAAACACATGTCAACAGTCGCATGTCTTCATCTTCATTCAGTGGGTTGCCATCAAGGACAACATTTTGCATCATATTGCCAACAAAATTGTTAAATTCCTCACTTCTCAAAGAAGAAACCACTTGTTTTTGTTGATTTGATGCATATAGTCTCCTTTTTAGCATTCACATTAGAGGAGCCAAAATGAAAAACATGCATGGGCATATAGTGAATTGTGTGTGTTACATAGTGACAAGTTAGGAAAGCTACATTTTATTTTGTGCTCTTTGTTTTTTTCTCTCAAATTGATTGTTCTTTCCCATAGTAGCTAGGATTTTCATTGAAAAAGCTAAAATTGAAAAGTTTTCTTATCATTTTAGTTTGCATTTTTAGGAATTTCGATCACATCATGTAGTTAGCTTCAAAGATAAAATTTATTAAACAAGTTCAACATAAAATTTACATCAATTTACCTAATAAAGCATTGAAACCATAACGATAACATTTAGAAGGTATAGGCTAGAGACATGTTCAAGCGTCGTTTTAACAGTTGTCATTAACTTGTCTATGATACATTCCGAGTGTGATACATCACTCCATGTATGTAATTATATCGTAGCTTGTCCATGTACCTTCGGGTATATAGGGTGGTGCTATAGTACGAAAAGTATAAGGGGGCGCTCTCACTGTTTGGTTTCACATTAGATAGAGCTAATATGGACTTGGGCCTCCACTTACCTTCGGGTATATTTGGGAAGAAACTTTAGATTTCTATCCATCCATAGTGCACCGATTCGACTGTATTGTAACCTTTGATACACTAAACACAACATTTAGGGAGATTTCTCGCCCGTACTTCATGGTTTGCTAGGAGGTATTATGCAGTTCACAATTACTTGGTAAACCTTTTGCCTAGAATTACCCTTTTATTTTGTTTTTTTTTTTTGGAAATAAAATAAATCAATCATAATGGAAAAATAACATCCCTTTCACTGTCATTCGTGTATAATATCACTCAGACCACATTTACCGCTGGAAGCCATTTCTGGTCGACGAAGGCGACTTCGCTCTACTGAAACTAGTACTATTAATACCTCTGGTGTGACATCATCCTCACATATACTAGAGTCATCTCGAGTTGTTTCTACAAATCCTAATTCATCTACTATTCTTGAGACGGAGTCCTCACAACTACTTGTGATCATGATCCATCCAATTAGTGTGACCATACCTCCTGAACCTGCGTTGTTCAACTGGAAGTTGACCCAGATCCTATTACTTTTTTTCTAGAACATCCGAATCTTGAAGTTGAACAAATGAAATTTCTTCCTGTATCAGTCACCCCACAATCTATTTTATCCATTGAGCCTCCCATATCACACATCAAACCACCTGAAATATAATTTAGGTCTGACAGTGAAATCCTTCCACCTGGTTTAATTTTGATTGGAGAAATACCACAAGACAAAACACCTTTAACTCCAACTCATTTTGGGGTAGAGCTTTACCTGTATGATTCTTTTCCTAAATCACCTTCCTCTACTTTTTTTGATCCCGTGTATATTCGAGTTCCCGTAGATCCAGTAGGGTATACATTTGGTCGAATAACCATGCCTGAGCCAACATCTTTGGTTGGAACATCTATTCTAGTTGCAACAAAAATTACTCTTACTACCTCGTCGATGTTAATTAATTCACCAGAGTAACATTTATATGGTGGCACTTCTGTCCCACCTGGGTACCAATATTTATCTGGAACCTTATCTGGTGCATCCTCAAACCCATGGAATTCACCAATTTCATCATCTAGTAGTCTAACTGGTAAATCTATAGTGAGTGTTGAACGGCTTGATCCTTTATATACATCATCAAGGCAATATCAAGCTGGTCCATCTAGATATATTCCATCCAGTACAATTTCAATTGGACTCCCTACATGTGGAGAACAATATTTTCCATCTTATTATACTCCTCATGTTGGGGGTTAACCTATAGTCACCCATTTTTAAATTACTCAATCGTTATTTGTTTATCCTAATGTTAGAACGAATGTTTTTCAGTGGCAGCCTACTCTACCCCTAGAACCACAAATGGTTGTAAAATCATATCAACTGGCTTAACCTGTTGCTCCCACATCAATTCCACTTGCTAATACATCCTTACCCCTATTACAGGCTCAAAATTTTGTACCTCAACTATCTCAAGCGGGTCCTTCCACGCAATACCGTCAAGTATTAGGCCCTCAGACTCCAACTCCTTCGGCTGGTTTACAAAAACCACCTGTATCCAGAATTATTTATTCACAAATTGGATTACCATATTATGGGATGTCAAAACCACAACCAGGTTATACCTATACATAACTGAATCCAGAATATTCTAGTTTGGGTTATAACATTGGTAGACAGACACCTTGGCAGCCACAAGCAAAAAAATCCACAACCTTCATTTCAGCAAGTAGCATACCCAGGTTTTGGTCAATAGAATACTGAAGCATTTCATTATCAAAACAACCCATATCTAGGTTACCAGCAATAGATTCCTTATGCTGGTGCTTAAAAGCTTATTTCCCAGGAAATTCCATCATACCTTGGCTATGCTAAACCCCAATTAAATCGAAAGTTTCCCTCTGTTGCAAATTTAGAGTTTCTAGATTTAAATTGGTTTACCAATGATCCAATCAATTATGCTCCTTGGTGGCTGGTGATACCTCATAAATTACCCTCGGATATTCCTAAGTTCAATGCAAACCCTGGGGAAGACCCGTCGATCTATGCATGCCATGACTTATCATTTTTGGTGTTCATCTAACTCCCTAAATGATGAATCAGTTTGACTACGCCTTTTACAGCATACGCTCACTAGTCTAGCCACGAAATGTTACATTGCATTACCAAGAGCTTCTTTTGATAATTTCATTTCCATAGCTACTGTATTTTTGACCCACTTCCACTTACCCATATGATATGAAACTGGAAGGGAAATCTTCACTAATTTTAAACATACTAATGCTACTCACATTTCTTATCATTTTCATGAGTGGCATCATCGTCGTAGACTGGTTAAGACATTTATTCTTGATCATCTCCTTGCTAAGTGGTTCATTAATTCCCTATTACCATATATAACTCAGGATGTGGTTAAGGGTGGCATCGTCACTGAATATTAGGTAATTGGTCATGACCAGTAATTAGACTTGATTTATACTCAGTGTGGCACACTCTACGAGAAAATTCCCAACGTGCCATAATCTAATTTTATTGTTCCTCCTCCATCTAAGGAATCTCATGCCAAAGATGGTATGATCGGTACTGCAAGAATACATCCCTATATTGCATCTAATATCGTGTCTTAATCTGAAATCCATGTCATGTCATCTGACAAGGGAAAAAGTGACAAGCAAGCCAGAAGAAAGAAAAAGGGGATATCAAAGGAAAAGAAAACTTCTACCCTGCAAGAAATACCTTCTAATCAATCATGTGGAAATCGGAAAACTTGTTATCCTTGCATAATCTGTAATGAGGAGAAATTTTTTCGAAATTGTCCTCACTCCTCCGAAGTCTATAAATTGGTTAACACCTCACATTCATTCGTTGTGTTGACAAGTCTAGTTCTGAATCCAGACACAAATTTGGTTGCTACAAATCCAAATTCTAGCTCCCAAGTGCTTATGTTGTCTGTCACAAATCCATCGATTGACATTTTGGTGTCAATGCACAATAAATATTACAATAGCCAAGCTACTGATCAACCTACTATCTCGACCACGAATCGGTCAACGGAATCGATACCGCCAACTGTTATTCCTGAATTAAAAATCAAGACACTAAAGGGAATCGTTCATAAATCGACATTTAATCCTCAGGTGCGAGCTGCTCAAAATTATAATATAGTTAAAGATTTGGCTCAATTCCCTTCAACTATGTCAATTCTTGAGGTGCATCAAAATTGTACCTCCCAGAAGCAGGATTTGTTGTTGGCAATTGATGGAATTGGTCCGACAGATTCTAATCTCATTGTCTTTAACCATAGGGGCTATGTGCCACAATTACCAACAGAATTGGCATTATGCATCCATGTAAATGTTCTCAATCACCTCATTCATCATACTATTATTGATGAGGGAGAATCTATGTGCATTATGTATCTAAATTGCTGGAAATCACTTGGCTCGCCGCGCTTATCTCAATCTCCTCCGATGTTGAAAGATTTCAATGGACATACATATAAGCCTTACGGTATCATCGATAACCTGCATGTTAAAATAGGGGGAAAATGGTAAATGCCTAAGTTGAGTCATTGATAGAAGAATTGAATACAACATTTTACTCAGAAGTCCATGGGTATATGATATGACTGCGATCATTTCCACATATTTTAGAATGATCAGCATTCCACATAGAGGTGTTATCATAGTCATCAATCATCTATCCTTCTTTTCCTCAAGTTCCCGGGTAACCGGAAGCATTCCATTAGTTCACACACCCCAAATCACACTTCAAAACATTGGTGTGGGAATCTTGAAGGATTCCACCCTCATGGGAACCCTTGCATTACCGTCGCATGTGACGTCGAAAGAAATTGCAAACATATAGACCTACTACATGATATCTTCCACTCCATATGGGTTAACGAATATTACGGGTGATTCTGAAGTTGTTAATATGGATGAATTTCTACCACCCAACCGAATTGAGTTGGCATAACAATCAATCTACATGGCTTGGGCAGCGAATCTGAAATCATCACCATTGGTCGTTTGGGTTGATCGTTCATTAGATTTTGGTACTCCATTTGATACTTTTTCATCCACATCCTTAACAGATGAGAATATTGTGGAATCCATGATGACAGAAGGAGAACCATGGGAACATCATCATCATCACTCCCACCTTCAAGATTACGAAGAAGATAATCTTATTGAACTATATCATCCATTGATCAAAAAATTCTTTTTGAATTATTTTCCCATTAATGCAATCGAATCCCAACTAAATTTATCAAATATTAAAGAAACCATTTCTATCAATATTTTGACCAAACCTGGTGTTGTAGAAAACATTCATGTGGGCGTGTATTGTTCTCCATTAGAACTCAAAACATATCACTCTCTTTTTCATGAATTTAGTCATGTGTTTTCTTGGTCTTATGAGGAAATGGCAGGGATATATACAAGTATCCTTGAAATCACAATTAATATGTACCCTGATATCAAATTGGTATGCTAATGCCTTCGTCTTGTTCATCCAAATAAGGCCTCTACCATTAAAGTAGAAGTTAAAATACATTTGCATGTTGGTTTCATTTACCCTGTTCCGCTAACTGAGTGGGTTTCCAACATTGTTCCTGTTATGAAAAAATAAGTACCATCAGAGTGTGCGTTGATTATTGGGATGTCAATCTTGCTTATCCAAAAGACAACTATCTTACTCCCTTTATCGACTAGATTGTTGACGATTGTGCTGGGTGCGAAATCCTTTCGTTTATGGATGGATTTTTTGGCTACAATCAAATAAATGTTTGCTGAGAGGACCAGTATAAGACAAAATTAATCTATCCCTAGGGCACATTTGGTTATCAAAAACTCTTGTTTGGTTTAAAAAATGCTGGAGTAAATTTTCAGAGAGCAATGGATTATGTTTTCAATGACATCAAGCACATTGTTCAACTGTATCTAGACGATTTACCTGAGCATTAACGAAATCAAACTGATCACATGATTCATTTGAGAGCTATATTTTTACGCTTCCAAAACTACAAAGTACGCCTCAATCCACATAAATGTGTGTTTTGTGTTGGTTCTAGTCATTTTCTAGGGTTCTTTGTCTAAAAATAAGGAATTAAAATTGACCCATTGACGGTCTAGGGCATTCTTGATTTTCCTTCACCATCAAATTTTCTTGAGTTACACAAACCTTAGGGTACCTGAAGGAGGTTCATACCCAACTATGATGAAATGGCTAAAGGATTTACCTAGCTCTTGAAAAATGGGATTCCCTTCCATTGGGATAGGGTTGTTCAAGCTTCTTTTGTTGTTGTCAAGGATACACTTGTCTGAGCCTCTTAATGTATCTCCCTGATTATCAAAGTGATTATTTCTTATATATCACCGCGACTGATACGAACATTGCTATGGTATTGGTCCAAGTAGAAAATGGAATAGAGCATCCGGTTTGTTATTTGAGTCATAATCTAAATGATAAAAAAGTTAAATATTCATGCATAGAAAATCCTCCCTTGGTGGCTGTTCAAGCTGTCCAAAGATTTCGCCACTATATTCTGTTCTGGAAGACCATTTTCATTTCAGATTGCAACCTCATGACTTATATCTTATCATGTAAATTTATGGGGGGATATTATTCAAAATGGATTGTCATTTTGTAGGAGTTTGATTTGAAATTCATCAAATCCAATTCAAAGAAGTCTTTAGTTTTGGCTAAGCTTCTCTGTGACCTCCCCTATAATAGTACTACTAATAAATTGGAACCATATATTCCTAATGAGTCTTTGTTTCTGATCGGATCATCTGATCCTTGGTATGGGAATTTTATCATTTATCTCCATACCCAGAATTTTTGGCCTGATACCTCTCGCTTTGGCCTGTGATGTATTCGATACCAAGCCAAATATTATCTGATCGTCGGCAATACACTTTATCATTATGGTGTCAATACAATTTTAAGAAGGTGCCTCACTCATGAGGAGGTCGAAAAGTTTTTAAATGATTGTCATGCTAGGGCTTGTGGTGGACACTTGTCTGGATACGCTACGATGCAAAAGATACTTCTCGCAGGTTAGTTTTGGTCTGCCATACTTTGAAATCGACTTGTTACCTGACACCTATTTTGAAGAAGTGCATCTTTTCAACCTTATCCATCTTGATGAAATCTGTCATGAAGCTGCATTGGCCAACGAAGCATATAAGAGACGTATGAAGGCACGATATGATAGGCATGTCCATCCTCGCATCTTCTGAGAAGGTGACTTCGTCCTTCTTTATGATCAGGAAGCTGATGTAATAGGTACAGGGAAATTTGAGCCATTATGGCATGACCCGTATATTTTCAAAAGAGTTCTTGCTAAGGGTGCCTACGAGTTGGTAGATTTTAATGGAACTCCGTTGGTGTAGCCCCAAAATGGGCTATATCTGAAACGTTAAAATGCTTAAACATGAGCATAGTAAAATGTTGTATTATATTGTATATGTGTTGTTGATTTGAATTTAATGTCTTAGCTTATTTTTCAAGATTTTTCTTGAAGTTATTAATGCACTTTACATTTCATCGCAGATGTCTGAATATTTGGAACCTTTTGTTGGGTATGCTGATTGTGCTAGTCTGTAGTGTCCCTTATAGTGAGATAGCTTTGATGATACTTAGAGATGGTGATTTTGATATAATATTATGTATGAAAGACTTATGTACATGCTTATATGCTATGACCTGGTCACTTGGTTGTTGTGTGCTTATGATAATATCTATGGTTGCGTGCACAAGAATTGATTTTGGTTAAGAGAATATTAGCAACATTTTCTCTTTTGGTATCCTATTTTGGACATACGTGTATGATGTGAATGGTGATTCAGAATTGAGACACAGATCCATGGACGATCATGGTTATGTGGAACATATGGTTAAATATTATGAATTATGGATGATACATGATTTGTATGATTATATGTGTGTAGTCTCGTATTAAGCATGATGTGGCAGGGGACTTGGTCATTGCCAACAGGGATTCTCAAGTTATAAATGACTGCAAAAGTCATTTCTCCAAAACCAAAATGACTGTGGAAGTCATGCACAATATTTGGTAAAATTTGAATAAGTTAATTATAAAATTCATTTGATTTATTTGATCAATGAGATTGTGATGTGTTAAGGTCTTGGAAGAAGACCTTACCAACGAACCATCAGATGGGTATGAGCTCACAATCAGTACCTTAAAGTGAAACGTGGATTTTCAAAGTAGAATAGATGAGAAGCCATGGAAATTAGGGCGCGGAGTCCTAAATCCATGAAATATAAAGATGTGGAGTCTTGGATATATGATAAAAGGATTAGGACGTGGAGTCCTAAATCCATGAAATATAAAGACGCGGAGTCTTGAATATATAAGGAAATGTTTGGGGTGCCGAGTCCTGAATATTTAAAAAGATCAAGGTGTGGAATCTTGAATATTTAGAGTAGATCAGGGTGCGGAGTCCTCAATCTACTAAGGCATGAAGATGCATACAATAGGGGTGTGGAATCCCTATTATCTGGAAGAAAAATACCACTCATGGGCAACTCGTAGATGAATTTACTTAATAATCTAATTCCTAACAATTTTGGAGTGACTTTCTAAAAATAGAAAGTCATGTATACCATTTCAAGTATGACTTTCCAAAAATAGTAAATCACCTCTAATCAATGGGTAAACAAGTATACTTGAAGGAAAATCACTTAAATTATGATTAATCAATTGTAATAGTTCAATCTCAACTTAATCCTCAATATTATTAATATTATTAATATTATTATTATCTTTTATGAGACTATGATATTATTAGTAAAAGGAAATTATATCTCCTCAATCACTTCACACCTCTCTCATGGCTCTATGTAACTCTCTCTATTTTAAATATTACATTACACTCTCTTTTATGCATTCATCAAGGAATGGAATATTCCTCTTACACTCATTAATTATATGCCATAAAATATTCTTACACTCATTAAATATGTGTCATAAAATATTCCTATTACACTCACTTTAATGCATATGTTACACTCTCCTTAAATAAGGCATGCATATCTCTCCTTAATGGCATAAGTTACACTCCTCTAAAAGGAATAAAATGCATGCATATTACTCCTTTATGACAAGAGATTGTTGCTCCTCCTATATATGAGTCTCATGTATTCTCATTTGGGGGGAGGGGGTAATGCCAAGAGTGGAAGAGACTTGAGGAATATTGTGAGAGGGAGAGATATGGAGAGTATCCAATTACTTCCAAAACAAATATGAATTTCTTGCTAATCTACTAAGTATCTATTGAGGTTGAACATGAGTGGTATTTAGAGGAAGTGAAAACTATCTTCCTTTGTTTTCCTTGCATCTCTCTCTCTCTCTATTGTTGTATTTTGGTACTGTTTGCGAGCTTTTACAACTCGGGGGTTCCAGGGGGAGGAGTTCTCCCTGGATATGGTTGGGTGGAAAACCGGATGGTTCAAATGAGTTGGTTAAGGGATCTAAGGTGGATCATATTCTGAACAATTGGAGCTGAATATCTCTTTAGGTATAATTTCCATTGTCCTAAAATTATAGTATAGCTTTAGCATAAAATAAAAAGTAGACATTTAAATTGTTTTAAGCATCTAATTTTGGTTTAGGCTTATGTTATCTAGAATATTATTGATTAGTTAAAAATGAAGACTAGATTAATCTACATGTATGGATGTTTAGATCTCAATATTGGAGTTATTACTGGTGTAGTTTATGTTACTAATCTTGGTATTGTAGCATTTGAGAAAGGAAAGCCAAATATTGTTGAAGGTAATTGCAATAAATAAATTCCAAAGGACTTGGGTAAGTATTGCATGGTTTATGGTTTTGTTTCAAGTAATTACATGCATGTTTTAGAAATGGTTTTAGGATAGTTTTCAAAGTGTTTGACAAAGTCCTTGAATGAGTAATGTTACTTATGCATGAATAAGTGCTAACTTGCAGCTTACATCAGAAGTAAGAAAATGGACATGTACCCAAAACATACTTGGAGGAATTACATAATCAACCCTTAAAAGAAAATGAAAAAATAATGGGAACTAAAATATGGTTTGGAAGATCAAATGCTTGAGGTAAGTTGGAGATAAATTTCAGTTATGGCTTATGTTTCATATTCTAATCAATAATTCAATGTTTTGTTATTAAAGTTGTTGTAATAGCACTATCAGAATTTTGACAGAAAGCCTTAATGGCTGTAGCATTCAAGGCTACCATATGTTTGTTAAATTGTAGCAATTGGTGCAAAAAGTTTGTCAATCATGTCAAATGAATTAGCTTGTGGGTGGTAAAATGTTTCAAGAACTCATATGGTGGATTTAGAAATGTGTGATTTCAATGAGAATATCTTAGTAGCATAACTGTGGGTTGTTTTTCCTCATGTAGAGGTGTAGTTGTAAGTTTTCATTCCAGATGTTTGACAGAAGTCATAAATAAAACATTTAGGATATAAATTTTGTTGTTTTCAAGAATCGCATTCCTGGGCGTTTTTAATTCGATTCAGCCCAACATCAGGGGGTATCCGTGTCTAATGGACATGTAACCCCTGATTTCATTCCAAAAAAATACTTTTCAGAACCCAGATCAGAAATCTAGGTGATTTGGCAGATTGCTGTTGTGAGTTATGTTCGCCTGTTGTTGAGTCTTTGATGAAAAACTAAGATTATTTAGTCCCTGTTTTAAGATGGAAACATTTAAATTTTCAATTCTGAATTTTATGAGATAAATATGTTGAAGAATAATCTTAAATTCATTATTGCTAAGTGTTTGAAAAAATGCCTCAATGAATTTTAATTGCATGCTTACAAAGTGTTGGTCATAAGGGCTCAATGAGTGTAGGGTGCATGTCTGCAAAGTGTTTGTCAAAAGTCTTGAATGGCTGTAGCTTTTGTGCATATAAATTGTTAGTGTAAAATTCTTAGTTACTGTTGTTTTTATGTTACTATAAATTATAAATAAACTATTTAATGGGTGTAGCTTCCTATGTCTGCAAGTTTTTGGTATGAATGTGAAAATGAATTTATTAATTTGCTGAAGTGTGAATAAGACAGTTGTTTCTTGTATTATCTAAAGATTTAAAAAAAAAGGGCTTGTTGTTGGAAACAATTTTACAGTGACTAATTCTTTAGGATTTGTGGAAATGAGTATTAGTGATTATGTGACATATACTTCTCTATCTTATTGATGGTGGGTAAGGTGGGACCTTACATAGTCATAGTACGCAAAATCTATCCTCTGCAGTGTGGGCTATTTTCACTCTAAACGATGATTTAGTGAGTTTTCAAGGGTTTACAGTGGTAGTTTGAAAAAAAGTATCGCTGAATATAACACATTGATTAAACTTCTCTCTAATGCCATTTCATTTGGTAAAACTGCATCATCATTAGGCTGGACTCACAACTTATGGTACTACAACTTACTAGTATTCATTCTATCAGCAATCTGACAATGCATTATATGTTCCTAAGAGTTCAACTTTTGGAAAGACATTTTGATTTCATTTAATATGAACACATGTCCAGAAACTTGAACACATTAACTAATTCATTACCTAATTATGTTATAAAAATACATTTGCAACACATGTAAAGATACAAATCACATAATTGAATAGGATTGTGCAATAAACATCAGAAAACACTGAAAACAAATAGATAGATAGTTATAAGTTTTACAAAATTTCTGCCCAAGACACATTGGTCATCTGACCTCAAAATGTTTGCAACATGTCAAAAGTAAACTAGTGGTGTTCATGATAACGTGCTATTGATCTAGCTATCCTATGCAGTAACCACATCCAACAGTTAGGAACACCCATAGTATGGCGCTTCAGTTGCATGGGTAGCTCTTTGATACGAAAATCCAAAATCCTGAAGGTCAACCCCTGTAAGTGTTGTTGTAGCTCAGCAAGAGTCTCAACCATATCAAAATCCTGAAGAATTTCTCTCTTGACAACCCTCTCTTCTGGCTCATCTGCTCCCTGCTCTCGCTATCCCACTGGTCAAAATCGACCTACATCTGCACATATCAAAACTTTGCTTTATTCTTAGGAAAAAATAAAAATAGAAAAAAATGTATAAACCTTATAAAACTCAAAAAACATGGTCAAAATATTCTTACAAATTGCACCCCATTGAGCTTCTTATGGTAAAGCTAAATTTGAATCTCCCTAGAAGTTGACACCTGCATATGCATAATCATCGATGGTGATAATCTATCGCCTAAACAAGGTGAAGAATGTAGTCAAGAACAAGAAGGTCGATTTACCAGCATGTCTAGCCATCAGTTCTAACCATCTCTGCATCCTTTGATCTTTGGGGTTAGATATACCCAGTGTCACATGTTGAGGCTGCATCAATGGAATCCGCTCTAAGGAAAAATAAATGAGAATCAAACCATAATTGAAATTTTTCTTCCTTCCTCCCATTTCCTTTCTTAGTTGTTATTTCATTTGAGAGAGTATAGCTTCAGCCCAGTTGAAAACTATTGGTTCCAAGAACTCTAGTGCATACTACATGTAAGATCTATTTTCTATGTGTAGTGTAGTGGTAACAACCAGCTTTGCGATCGTGAATAATATTTTTCTCAATGGAAAATCACGGACATCACATATGTTTATTTTCACATACTTACTAGGTTGAGAACTTGGATTGCAATACTAAAATATATAATCTCTCACCATCTCTCCTTCGAGAGAAGACCCTGAAAGAGAAATGGGTAGGCCTCTCCTTGATAATCCTATGAGAAAATAGATATCCTCCACTAAAATTGGGAACACTTTGTCCCCAATATGAAATGCCTCCATCGCTGGATCCCTTAAATGAACAAGGAACTACAGTATTTCCATCTTTTGCCTCATACCCGATAATTTGAAGTACTTTAGCAACCCACAGTCTCTGAGGGCTCTTACAATACGCGGATCATTTAGGGAAATCATGTTTTTTTCTTCATGTTCTATTTCCATACATGTAATATTCATTTCGGTCCATTGAATACATGAAACACAATAATAAGACTCATAAGGACCCATTTCATGCAAAAAACCAGGCAAAATTTTGGCACACTGCAAAGAAAAAAGATGTAAATTGCACCCAATGCACCCCTGGTCAAGGGAAAATGTGTTTCAAGTGCACCTGGCCTTCAATTCTAGTGCACTGCAACACACCTTTCGACATTCAAGGGTGCATTGCCCTATGTGCAAAATAAATTTACCCCAAGGGGCCCAAATACCTAAAAAAATCCAATGAAATGAAACATAAAGACTACTTAACAAAAGAGGATGTTTATAGCTCCAACCTGGATCGAAATACGAGGAAAATGGTCCATAGAATCAATCGCAATCAATAGCTGAATTTCTGGGGCTAAAATAGGTTGAGAGGTCCAAAATCCAAATGGTAACTTTTAAATGGTAAAAATGAATGGTAAAACTATTTTAATTAGCCATTTGATTAATTAAAAATAATATTTATTGTTATTACTATAGTTTTTATTCATCTTTTTGCCATGAAACATGTATTTTTAATTCATCTTATTTTGTTTTGAACATGTTTACTGCTGAAATAATAGATTATTCATGCACACTTATTTCAAGGATGATTCAACCACAAAGCATACTTTTATCCTTATTTTTCGAGCTCTGATAAAAATGAAAAAGGACTTGAAGCGCACTTTTATCTCTTTTTCGAGCTTCGATAACAGCAAAAAACAACCCATGGAGTCTTATTTTAGCTCTTTTGAGACATCGATAATGTGAAAATATTTCCAAGCACTTGTCTTTTGGAAGTCGTAAAAGTAAATGAAATGACATCTACTCAGTATAAGTTTAGTCCTTTTCCGGACTGGTATAGATTACTTACGAAAAAGGAAAACGTTATTCGAACATGGCTAGGAGGTTCTCTCACATATCATTTTACACTTTTTTTCGGATTTGGGTGACAAATTTACGAAAAATGACTCATGGAGCTTTCTTTTGTCCTCTTTTTTAAACTCTCTAAATATTAAAAAGGATCAGACTTTCACTGTCGTTAGGCTCGTTAAAACATAAAATACCGACGTACTTGTTGATCATGGCAAGAATAGAGTTCCATTAATCGATAGAATAATTAAACTATTAAATAGCGATGCATATTCAACTAAAGGGTTGAATTCTAGATCAAGCATATGTTATACTTCTCAATCTTGTTAAAAAATAAAGAGTTACTGGTCGAAAAATGACCGGGGAAAATTTGGGAAAGTGAATAATTTTTTTTACGGTAGTAGGTCACTCTTAAACATGAAATTTCACTCCATCATTGTGAATTTGGGTTTGGGTAATATTCTTAAAGTTTCATTCATATCTATGGTTCATCATACCTTCACTTTGGTTTTGGGTCAATGCGGCCAACCCATGCCAGTGTCGCCAATATGTTCAAGAGAAGTCATCTAGTGAATACTCATCCTTATGCAATACCCGTAAACCTTTATTTTCATGACAATCATCTCTAAACATTGTTATAGCAAGTCACATTTTGTCTCTAAAATCAGTAACTCCCGTTTCACGATAAAGTGGCTTCTTGTTGACATCAAATCATCATTAAGGATGTTTACTTAGAAACATCATCTTCCAGTACCATGAGGCTTGTTACAACATCGACAAGGTCCTCGCTTCCAAAACTTTGACTAAAATATTTTTTTTTTCGTTTGACATCAAATCATCTATTCACACCTTACAAACTATATTGCAGTACCTTGAAAGCCATTAACATGAATGGTGGTTCTCTTGCGTTTGTTAACAACTCATATCATTGATTGGTAATAAAATGATGTATTACCATGTTTGACTACAAATCATATATTTTCATGGCTAGACTTGTACCCGAACGATCGAGTGAACAAGATAAGAATACCCTAGATCTAGTTTCATACATCCGGGCTGTGATTTTAGGATTATTTTACACATCATCTATGTGGTGACCTTAAATTCAAATAGTCATCCGAACATGGGCCTATATCTATAGGCATGTATGTATTGGGCAACATTCCAATGTAGATAACTTTCTAAACTATTTACATCTTATTATATATTTTATGTGTTGAGCATGGGAATTACTCCCTCAAAAATTCACAATCAAGATGAAAATATCATGATGTAATGTATTATAAGATTGATGCAGGTTGCCACTTTGCTTAAGTTCCATCTCATTCAAATATGTTATTATTATTTTGACTTCATGCTTTAGGGGGAAATTGTTATAGGTCAATTTGGGAATCATCCCCCATGACCTGGTCAAACTGGACATCATTCCGAGGACCAATGAAATAGTCTCTACAATCCCCTAAAATTTCCATTTCTATATGCCCTAAGAGAATAATAATTCATTCATGGATACTATTGTGAGATTTCCAAGGTTTTATGTATATGTTATATCACTAATGAACTCACCAATTATGCCCCTAAAGGGACTAACTGTGTTTCATATGCAACATCCTCCATTCAAGAATGCACTGCAATGCACTTACAAATATTCAACAGTGTGTTGGTCACCTGGGAGAGGAATTCTCATTGTTCCAAAAATCTCTACATGGCTAATTCCTTCTAGAAGAGTCCATATGTGTCAAACTTCAAATCCAATTGTTCATCCAACACCTATGAACTTTGGAAGATGCGTTTCCTATTCTTAGAAATTCATTCATCGCGAGACTACCATCATTTTCCCTATAAATTGAGCACAGATACTAGGGCTAGGGAAGGAAGAATTTTGTAAAGAAATGTTGTTGGATTCTGATTTGAGAGAGTCAAAGTACTAATATGCTGCTGGTGTGATGTTGGATGTCAAGAGGCTAGGACGAAGCTGGAGCTAGTGGCATCAAATCGATCATTGGTTGTAACCTCCCCCTTCTAATATTTAATAAAGATTATTGTTCATTTTCCCATATATATTTCTCTTTATGTTTCTATTTCTCATGCAATGGATTCTTGAATGATATATATGTTTCAAATATAATCGACTGGAGTGTTTAAGATAAGTAGAGATTTGTATATGCATTTTGCTTGTTTTTCTTTGTTTATGTTTCTAGGAATCAATCTGAGGATCGAAGTTGGATTGAGTGAAACAACGACAATGAAAAAGGGAGAAGGAGAAGCACTTGGATCAAAAGTGGGTTCTTATATCATTTTGTGTATATGCTTATTTTAGAGAAAGTGTTAGCAAAGTATTTCCTCTGGTTTTCTAAGTTTGTAGCACCAAACTTAGGGAATTTGATTTATCCGTAGATCACAATTCTGCATAACAGAGACACATGACCAATACGCATAAGAAATCCAATATAGGGAAATGATGTCTCACTACACGATTTTTCTTTTGACAAGAAATATCCAATGAATATGTGTGGAAATATGATGAAGGGAAAAAATATTTTATGACATTGTTATGCATCCAATTGATATTGCATCAAAAATCCAAATATCTTTGGAATATTAAGAAAAACATTTGATATCCACCAGAAAGCATCAAGATGTTGTCGAATCTTTTTTTTCTATATAAATATTAATAAGAGTATGGATTAACTAAATTCGTCAAGGAATATTTATGCTTCTCCAATGCTCTAATCAACCATTTACATAAATTAAGGTACTTCTTTCCATTTGATATCAAGGCTAAAACCCCACAATTATGTGGTCATTATGGTTAAAACTCCTCCTCAGACACTAAACCCTCTGAAAAAAAGGATGAGGAATGGGATTCCTACATAAACCTTTGAGTTTCAAAATAAATCAAGTTAAATTATGACATCAAGTACAATGCTTTGCTCCAGCTAGAAGAACGAATAAATCATCCTCAGCAGATTTAAGGGCATAGCTTATTTCAGATCTTCCAGTAGAAAATCCTATTTGAGTGGATTCAGTTGCATACCCAGGTCACCAAATTCAAACATATTCAGTTAAAGATCTAGAGCTAGTAACAGAGGTAGCAGGAGTAGTGAAAGATGCAACACGAGCAATTATAGGACCAACAACTTAAAAACCAAACCCCAGAAATGGGAAGTTTATAGCAAGACTTAGTTATGATTCATTCATAGAATCTTGGTTCATTAGTGAAAAACATGGAGGTGGAGTATTATATGGAAACTCCTTGCCCCCATAAAATGAAGACACTTTGGATAGCATTAAATAATAAACTCTAAACATGGGACAATGGATTAAGGAAGCAGTAGGTAGGCCCAAGCAAATTATCAATTCACAGATTTTTGATATAAAATATTTCTTGTCTTTTTATCATATGTCCTTATATAATGCAAGCCTACAACATGGTATTTGACAAACTTGATACAAAAGTACCACAGGAGTGGTCTAATCACATGGAATGTTTAAAATATTTGAAAGGATATCGCTCTATATCTCATTTCGAAGCTTTTCCTTGCATTTTTATGAATAAATATGATGGGAAAGAAATTCATGTATTTTTAGCTCACAAAACATCCCAATAAAAATCATTGTTGATCTAATTATGAATATTTGTATTGAATTAAAATTTTCACAAAATTTTAAAATTAGAAAAGTCTCAATTATGCATTTGTTAGTTGAGGACATTCCTTAGGGATTTTTTTATGGTACAACATTAGGCCATCTACCTAGATGCGAAGTGGGTGTAGCTTTTCTTCCATCCCAAATAGTTTTGAGAGTGATGTACTAGACCTAATCCTCATTAGGAAGATGAGAGAAAAGAAATTAAAGGAGGACCTATAAGGGGTCATAAATAAAGGAGAAAAAAATGTATAAGATGAAGAAAGGATTGAATTGTGTCAAGGGATTCAGATGTTACCACATGGACCACTATGCATCTTAGTGGTCCTTAGGGGAAGAAATCCTAGAAGCCTTAGTAGTAAGCATTTGTAGGTAATATATAATATTCAAGTTTAGATGAGTTGACTAACAAGCTAGATAATACATTTGCATGATGTCATGGATTTACATAAATAGTTTCTAGTTTTTATTTGTAAGTAAATAGTGGAGCTTCAAGGCACATGCCTTACAATAGAAATTTTTTTCAGTAGATTTCAAGAGAAAGAGAGAAAAATAGAGGTGGAGTTAGGTGATGGTGTTCCATATGTTATGAAGGGATTCGAATCAAAATCGAACAATTGACCTACATGCTGTTGGAATGATGAGACACTCACATGTTATTCCGAGCACATCGACTCTTCCACTATTGGAAAGGTTCTCTAAGACATGGTGTTGGTGCCATTTTGAAATGGCTTCAGGTGATTTTATTGAGTTAAATTTTGTCTTAAATGTTCCTCGCTTAACAAAGGGCATTGTTATCATATTTCAAAATCGGGGAATCCCAAATACATATTAGATTCTTCCCCTTTTTCTTGCTTCTTGGATTAAATTTGTTTCCAGTACATGTAGATATGTTTATGGTAACACAATTATTGAAAATTTAAGATTTAATTCAGATTTCAATAAGTTTACAACACTCTTAACATCACACTAAAATAGATCTATATGGATGTAGACAATTTTTGTTGATGTTCCATTGATATACTCACTGTAGTATATGGGCTCTGAAGTAGTAAAATTTAATTTATTAATACAAGGAGGAAAAATCATATAGACAAAAATTGGGACAAACGTGATCTTATTATGTTTCATAATGAACATCATCAAGCATAATTGAAAGTAACATCTGTGCATAATTTTCCATGTGAATATGATAATATGTATGGACAAGGCATTTATTTTTGGAAATTTTTTAATGACCATCTACAAGGAAATATTTCCCTGTAGATATGATATGTGTAGATTTGGAAGTGAGGACAAATTTCTTTCCCCTAAGAATTATTTCATATAGAAGAAAGAAATTAAAAACATTAATTACACACACACACACACACATATAGGGTTATGGTTCCTACTACCCAATTTCTAATTTCTAGAGGGTTTCACACCCACATTGGCTTCTTCTACTAATTTAGATTGCACCCATGCTTCATGTAATCTTGACACATTTACTCTAGTTTTTAAATTAAGCTCCAAGGAAGAGGTAGTTTCCATTTATGGGTTGATGCATGCACCACTTATTTTGGATCTTAGTATCAATAAATTCTTACAGATATTAGGATTTTATAAGCTTAGATCGAATGAAACAAAGATATAGAAAAATCAGTGATAGGGTGTTCTATTGAGGCATCGTTGTTTGTGGGTCACTAGTTCAAAACCCAGTGGATACAAAAAATCCATCCATGTTACGGGTTGGTGTGGCTCATGTCAAGTGATATTCACAAGTGTGATAGCTTAGATGTCCCTAGGTTATGGTTCCTTACCAAAACACTAGTCTCTCAAGTTAGATAAGAAAGTAAATTTTTTTTTAATTCAAATGTAAAGTATTTATTTGCTAGATGTAATACACTTATCTTGGTCATATATACAAATGTGGTTCTTATTGCAATAAATATAGAGTAACTAATGTATTGGTGAAGGAAGAGTTTTACAAATGAACTTGACAAGGAGAACAATAGAGCTTGACAAGTTGTTGAACCAATATTCCTTGTACGAAAGGTTTTCACCTTAAATATTCTAAAAAGTTCAAAGTAATAACAAAATAAAATATCTAGTGTCATGTCTCCTTTGGTTTGCAAGATATCAAAAATTTGTTAAAACCCCTAGCAAAGGCTACTAATCTTCAAATGTTTCGGGAGAATATTACATTTGGAAAATACCACTCTCCTTAGTAAGAGGGAATGTTGGTTTTTGTGCTACTGTAAGTGTTTTCTTCATGCCAACACACTTGTCAGTACCTTTGCAGCTTTCCAAGGCCTGAATGCTTGTAGAGAAGGTAAATTGATGAGCTATAGATATATGTATAAAAAATTTAACAATATATGAGTCACAATTACATATACAGGTGTAAATATATTTGACATTGTGTTACCAAACCCAATTAGACTTTTAAAATAGGAGAGTGAATGTGGAAGAAGAAAGAAATGAAATTTTAATGAACAGAAAAATCCTAAATTCCATTTTGATAGAGTTATCAAACAAGACTAAAGTTGTCAAACAATAAAACAAATATCAGGATATTTTATAAAATCATTGGCATCCTCAACCTCCACAAGCCAAAATGGTCTCATCTACACAAAAAAGAACTCATAAAACAACAGTGACAAAGTTAAGGGATATGTTTGTGGAAAGATATTATTATGCAAATCACTATGTGTGACTTTTCATTCATATTTAGACAAATTGTCAGATAATGTGAGTACCACTAAAATTTTTGGGAACGATTGTAAGCATCCACCATCTTATATCACATTGAGAAGGAAAACACCTAAAGAGATGGGTTCATTACAGTTTAATTGCATCTCAATCACGATTCCAAGAAACAAAATAGGGTATTCCATCACCAATTATGTATTATTGAACACCAAACAATAAAAATGAACTTTTATAAATATGTTGGTAGAAAAGTACTGGGGGTACTTTAACTTTTAAGGAAAAAATTAAAATTGATAAAAATAATAAAGATTATTATATTAGGGTTAGGGAACATATTGTTAGCATTAATTTTCTGACACTCACCCATATTAGACCTATGATTTATAATTAAATTCATCACAAGGAGGAAACTAAAACTAATATGAAAATACCTGATGCAATGTATACTCATATAGCATACAATATGGATCTTCAAAAAATAAAACGTGTTCCAATGGGAATAATAAATTCTCAAAATGGAAGAGGAATTGGACTTGAATTCCAACTATTGTACCACTATATCCTTCAAGGAAAGGATTATCCATTTGGATGGTATTGGGTGGAGTAGATGAACGTTACATTTAGATGTGTATTATTCATTGGAACATATGGGAAGGAAACAATTGCATTCATGAATGTAGATCTGAGACAATATCCATTGTATTATGGAATTATACATTGCTCACAGATGAGAAATCCTTTTTCCCTTTTCCCTTGAGTTCCAACACTAATCAAGTCCTTTTCTGGAATATCAATAAGATAGGAAACATTCTACATATGTAGAATTATGTAAATAATGCAATTATACAACTATTATGTCTATTAGTTAAAGGATTGCATCTTTCTCACCTCATTTGAAGTCAAAATTGGGATGCCAAGGAAGGATTCCATAGGTAAGGATTCCATTTTCTTGGAGCTAAGTGCCATCCACAAATATGGGGAAACATTTATTTCATTTAACCACAAGGTTTTCAATGGAAAAAAACAGTAAGCTACAATTCAAAATAATATACTAATTAAGTTGATTATGACTTGATTTCTCTAACATACCTTAAATGCACCAGTAAAGCTCCATATTAATTGGTTTGATGTAAAAATTGGGATGATAATAGATAAATGGAGAATAAAAATATCCATCATTCTCATAAATTGAATTAAAGGTAGATAAAGAATCATTAAAATAATAAAATAATTTGACAAACATTTTTATGAATAAATATCAATTTAAAAAAATTAATTTCATGAATACTTGAGTGAGATCCTCTTGGTTTCAAGAATAAGTTATCGGAATAGTTTAACCTTGCAGTAAATGTTCCTCGATTTGATGGAGAAATATGAAGTCAACATTGACTTTTTTATCACTTTATTGGATCAAGGGAGGTTGGAAGAAAGATGATAAAACACCTAATTCATTCTCTACTCAATAGGGCCAACCACATGAAGGTTGAATCCCTTATGGCCCCTTCCCCCCTCACATCACACTCAATTTCCCATTACCCAATCTATGTACTAGAAAATAGTTGACATTAACATGCATAGATAGTAGAAAATAAAAAAAAAATTATAAACAAAAATATGTAGTTTTGGGCATAACTAAACAAGTAGAAATCATCCATTAACCATAGACACAAAATACTTATCTCGATAAATTTTATCATCAATTTTTTTTTTCATAATATGGCACATGATATTTTTAATGATGTAAGTAGTGAAATCATTTCTTTTTATTTTTCTTCATTTTTCAAAAGAATTAAAAATTAAATTGATTAGTTTCTTCTTTCCCTTCATTTCTTATGGAGAGTGTAGCTCTCATTCATGAGTTGGTCATGTAATCATGACATCGTCGAGGCTGTTTCAAGAGCGGCAGATCATCATCTGCAACAAGAAATAAATTTTAAATTGGTATTTTTTTCCCATTATTATTACAAGTATTTTATTAATAAAAATAAAATTAGAGTGTTATTTACCTTATTTAATAGGTGGGGTAAGCAAAGTAGTTTTAGATACATCCATATGTTCCTCTTCTTGTGTAGCCTTATCTTGTACATGCTTTGGAGTTGAAACATGAAATGTTATACTTAATACACCATTTACATTCAATTGTTTTTAATCATAATACATGCTACATTTTTTCATAGCACACGATCTCCAAACAACCTTCATTGGGTGGCACTCCACTAACACTAGGTTGTGTGTCTTTGTTTCTTGCCTACTTACTTTATGACCAAAAATAGTAATCAATATATTATACAAGTAATAAATTGTAAATATTGTTTGTTGATTTATTTATGCATGTGTCACGCGAGTCCCATAAAATTGTATTTTCCCCAAGCTTCATATTCACTCAACGATAGCTTGATATTCATGCTTGTAAGAAATCTCTAGGTCCTACTTTGTTGGAGATTCATTGAACTACAAACTCTACAATTTTGCATAAAAAAATGATTTTTTTTTTCTTTGCAATTAGTTTAAAATTATTAACAATTTATTATTTGTATGCAAGTGATATTTTTATACATACAGTTTATGTGGCTAGTTTGGAGTAACAACCCTAGCCAATTTTGTTTGTGCCATCTTTTTCTGTTCTAGATTTTGTGGCTTTGGATGTGTTGTGTAGATTAATCCGTCTTGCGGACAAGTCCGATCTCTCTAGTACAAAAGGTAACTAGCAACAAACATCCAATTATACTAATCTCTCTCTAAGCATATAGGATTCATAAAAACACTATATAGGTGTAAGGCCTACCTTATTTCCAACGCTTGCTTGATTTCGTTGAAGTCCTTCCCGTGCACTGAAAGAACGTTCCTCGTGAATCTACAGTCACAAACAAGCAAAAAGATTAAGCAGCACCTGTATAGACATTATTACAAACCATACTTATCATAACGATCAAGGAATTTATGAAATAAACAATGAATAGACAGTTTAATGAGAGAAATGAGTATATTTGTATTAACTTCAAATATAGAAAACCTTTACAACCTATGCCTTGATGTTGTGCAGGTCCTTCTGGGGTCCGAAGTAGGAATCTCTTCTAATTTGACAAGCATTGCACTCTTTGAACCAAGACAAATAGAGATGAGTGATTTAACCTCACAGAAAGTCTTAGTTAACTAAGTCTGAATCTCAACAACATTTAACTTCAAATATCATAAGCTTGAACTCCCTTTGAGACTACCCAAGGCCTCTTTTTATAGTGGAAAAGAGGAGGTTTCTTATTCCAAATATGAAGGGATAGAATCCTCCTTCAAAGGGATTAGCTCCTTACATCAAGGGGTTAGCTCCATCAAGTGAGGGATGCATGAACCTTCTCAAAGCGTATCCATTCCCGAAAATTCCCATCCAGAATCTTCTAGAATTCATCTGGAATTCACTTTTTATCTTTACTTTCTCGCCTTTTTATATTTTACAGAGGTCCGCACCCATTACACAAAGAAAATGCGTTATGGTTCCGCATGCAGGCTGAGATTTAGGTGCGGGACCGCAAGGAATGTATAGAGAAAGTGCGATACCAATTATTAGGGGATTTTAGGGACTTTTCTCTGATTTTGAAGCTTGACATGAGGAGCTGGTATGTTGGACTTGCAAAAGCAGGAAGTATGAGTAATAATGAGCTCATACTCATGGTAAAATGTCAGGATGACAAATTTTAGTGTAACAAATTGCCCCCTAAAGTGCAAATTCTGGAATAGATGAAGATGTAGTCTGTCATATATGAAGAGTGCAGTACTTTATCATTTCAAATATCATCTTGTGGACACCCCAGTCGGCACCTGTAAAAACATTCAATGCAAAATATATACATCTATATGTCATCACTGAGGTAGGCATTCCCATACTCAGATAAAAACTAACTATAAACTAACTGAAATCGTTCTGATACAGGAATGATTTTGAATACATCATAGTACAGATATATGTAGACACAATATGGATGCATCCATCTGTTTATCAATAGTCTACTGTATAGATGACAACAAAATTCCTCGCAGCCTGGATGGTGGAAACTAGATCCAGGGTCTTGATTTTCGAATCTCGAACCAGTACGATTCTATCCATGTGAATGAATGTGTCGAAGTCGAACATGGTAGAAACCACTTGATTACCAGTCAATGATGTGAACTGTTAACAAGTGTTAGAGAAACCACCAATAATGTCAATGGCTCTCAAATTACTTAGTACAATCCATGAAATATGAATGAATGAGCTGAAGTCGAACATCTCATGAAGTCATTCGATCGAAGGTCAATGATGCAACCTGTCGTCGAAAGCGAGAAACCTGCCATTGAGGCATGCAGATTTCAAGGTACTGACGATTTCTGGATCAACTTCCTAGATAATGTGCCGATGTCGATAGAAAGTGATCTGTCGTAGGCAAGCCCACAACATGAAATCATAGATCAAGTTTTGAAAATATATTGGCAAGGACTGACTCAAGGATGGTCAAAGATGGATGATAGATATTTTGCAGATGAATGGTTTTATTTGAACTGTTCTCTTGGACACATAACAACACTGCATATGGCTTGGTGACAATTGACCCAAAGCTAATACCCAGAAACCGGCTGAAAACTTTCAATGTGGTTTGATTAACTGTTAGGCAAAGGATTTCCCAACCTAGGTGAATATAAGTGTCGTGTCCAAGAGTGGTTGACTGAGTTTTCGAAAATTTAAAATACAACAAACATGCCCATTTTTCTCTCTTTTCCCCCACCATTTCTGGCAAGTACCTCTTTATTTTTGACAAGCTTGAGGAGGATAACATTTGCTTGGTTATAAGCTCATCCTTCGGATGAGTCCAACTTAGTTTAAAAATCGAACCCTAAGAAGGAGTGGTTCGTTCCTGTTGAAAATTAAACAGGTCCTTTACTGTTAAGTTTTAACGAGTCCAGTATAGGAGAAACTCGGTGTTTTTCAATTTTAGGGAGTCAGAAGAAAAAACTTAAGAAAACTCCATGGCTGTACTTTTTCGTAAATTTAGTCTCTCGAGCCCGAAAAAGGATAAAATAATGTGGGAGAGAACTCTATTGACCGTAATTAGTCAACGTATACCTTTTTCGTAAATAGTCCATTTCAGTCCGTAAAAGGGGTAAACTTATACTGAAGGGACGACTGTTCATTTACTTTAACGAGTTTGAATAGTCAAGTACTCGGCAATCTTTTCATATTTAGAGAGTCTGAAAAGGGCTTAAAAGAGGACTCCAAGGTTTCGCTTTTTCGTAAAATTTTTGAAAGAGTCCGAAAAAGTGATAAAAGTATGCTCTTTGTTGAAAAACGATCAGTTCACCTGAAAAGTCCTGTTTCTGCACAAAAACTCAAAACATTACGCATACCTGTTTAAGATAAGTAAAAATGCTTTTGAAAATACCCTTTTAAAGTGAAAAATAAATAAATTAAAAATTCATTCATTCGAAAAAACTTATAAAAAGGACTTTTTCTATTTCATTTTTATCATTCAGTTCCAGAGTGAAAAGTAAAAAGCTTTTGGATAAAAAAGTTCCCGTGAAGATTCTGGAAAATTCAACCATTGGAATCGAAAACCGTCAGCCCCAGGTAATCCACGACCTCCTTATCTTGTTTTTCATCCATTTGAAATTCATTTTTAGGCTTTAGTTTGATTTTTTAGGGCAAAAAATGGTTCAAAAATGCGCCCGCGGGGTCCGCAGGTGGGACACAGGTTACCTGCGGACCCCGATTTTTTCCTAACGGGAAAAAATTGTGGGTACCCCACCTAGAATACAGTCCGCGTGCGGAGCTATGCTCTGTTTACAAAGAGCGGGTGCGGTAGCCGCGCGGACAATTTCTAAGCATGGTTTTCTCATTTTTCTGCCAAAATTTTTCAAATGAAATCATTCTAACTTGCCTTATTTTGTATTGTAGGATTAAGAAGATGCTTATTTGGCAAGAAAGAGAGCATGAGGAAGTAGATGAAGCTGCAATACTTCATTTGCCCACACAAAGGGCATTAAAAGCATGCTGCTTATACAAATTCTGGGCCATCTCTGGCATGAGGGCACAAGTGGAACTCTTAACATGGTTGGTAGATAGATGGCATGTGGAGGACCAGTGCTTCTTCATTGGTGGCCACCGGCTCGAAATCAAGCCGGAGGATATATAATTTTTGACTGGTTTGTCCAAGAGGGGCGAACATGTATCCTTGTTTGGGACTAGGCTAGGTGGCCAGACTGTCGCTAGTCTTCAACTCGAATTTTTCAATGATCAGGAAAATCCTCGGGACAAACGGATTGACATAAAACATATCATCCATCCTGAACTGAAAGTTATAGCATTTACCGTTACCAAATTGTGTGGGAGCGCCGCGTTTCATGTGGCTACTCGTTCCCAAATGCGTGTTGCAGTGGACTGTTTTCGTGGCACCATCTTCAACTGGTGTGAAGCTGTGTTGGCCAATATAAAAGGCCAACTTACTAGAGAAAAAACTGGGAAACTGAAAAACTTTGGATACGGATCCATTGTCGTTTCTTTTGCTCTGGAGAGGATCCCTCAATTAGCTCCACAAAGTATTGTTGTTGATGCCGGTCGACCTCGAGAACCGAGAATGGTTCGTTGGTCCGCGCTGATGGCCCATCATGCTATTGAGGGCACTGAGATTGTACGATTCCCTACTTCATATTTTCGTTGGCTGGATTGCCAAATTTTTATGATAGAGGATTTTCCGTATGCTGGGATAGATTGCCGCGGAGACGGAGAGATGTCTCTCCCTGCAGGGGAATAGTGGGATGATTCAGGTAAAATTATTTTTCAACGTTTGCTAAGTTCTAATTTTTTTTTATTTTTTATCGTCTTAGAAGACTAATAACCAAATTTTTTTTGAATACAGATGTGGGTCCACATCAACCAGCTCATCTCCAACCTTTCGAGAGGAGACAACCAGTTGCGCCCGCACCAGCCCCAGCAGGCCAATCAGTAGAGATTTTGACTGATTTGGAGCATCATCTAGAGCGCTTGACTCTAGATATACCAGAGACCAGCATAGATAACATCCCTCTCAGGCTACAAAGATATGTGATTGGAGTCCCAAGACCTTTCAGGAGGTTCCTATGCAGGGTGGCCCAGGCAGTTGTTTCTTATCGAGATCACCATCAGTGATGGGATGATCGTGTAGACTCATTTTTTTTTTGACTTTTGTATTATCATTTTTGTCGATCATAAGGTGTTTCCAACCTATGATTGAAGACGATGTATATTTTTTGAACACACTCCTATACTATGATATATCACTATTTTGACAGCTATCTGTGTACATATATAAATGTTGTTTGTTTTACTGCTTTTGATTATTGCAAATGTCTATTTATCATACTAGAAGCAATTGAATCTGCTAATGTATTTAAATGTCTTGGAATATGCTGATATTCAATGTAATCAAACTCACGTTCCAAGAGACGAACTCTTAAAAATAATCTTAATAACACCGGATTTCTAATGGTATAAACCCTGTTAAGCTGTAATACAACAAGTTCAGAATCCAACCTTACAATCAAACTCCGAATCCCAAACGATATGGACTCAGACAATAATTCAATCACTGCACTATACTCGGCAATGTTATTTGTCGTTTGACCAAGGCTTACCCCATGCATGGATACTAACTCGCCAGAGGGTGAATAGATAACCCAGGCTGCGGAAGAAATGTTCCGTGTACTACGACAAGCACCATCAGCAAAACCAATGTAGGTTTGAAGAGACGTCGACATCTGCAATATCAAGAGTAAAACTCAGATAAGCAGTCATAGTGACAAAAACACACTTCTAAACTAGGCACACTTTTCTAATCTAAAATACACCAGCAGTAAAGAAATCTAAACTAACAAAAATCTCCACACCTCGTTTAAGCATAATATCGCTTTAGATAAAGCCCATTTCTGGGTTTATCCAAAGGGACACCGTCAAAATCTATCAACTCATAGGCCCCTTTTGCTAACTTTTGTTTCACAATGTAAGGACCATGCCACATAGGCACGAATTTCCCAGCTCCTAGCTTGTCGTTAGCTTGATCATAAAGTAAAATTAGGTCTCCTTCTAAAAAATTTCGAGGGGTCACATTTCTATCATACTGAGCTTTGATCCTTTTAACATGAGCCTCGTTTGCTATTGCAGCATTTCATTGATTCTCATCTAATTGGGCCAAGTATAAGAGACGTTTCTCATCTTCAGAAGTAGCTGAAAGTAATTCTACGGCTAATTTTAGTGACGGTATTTCGCATTCAATCGGCAACATAGCTTCCAAACCGTAAACCAGTTGAAAATGAGTGAAACCCGTTGATGTTTTGACTGAGGTTCGATATGCCCAAAGCGCTGAAAATAACATGGAATGCCAATTTGTCTTGTGAATAACAATGATTCATTTAATCATGGTGACTAAAACTTTGTTAATGGCTTCAACCAGACCATTTGCTTGTGGATAGTATGGAGTGGAACTATCGTGGCGTAGGCCAAGTTGTTCTGTTAGTTTAGTCATCATGATATTCCGAAAATGACTTCCATGATCAGTAATAATAGCTTGAGGAACACCGAACCTAGCAATTATGTGATTAAATACGAATGTTGCAGCAGTCTTGCCGTCAGCTGAATATGTAGGCATCGCCTCGGCCCATTTTGTAAAATAATCTACTGCGAGAATAATATAGGCATGCCCCTCGGTCGAGTGAGGGTTACATGTGATAAAATTGATACCCCATTTTGTGAAAGGACCAACAACAATTATAGGGTGAAGAGGAGCGGGTGGCGTGCACATTTTTCGATAAAAAATTTGACAGTTGTGGCATTTCCGAACCGCATAAATGCAATCTTTAAACAACCTTGGCCAGAAATAACCTGCACGCAATATCTTTTGGGCGGTGGCATACCTAGACATATGACCGCCACATGCTCCAGAATGGTAGTCATTTAACACCTTCTCAGCTTCTTCATGAGTTAGACAATGTCGGAAAACAGAATCTGCTCCTCGTTGATAAAGTGTATCACCAATGATGTTATACTGTTGGGATTGGAAGCGTATTTTCCGTCGCTGAGTTCGTGAAATGTCAGGCCGAAAAGATTGGGTTTGGAGATACACAATAATATCCCCATACCATGGATCAAGTGTACTAATAAGAAACAAAGATTCGTCCGCAATGGACTCTTCTGCCACTGTTTCAGTATCAGTAGAGGGGAAATCGCACATCAGTTCCGCAAATACCAAAGATTTCTTTGCCTTGGATTTTTCAAATTCCAAGTCAAATTCCTGCAGGATAACTATCCATTTGGAATATTTCCCCCCTAGCAATTGTTTGGTCAAAATATACATCATAGGGTTGCAATTAGAAATTACCGTGGTTTTACGTAACAAGATGTAATGTCTAAAACGTTGGACAGCTTGAACAGCTGCCAAGGCCAATTTCTCCACATGTGTGTATTTGATTTCAGTCGGATGCAGATTGCGACTAAGGTAATAAATCACATGTTCGTTGTGAGATTCATCTTCCTGAACTAGTACCATCCCAATGGTGGAATGAGAAGCAGCGAGATACAAGATGTAATCTTGGTTGTAGTTGGGAGGATGCAATAACGGTGCATGGGTCAACGCGTGCTTAAGTGCATCAAAATATCGATCAGCGATCTCGTCCCAAAAGAACGGAATGTTCTGTTTCAACAACCGGGTAAAACCCTTTGTAAGCTCGGCATAGTTAGGAATAAATCTACGTAAAAAGTTTGCTTTCCCCTGCAAAATTTCGAGTTGGCGCAAAGTCGAAGGAGGCAATTTAACAATAGCTTCAACCTTCGATGGATCGACGCGAATGCCTGATTTTGAGACAACAAATCCCAGTAATCGACTCGATTCTACGTAGAAAACACATTTATGCGGATTCAACCTTATCCGATAATGCTGACATCTCATAAAAATTGCTCGTAAATGAGTGGGATGATCGGCCCTACGTAATGAATGAGCAGGTAAAACATCGAGATATGGTTGAACATTGTACTTAATGTCATGAAATGCATAAGACATAGCCCGTTGAAAAGTTGCTCCAGCGTTCTTTAGTCCAAAAGGTAGTTTACAATAGGCAAACGCTCCCCATGGACAAATGAAAGCTGTTTTAGGTTGATCTGCAGGGAGTATGTTTATTTGATTGTAGCTGGAAAAACCATCCATGAAGGAGAATAGTTCACTTCCAGCGCAATCATCGATTATTTGATCGATATAGGGAGTTGGATAATTATCTTTTGGACACGCTCGATTAATATCCCTATAATCGATACATACTCTTATTGTTCCTTGTTTTTTAGTCACAGGAACAATATTCGATACCCAATCTGTTAAGGGAATTGGATAAATGAATCATGCTTGAAGTAATTTTTCAACTTCAGTTTTTATAGCAGCAACTTTTCTAGGATGAATTTGACGTAATCGTTGACGAATAGGTTTAGCATCCGGGTAAGTCTTAATTTCATGAACGACGATCGATGGATCAATTCCTGGCATTTCTTCATAAGACCAGGCAAACACGTCACGGAATTCTTGAAATAGGGCTTTATAAGTCTGAATTTCTTCATCTGTACAACAAGCACCTATATGAATGTTTTCAATTATTCCTGGTTTTACTTAAATGTCAATTGGAACCGTTCTAGATATATTTTCCAAATTTAACTCAGAATCAGGATTTTGCAATGGATTTTGAGGTTCCTTGGCATATTCAGCAGTAAAAATTGAAGCGAAATCATTTTCAAAATGATCTAATTCAGGTAAAAATGAAGATCGGTGATGGAGATCTTCCCACGATAAATCATCAACAGACAAAAACTCACGAATTTGCTCATCTGTATGAACAATTTCAGCAAATGTCGTTGTAACTGAACTAGATATAGAAAGTGATTCCTCTTGGATCCCATTCATTGGATCAATTTCGGTTGAAGAGGGGTCGGAAAATGACTGTACAGCCTGGTACGCAATTTCAAATGGACTCAAAGGCATCATGCCATCAAATGAATCTATCTCGGAGTCTGAAGGAATAATCCAAGGATCATCAAACATAACAGTGTCTGACGAAATCATATGAATAGTTGCAGTAGAAGGCGATACGTTAGGAGGAGGAAAGGAAAAATTTCCTAGTAAACCAGAATCTTTAATCAAACCTACTCCAACATCCTTATAAGGGATAACCATTTTACCAACATGTTGGATTGTTTCTGTAGAGGTTGGGTTGGACGAAAAATAAGTTAACTGATCTATTGTCACGATCTTTCCTTGATATGGAAATTTTATGAGCCGAAAGACCGAAGAGACAACATCAGTCATAGCATAGGACCAACTACGACCCAGAAGAAGGTTGTAATCTATAGGGGCATCAACCACTTCCACATCTAGATTAACGATTTTACCTTCGACCCCTATGGGTAAATCCTGCAAAATACCATAAGGTTGAAAACCTCGACCATCAAAAGCTTTTAGAATATTCGGATATTGGTTAAGTGTAGGAGAACCAAGAGATTTCCAACACTGAAACGACATAATACATGTTGAAGCTCCCTCATCAATCACAGTCCGAAAAATAGGTCTGTTTTTTACTAACACTGGAATCTGGAAAGCCATTTGGTGAGGAAGACGTGGTGTACTAGTTTCTAAATCGAAGATTATAAGGTTAGAATCCTGAACATCAACAGCTCCTATGGTAGACAATAATAATTTACTCTGTGTTGGACACGATTGCAGCACTTCCAAAGTCGACATTGCTGAAGGAGAAATAGCTAAATCTTCAACAATGTTGTAATTCTGAGCAGCTCTCGCATGTGGATCAAAAGCTGATTTACGAAGAACACCTTTAGCAGGCAGTTTGATTATCAAGTCTGGATTTTGTTTTTCGATCTGTAGCGGACCGGAAACAAGAGGAGTTGTATTTGATGCATTCGCATTAGAAGACTCTCCTTCTTTTCCATCAACGGGATTCTTGGAACCGTAATCTTCCGATCGCGTCGCAATCCTTACATGAGACATCATCATAATAGGCTCTTCTAAAGTAGTCGAGGAAGAACCAATCATTTTACTATCTTGAACTGGAAAAGGATCCTTCAAGACAGCAGGTTGTTGTGATCCTTTAACGAGTTTCGTAACTTCCTCTCGATATGGACATTCTTTTGTGAAATGATCTTGTTCACAAATGAAGCAAGGATAACGAGGTTTACGTTTTTCGTCATTGGATTCATCTTTATCTGTTTTCTCTTTCGAATTCTTTTTGTTTTTGTTCCTTCCCTTCTTTTTACCACCGGATTTTGATTTTGCCGTAGATGTTTCAACGACATGAATGTTGGCAGAAACTTCGGGAGAGGATTCTCCTTTCGGGGAATCAGGTAAAGTTATTATTGGAGAAGAATTCTTTGAGGATTTCTTTTTACTTTTATAACTAACTGTACCAATCATACCGTCAGCGGCATGAGACCCTGAAGGAGCAGCAACTATTTGACCTTCTTTGGGAAGATTGGGAATTTTCTCATGTAGAGTACCTGACTGCGTATAGACGAGGTCTAGGTACTGAGCCTGATCAATTACTTGCTCTTCAGTAACAACACCAGCCTTAGCTACATCTTCAGTGATCTTGGGTAATAATGATTTAAAAAACCATTCTGCCAAAATTTGATCCGGAATATAAACTTTCACCAAACGTCGTCTATGTCGCCATTCATGAATATGATCAGAAATATACGTGGATGTAGATTGTTTTAGCGAAGTTAATAATTTTGTGCCATTGTCGTATCTGACAGGCAACTGGAAATGAGTTAAGAAAGACGTTGCTAACTGACTGAAATTATGAAACGAGCCTCGTGGCAACTCAATGTACCATTTGGCTACAAGACCTATGAGGGTTCTTTGGAAAAGACGTAAGCGAATCGAATCATCAATAATTGAATTAGATGCACACCAAAGGTGATAAGTCATAACATGATTTGATGGATCCTCTCCTGACTTACCTTCAAATTTCGGTATATCACTAGGCAACTTATGAGGCATTGACGGCCAGTTTTGATAATAGAAAATAGGATCATTTGTAAGGCGCGTCAAATCAGGTAAGTCCAAAGTTGCGATGAACGGTAATTGACGGTTAGGGTCACGAAAACCTTGAGAAGCCAAAGCAGATCCAGGAGGCGGATACCCAGGATAGCTAGGAATCGGATTAGCATTAGGTATTGTGTAACCTCCTGGATAACTGGGATGAATCGGACCATACTGAGGTTGTTGATAAGTATAACCAGGGTATGGTTGATAGCTCAGATTCTGTACATAGGGACCGAATTGCGGTTGTCCTTGGTATGGTTGATAAGTAAATTGAGGTTGACTTGTAACAACTGTACTTGTACCGGTTTGTCCTGCAGGCATCTGAACTGTAGTCTGAACTGAAGGTCCTGACTGAGGTACAGAGACCTGAGGAATTTTCACGGATACAGGGATAGCCGAACTCGGGGCTACAGATACTCCAGAAATAGGTGTGACAGGTTGAACAAACGTTGCAGCAGTTGCAGCAGTTTGGGGCGGAATCTGAGGTGTACTAGGCCCTGCCTGCTGAACTGAACTAGGCGCAGGAGTTTGAATAGCTGGCTGAACAGGTTGCTGAGTTGAACCAGAAACCAATGGCTGACCAGGTTGATAAGGTAACTGCACATTAGGCTGCAAAGGTTGTTGATATTGGGACGGATCCCACACCATCATTCCGAGGTATTGTCCAGTAGAAGGTTGAACGTAAGGACCAAAACCTGGTTGAACGTAGGGTTGATAATAAGGTAAAGTTCCGGCTCCTTGAACAGATGGTTGACCAGAAGGCTGTTGGTAACCTTGCATTGGGTACTACCCTTGAGGTTGATAACCTTGAGGCACGTACTGAAGTTGGGGTTGTTGAGGACCCTGAGGAGCATATTGAGTTTGGGGTTGACCTTGAGGAATGTACTGTCCTTGAGGTTGGTAACCCTGAGGTATGTACTGTCCTTGGGGTTGCCCCCAAAATAATATGGATCCACAGTTTGTCCTGGCAAAAAGCTACCTTGAGGTTGTGCCCCGGGTGGTAACTGACTACCTTGAGGTTGCCCCCCAGGTGGTAATTGACTACCCTGAGGCTGCCCCCCAGGCGGTAACTGAGTTCCCTGAGGTTGACCCCCAGAAGGAAACTGACTGCCTTGAGCTTGAGGATTAGGAATGTTACCAGACATCATATAAACTTGCTCTGCGTTCGACGTTTCAATTTTAAGTCCACCAAGACCAGATGATAACACGTTTTCGATAGGTTGAGGAGTTGCCCCCGAGAAAGTACCAGACAAAGACTGATATCCCGAAGGAACAGAAGGACCACCATGTAAAAAAGATTCAAGCGTTTGAGAAAACATGGATGACTCACCAGCCATAATAGATGACGGATAATAACCTCTGGGTGTAGGATGAAATGGAACTCGAGGTGGATAAAAAGCAAGACCCGGATTCTCTAAAAAGTCTGTTAAAGAGAGATACCAAGGATTATTTCGAAAGGGGCTGTAGAAAATAGATTCACGCTCCCTAAGATTTAACGATTGAGGGGAGTTGGGAAGAGATATGTCTTCGTCTGGATTAGTAAGTTCTTCAATAGAAATAAGTCCAGAGGGAAGGTTTTCAGTAATGATATTTCTTACCCTGGGTGAACCTGGATCGCTAGAAGTTGGTGTAACAAATCCTGAAGATGTTTCTAACACAGAAGACTCAGTTTCAGGCTCAGAGATTTCAGGTTCGTCAGATAATTCACCAGAAGGAGAAATACTTTCAGTGACTTCAGAAACTGAAACCGGTTCTTGAACGTATTCTGTTGTAGGTATTTGATGATCGGGATGTATTACAATAGCAGAGCTTTCAGCTTCTGTTGATCTAAGTCTACGGCTACTGTGTGGTACCAGAGCTCGAAGCCCTTCAAGTTGACCTGGTGTATATTCAGGGGGTTTCCCTTGTATTCTCCAGGATTGTCTCGGCAATTCCGCCACGATTAAAAATTATCTAATCACACGCAAACAAAGAAAAATTTCAATGAAAACACCTAAAGTCTCTAAGAAACAAACAATTGAATCATTCGCTTAAAAATCTAAGAGTTCAAACCACACACAAACAAGTAACTTTCCGTACTAAAATCACTAGTTGGTGATGAAATCCAACTTAGTAGAATTTTAACATGAAAAGGGCGGTTGGAACAGTTACCCCGACAACCTGCTTAATGAAACAGACTGGCACAAGTTTCTTCACAAAACCATCTCGAGTGAAGATAACCCCCCAGAGAGTCCAAGTGAGTCTAGTCGACGTCTGTTCCGGGTACAGTGGGATCTTCCCTCCATCGTCACCTTAAGGAAGAATCCTAAAGATTATGGTCACGAATGTTACCAACTGAAACAAATATACCTGGGGGAACAGTCTACGATCCGACACACACGCAAGGGTAGAGTAACAAAGCTCAATCCCCTTGAAGGCTCCTTGAACAGAATCCAAGGTTTACCGACAAGTGACCCCTGGCTCCTCGACAATGGTCTATCCGAGGTTTACCATTTTTAATATGTGTATATCTTCTATCGTTCCCAATGAGGAAGGATTGATTACCCCACTGGTTCAGATATGATCTCGTGTTTAACTCCTTTAAGAGGAGCTTCCCAGAGCATACATGCAACAACTGGAATTCTTCCTACCGCAAGATTTGTCAACTTGTTTGTTTTAGCTATCTTGGAGAGTTAATTACTCCCTACTCCAAGATACTAGCCTAAGCTATGTTGGTGATAAGAGTCCTAGAAATAAAAATATTACTAGATGAATTTTATTTAAGCATTACTTTTAGGAGCTGTTTCTTAAGTCAATGGGTGCGGAAATGAAACTTTGGATGATGTGAAGACTCGACTTCCAAAAAACACTAAAATGCACCTATGATGATATTCAATTCTTTTTTCTTTCAATGAACTTTCTATCTAAAGAAAGAGTTAGAGAATGCAATCCTTTAAATTCCTTCTTCAAACATGAAAAATAATTGAAAGAAACTATTTTGTCTTTTCAATAAACTATCAAAGCTCACAAGAAAAATCCTTTTCTTTTCCAAACTAGAAGCTACAAAACTATTTTCCTTCGAAAGAAAGCTACCAAAATTAAAACTACTCAAAACTATAAAAATCTAATCTTGATAACTATGATCTAAATTGAGTAAAAGATTTTTAGATTTTTTTATGAATGTTTCCCTTAGTTGTTTAGCAAACTAAGAATCTATTCGTTCAGATAACAAACAGATCAAAAACACTCAAAATATGTTTTTACAAAAAATGAAATTCAAAACTTTGAACCAAGTTTTTTCGAAGATTTGCAAAGAAACCAAAAGGCTTAATTTCTCAATATAGGATGTTTTCACAATCAGGTCGGATTCAAAAGACAAAAAGAGAACAATGTAATCTGAGATACTGCAAATTGTCAAAAGTTCGAATCACTACAAAGACCAAGGAGGAAAAACAATCCAATCGGCAAAATCTTCTAGAAAATCATCGAAAAATTAACACCGTTGGAGTTCATTCACAATAAATTCTTGATAGACACAATAACCAGTCTAGGCAGAAACCAAAGATCTAAAAATAAACTAGAAAAAGAAACCTAGAGATTTTCTAAAATTTTACAGGGTCCGCAGGTAACCAGTGTTGACAGGTGCGGTCCCGCACTGTATTCTATAGAGAAAGTGCGAAACTGCCCGCACTGTCAAAGTAAAGCAGAGTGCGGTCCTAGGAAAAATTATAGAAAAACTCAAAATACTTCTAAATTTTCAAAAACAGAGAAAATCTAAAATACCCAGACAGATGTGTATCAATCAAAAACCAGGAAAAAATGTTTCCTCAAATCAAAAATAAAAGAGAATCAAAAACAACAATTTCTTTCCCCAGTATGGTCACCATTTTGTTGTGTAGATTAATCTGTCTTGCGGACAAGACCAATCTCTCTAGTACAAAAGGTAACTAGCAACAAACAACCAATTATACTAATCTCTCTCTAAGCATATAGGATTCATAAAAAAACTATATAGGTGTAAGGCCTACCTTATGTCCAACGCTTGCTTGATTTCGTTGAAGTCCTTCCCGTGCAATGAAAGAACATTCCTCGTGAATCTGCAGTCACAAACAAGCAAAAAGATTAAGCAGCACCTGTATAGACATTATTACAAACCATACTTATCATAATGATCAAGGAATTTATGAAATAAACCATGAATAGACAATTTAATGAGAGAAATGAGTATATTTGTATTAACTTCAAATATAGAAAACCTTTACAACCTATGCCTTGATGTTGTGCAGGTCCTCCTGGGGTCCGAAGCAGGAATCTCTTCTAATTTGACAAGCATTGCACTCTTTGAACCAAGACAAATAGAGATGAGTGATTTAACCTCACAGAAAGTCTTAGTTAACTGAGTCTGAATCTCAACAGCATTTAACTTCAAATATCATAAGCTTGAACTCCCTTTGAGGCTACCCAAGGCCTCTTTTTATAGTGGAAAAGAGGAGGTTTCTTATTCCAAATATGAAGGGATAGAATCCTCCTTCAAAGGGATAAGCTCCTTTCATCAAGGGGTTAGCTCCATCAAGTGAGGGATGCATGAACCTTCTCAAAGCGTATCCATTCCCGAAAATTCCCATCCAGAATCTTCTAGAATTCATCTGGAATTCACTTTTTATCTTTACTTTCTCACCTTTTTATATTTTACAGAGGTCCGCACCTATTACACAAATAAAATGCATTATGGTTCCGCATGCAGGCTGAAATTTAGGTGCGGGACCGCAGGGAATGTATAGAGAAAGTGCGATACCAATTCTTAGGGGATTTTAGGGACTTTTCTCTGATTTTGAAGCTTGACATGAGGAGCTGGTATGTTGGACTTGCAAAAGGAGGAAGTATGAGTAATAATGAGCTCATACTCATGGTAAAATGTCAGGATGACAGATTTTAGTGTAACAGGATGTATCTACAAGCCTATATTGAAAAGTTTAAAGTGTGTAATTATTCGTTGCAATGACGATAAACATAATAATTATATTGTTTCGAATTGATTATATCGACGCAATGGCTCCTAGGGTTTCTGTGTAAAGTCTATGGGTCGTCGCTTCTCCACAGCTGCTCTTATCTAACTCTACCGGCTTCGGAACCTTGGCTCCATTGTTCCAGTGGCAACATCCTCTTGATACCCGGGATTTGTTTCTCGACGGTTTCTCAAGACCCATTGTATTCTTTCTTTCAGTAAGAGAGCTCAACAGAATATGCTGCGCTTTACAACATGCGACAGTAACAACTGCAAAATCTCTATGGCCGTCTAAATGCGCGGTCGCTCGATGGTGCGGTCAGGCCTTCATTTTATTTGGCTGTCTGCTTGTTGTTCTCTGCACCTTTGCTTGCAGATTCCTTCCCTTGTCTACCTCCACACTGTGCTTCCACATGCAGAAGCAATATCGCCGGGATCTGGAGCTAGCTCTGAAGCCCTGTGAATTCACTAAATCAACTTCGATTTTTAACTCTGGCAGCCAGGATCCTTCTCATCTCCAGCAAATGACTTTTCAGATTCAAATAATTCTTCTAACGGGAAAAACCCTACTCCTTGGGGTCCAGCGCTCTTTTACAGTGCACCATCTCTCAAAGATCCTTGAATAGAGGCTGGGGATCCCTTCCTCCCTTTTACGGCACCTCTTTGCAGGTAAGCATCTTGATAATAATCTGCCTCCTTTCTTTTACAATATTGAAAGAAATGCCATGGTGTTCCTATCACTTCGGCTAAGCGGAGGTTCCATTGGGCAATCCTATACCTCCAAAGGCTTTTCCTATAAATATGCATTTCATGCACAGCCTGCCAAGAATACTTTCAACCAGCTGAGGCTCCCAAACCTTTCTTGGTGGAAAAAATGGAGGAAACCCCCGCCATTGAAATCACTCATCCATCTGTGGATGATCAATACTAAACGTTTGCAGAAACAACCATCATATGTAGATTTAATGGACTATGGCCCTGTACTACTGATCTATACCAGTGGATCCACTCCAAATGGACCAACAACAACAAAGTCTTCTTATGCTTGAAAGGCTTCTTTATTGTAGCCTTTGCCTTCAATGAAGATTACTAGAAAGCCTTAACAGGAGGCCCTTGGTTCTGGGGATCATCTGGACTTTTCCTCACCCCTTGGTTCCCAAAATTCGACCCCTCTACCATTTTCATCACGAAGCTTCCTATCTAGGTCAGGCTTCCAAATCTCCCTATTCATCTATGGAGTTTCATTATCTTTCAAGGAATTGGGGACACCTTAGGCTGCTTCCTGGTAACAGATACCTCAAGGGGGGAGAAAGGAATATATACCTTTGGCAGAATATGCGTGGAAATAGACATTAGAAAATGGTTGGTAGATCAGATCATCCTTAAAATTGGGGACTTCCATTGGACGCAAACCTTGGACTATGATAACACAGCCTTTAGGTGTCGCCATTGCCATCATACGGGGCATCTCTAAAATATATGTGCAACGTTAGTTGACAAAAATAAGAACATCTATCACATATCCAAATCCGAGAGCTAGAAACCTTGTGATATACCGCCTATGGATGACATAGAGTCCTCTAGCTCTGATGAGGAGGATATTGAAGTGGACGAGGAGAATTTGAAGCATCCGAATGACTTGCCCTCAGCGTGCCCCGAGGATCCTTCTGCACCTCTGATCTTGCAGAAACGCTCTCACGAGTCTTCTTCTTCTGATTCAGACAAGGAGACTCATCCTTTAGCATAGAACAGTTTGCAAGTGGTTCCGGTCTAGCCAGATCATAATGGTTGGGTCAAAGTCAGTAAGAAGAAAGGGAAAAAATGTCGATTGGGAGACTCTACCCATGCTGGGTAGACTCCTTAGTCTAGCTCGTTTTTTTTTTGTTCCCCTTATTATCTTTTTTCTTATGCCATGGATGTTCTATGGGACCAAGGTTGATACTATATAATTTCCGGCTCCCTTGCTCTTTAGATTCGCTTCTCTGCAAGCTATGATTGTACCATAAATAAATAGAATAAAATAGAATAAAATAAAAATAAAAAGAGAAAAATAAATAAAAATAATAAATAAAATATCAAACTTTCAAGCTTTCAAAAAACAATAAAAATAAAAATAAAAATAAAAAAAATAAAAAATAAAAAATAAAAAAAATAAATAAAAATAAATAAAATAAAAATAATCTTCTACATCAAGGTTTTAATTATTTCATTTGTCAACGATGTCTTTGGCTAAGTATCAACCAAAGAAGTGAGCTTTTTGTTTCATCTTCTTGAAATATTGTTTATTATTTGCATTGCATTTGTGGAGGAATAGATTTCTTTATTTGTAATCTCTTCCTCAACTTGATTTGCGGACTTCTTTAACATTGGTTACTTCCCCTTGTCAACTTGGGACAATGGTTTTTCCAACAATGTAATGTCATATTAATGTCCATAAGCATTTTTTTTATATCAATACATTATAGAAATGAATAAGCATGTTTTTTATATGAATGCATTATAGAAAATTACAAATACAACTAGGGTCATAATAATGATGACATGTAGGATCACCTATAAACATAAAAAATAAGAATAGTTAATGAGAAGTTAAGTATCACCCCTATAATGACAATGTTTTCATCTATTTGATTCCAGTTTCAAATCATCAAAAACTCTTGTCATATAAATATTGACTTTATCGTGCTTATGAATATAATGTTTCCTTCACATCCCAAAAATATGTAATAGGGTTACTTATTTTTTGTCTCGGTGTGTATTGTTTATAAACCCTATAGTATTTGCCAATTATTTTTTCCTTCCATCAATCTATATAGACACTCCTTTATTAATCGAAGTGGATCTTTGATAGTAAAAAAATCAAAGTCTTTAGATTGCATCGAAATTGTGACCAGATTGAAGAGCTCACTGCAAGCTTTCCAATAGTACAAATGACACATCAATCTGATTTCATATGCAAAATTGATTTCCAGTAAATATTTGGGTTGAAACTAGGCAAAAGGAGAAGGGTTTAACAGAAATACATAAAAATTTTAAGCTCCAAAAAATTTGGCAGTCGGGCCAAATTAGTAGCTAAATTTGGCGAGCTATAGCTAAGTTTGGCAGAGGGGCTAGATAAATGTAGCGACTCGGCATAATTGGCAACATTACCAACAAATAAGATAATAGGATATGGCCAAATGGTGTAGGGACACATGGCCCACTGAAATGGCGCCACGTGGAACCCTAAAAATGACCAATAAAGCCTGGAAAAAATAAGGAGGATGGTTTTAATTATTGTTTAATATTAAAAAAAAATATAAAATATAAAATGGGTCGGCCAGGCCCGATGGATCCACCTAACCCCATAGTCATATACCAATGTAATATGTGGTTGGAAGGAGTTTAACCCATGACTACCAGTCAATGACTGATGCAAGCAACTGAAAAACCAAAATTATGTCGAGCCACCAACCAAATTCAAATGACACAGAAAATTAAAATTTGAAACACAACAAAATAAAAATAAAAATTAAAAAAAAAACATTTTTTTTTTAAATGGGCCACAGGGAATATTCGGCCCCTAGATATCCAATCACCTAATGAATTTATACATGGTGTGCCATCCAACGAGCTAGTGGTGAAGTACTTGGAAAGCCTGCAAGTGTACCATTATTTAAACATGTTTCTTTTTGCCATTCAAAAAATGGCAAGGGTCACGGGAGGATCCACGACGAGAAGAACAATGAAAAAAGGGAAGAACTCTGTGAGAGGCTGAATAGAATCATGATAGGGTAGAATTATTAACAATGGAACTAGGAGGGAATATTCCATGGAACTTTCAGAATTTTTTTTTTTTTTTATGCTTAGAGGAATTTGAAAGATTCCCTAGGGGTCAGGAATTGCCATTATTAGAAGGTGATCAAGTTTATACTCAAAATTAACAATTTTTCGTAGTGATCACAATGGTGCAATCATTTTTTGGATTTGAGCAGCCAATTTTCATGCCATCCCCATAATTTGGAGGTATAAGATGTATTTTTCCATGTATGAATTTTTATTTTACTAAGATGAATGAAGAGGCTTCCCCACTATTAAAGTAGGGCTCAGAGACATATTCGATACTGGATCAACTCTATTATCAAATTTTTGCATGAATTATATCTATGGTGTTGTTTATGTTGCTTCTTCTTGAAGTATTTGATCATATGGTTCTTACATTTATTTCATGCAATTATGCTAACATAAACTAAAGAAAAGATCTTAGAGTATAATAGGAAATTGGATATTTCCCATATCATATTTGGTATCAGAGGGGTTTTCTTGCTGATGCGAATTGCGAGTGTGAATGATAGAAAAAATGGACATGCAACATGAATAGGGAAAATGGAGAACAACAAATATCTCTACAACGCCTTCTATAGGATGACATACATGGTAAAAATATTTTTTGTAGATTATGAGAAGAAATTGGAAAAGGAGGAAAGGAAGGAGAAATAAGATTCCCCATATCCATATTAAAATTGACATTCTTCTTCTTACTTTTATTTTCATCATTCAAATTCGGAGATCAACCAGAGCCTTCAAGTAGAGAAAGTTGAATTGTGGAGACTTATAAAAGAAGGAGAAGAGGATAGCCAGTTGGAACTTCAGTTACAAGCCACAAAATAGGCCTTGGAAAAGTTAAAACACAACGAAGGATTGGTGAAACCCTCATCACCCACTTATAAATAAAAAAATTGAGGTAAACATTTTCACTCATTCTTCAATTTTATGTTCTCATTATGATGATGATTTTGGTGCATTATAAAAGAATATGGGATATGAATGCAAGGGTGTAATAGCTCAAGACCAAGGCATCGTGAATCCAATCCAAGTGGTGGATTTACCACAATATTTATGATTGGTAAATGTCATAAATGAAGAGACATGAGAATCTTCAATTGACAAGTTCAAGAAAATTAAAGTCACATCACACCATCCTCGTGATCGTGATTGTAGACCATCTCCAAAAGGAGGTGAAAATTTCAAAGGAATATCTAGGGAAAGATATCCTCATCAAACTTATACTAGATATAGTCTCTCGAGAAAGGTTATCTCGACTAGGAAGGAGTCACGACATAAGGATCCCTCTCCACATTACGGGAGAAATAAGGTTAGGAAAGTTTGGAGGAAAAAGATCCATCGCAACAAGAAAGGACACCGAAGAGCCACGTGTTGGGAGCTCTATCTAGAGTTGTATCCCAAGAAGCTCCATCCAGATTTCAAATCCTTTTTAAGTAGTTTGGCATGCCCACCATTGTAAATAACATGTTTCTTTCAAAATTTTGCAAAAGCGATGAATGTATAACACGACTTGTATATGAAACACAATGGTATTTTTACCTTTAGTTCATTGTAAGGGATATGGGTTCTATTGTAAAACTTGACAATGACTGTGCTATAAACTCATGGAAAGCGTGGTCTTGTTTAAAATATTTCAAGTTCAACATATATTTGCAGTTACAGATTCACATATGGATATAGGTGTCATTTTCATCACTTATGGCTTTGAAGTACAAAGGTGAAGGAGAATAAAGTGTGGCCTTTAAAAGACATTTTTTATGCATATTAAATTGAAATATTGTTTATACTTATGGAGGACAAAACTCCTTCAATGGGGATGAATGATCTAGGTGGATCAAATATAAAATTCATGGGATCATAGTGAAACTAGGATTATATTAAAGAGCTCGTTGCAAGCTTTTGAACGACGTAAATGACACCTTAATCAGACTTAGTATACATAAGTTATGTCTAGTCAAAGTTTGGGGTGAAAGTGGGGGAAAATACAAGATTTAGCAATTTTCCAGACAAATTTTGAGCTCCAAAAATTTTGGAAGTCTGAAATAATTCACCGTTAAACTTTGCAGACTTTTGCTAAGTTTGGGAGAGGGGGCATATAAATGTACCGATGGACCACAATTGGTAGAACCACCATGTTTGTCAGCAACCTTGGTAAATATAGTAGCAAGAGGTGGCACAATGGTGTGGGGCCACATGGCCCAATGAAATGGAACCATGCGACACCTTGAAACTAGCCAATAAGGTCTGGTCAAAATTCAGTGGACGACTTTGCTTCTTGTTTATTATTGAAAAAATAAAGAAAATTTAAATGGGTCGGCGAGCCTAAGAAACCCACCCAACCACACAACCATATACCAATGTAATATGGGGTTGGAGGGAGTTAAACTAGTGGTTGCGAGTCAATGGCTGGCCTTGCCAACTAGAAACCTTAAAATGATGGCCAACCACCAAAAAAATTCAAATGAAATGCCAAATTAAAATTTGAAATGCCCCAATGGTTAAACAAAAAAACATTTAATGGGTCATGGGGCGTATTTGACCCCTAGATCTCCAATTAATGAATGACATCAGGCATTGTGTGCCAACTAATGATTCAACAAGGTAGAACATTGAAAGTTCACATGTGTACCATTTTTTAAATGAAGTGTTTTTTTGCAATTGGAAAAAAGGTGAGGGTTGTTGGAGGAACTATGACTGGAAGAACAATGAACAAAGGTTGAAACTATGCGGGAGGCTAACTTGAACTATGACGAGGGAATATTCCATGGAGTATTCACAGAATATTATTTTTTTACTTTAAGAGGAATCTAAAATATTCCAGGGGGGTCCACAATTGTGAATATTAGAAAGTGGTCGAGTTTATACTCAAACTTCATGAGTTTTCCCAAGGATTGTAGTGGTGCAATAGATTTTTTTCATTTGAGCAACCGAATTTCAGGCCATCCCCAAAATTTGCAGTTATAACATGCATTTTTCCATGTATGCATTTTTATATTGCTGGGATGAATGAAGAGGCCTCCCCACTATTAATGTAGGGCTTGGAGACATAGAACACATTAGAAAAACTCCATTATCAATTTTTTATTGTGCATTATCTTTATGATTTTTTTTTATATTTCTAGTTCTTTAAGTATTTGCACATATGGTTTTTAGATTCTCTTTCATGCAATTTTTCTAACATCAATCAAAGAAAATATTTTGAGTATGTGAGTAAATTAGAGAGATCCCAGATCAATTATTTTTATCGTTGTCTCTTATTTATATATAATTTGTGGTTAATCCATATCTCCACATACCTTGAATATATAAAACCAACTGCATCCAATCATTGTAATTGTAATAGGGTCCAACATACTTCATTAGTTCAGTCAATTTTTCATAACAAACCTTTATTTTGTCCATGGAAAATGGCCCCAAACCATGTAGTGATGATGAAGCAATGTGATATATCCTCTCAGTGAGAAAAAATCAATGTTTACATGACGAAGGTCATTGGGTACCCATCATTTCACTAGATTTTTTTATCTGAATGGCACCTTAATGTCATCTATGCTTTAAACATCATAATAACATAACCCCCCATCAGTAAGTAAAAAATGTGTGTGTCTATGGAATTTTATTCTGATCTTATCACCTCTAGTTGATGATATTTTTCTATTAGATGTGTTAGATATTTGAATTTCCTCCACTCTACCTAAAATTCCCTGGCTCAATGAAGACAAATTTGATAGGTACATGTTTGGTTGTACCTATAGTCCATTGAAGGACAGAATCAATTAGCTAGTTTAACACATAAGTCTCAACATGTCCCTATTTAGCATGACGACCAAGAACTCAGGTAAGGAGGTTTGTATTATAAAATTGCCAAAATTATAGGTTTCTTAGCTTCCCCCAAGAAGCACTTTTTTTCCTCAGTTAGAGTTGGGTGTGATTCACAACCTTTTAAGGTAAATTTGGTGTTATTACCACTAATTTTTCCTTTACCTTTGGATGATTTTCCTTTCCTTGCCTACAAGAAGAGATGGAAGGAAGTATTAGTATATGGTAATAGTGTATATATCTTGAGGAAATATTATTATTTTTTTCTTGTGCACATTAATAAGGATATCAGGTGGTATTTCCTATGAAACACTTTTACTTGTGTCGATCTTTCTAAGGTTGCAAGTGTGTAGAAATGTATCCAAAATAAAGTCAATAAATTGCATAAAAGAAAAAAGGTTACATTGAAATATACAACAAAATGTTGGATAAGATTGAAAACATCTCAATTTTGAAGATATAAATGAGTGAATTATGGATAGTGAATGATGAAATATCAGATGATGAATGTCACACTTATTTTTCTAGCTACATAAGATATAGGATACTCAACCAAGGATATGAATGTCTATAATTGTGAAATAATGGAAAAAGACATGCACTGAATAAAGGAAAATACTAGTAGGTATAAAATAGTCAAGGGGAATAGAAAAAATAGAGCACACATGTCCCAATGTTGTGAAATTTTAAAATAATATTCATGGAAGTGTTGTCTAACAAACTTTCTTTTGTGGAATTTTTTTCAAATTCGATTTAAAATTAGAGTTAATGAATGTATATATCTCTCTAACAAAGTGGGTGGTGAGGTTATATAAAAACATGTCAATGAGAAAATTAAGCTCATGGTTAAAACCCATACAATAATTTTAAGAGTTTCAAGTAAGTTTTAAATATCCCAAGGGCGAAATTTTTTATTTTGGAGATGTTGAATAAAATCTAACGGACATGGTCATGGAAACCAATATAATGCATACAGTGATATTATAGTAACGATGCACAAGGATTTTAATGGTTGAAGTACAAAGTTTATAACAAGAGAATGAAAGAGTAATTAAGGACCAAGAAATAAAATCCCAACTAATCTAACTCATAACAAAAATACAAAGGAATTTTCAAACAAATATAGATTCCTAACAATGTGTTTCAAGTGACTCAAGAAGGGACCCTTGTAAAAGGTCCAAAAACTCATAATCATCCTCATGTGATGAGATATAAAAAATCATCCCATCATTTTCATATGTAAAACAACCGTATACTTTCAATGATGCATCAAGTAACTTACGTTTTCCTTTGATTAGTCACCAAATAAAGAGACACCATTGAACACTTGGCAGGGAGAACTTTGCAAAGGAAAAATCCACCCTGTAATTAAATAATTTATGCTCCTTAAATCAATAAGAAATAACAACAAGAATGTAGGTATTCCATTTTGGGTTTTCTACGTAATTATGTGTCTCATGCATATTTTATGTGATTTATTTAATATGTTATTCCACTGTAAGTTTATGTTAAAAGAGGCTTGTATTTACTATTTAGATTAGTATGTAATTTAGGAAGCAATAAATCATATCAAGTTCTTAAATATAACAATGAGTGATTTTTGGTAAGAGATATGAAGCAAAAGGAAGTTGAAACAATGTTGAGGCTATGCAAGTTGTCTTTGAGGCCAAATAGTAATCAAATACCTAAGCTAGGATGAGACTTTCTAAAGTTGGATGGAGGTCTTCTAACTAGAATTTGAGTTCTCATGAGGTTATTTGGAATAAATTTTTCACTTTGTGAGAGACCTGAAGGTTTTTTGAGGAACATTTTGGTACCCTTGAGATAAGAGAGAAAAAGGGTATCTTGAGATACCTAGATCATTCTTGAGGCAACGATATTATTTCATTGGGATCTTGACTTATCTAAGGAAACATGGCCTTACACTAAGGTAATGGTTATAAAGCTAAGAAGTCCGACCACATCTATAATAGAGAGTGAGGTAGCTTTTTGTTCTGAAGAAATTTCAGAGGGGCCTCCTTCTAAGGTGTTTTTATAGTATCCCTAGAGTAAGAACCAACTACGATTCTCATCAGGACAACAACTATATTTACTACATATGTGTTTTCACACTGTAGACTAGTATAGAATCATATATGATTAAATTGTGGTCAACACTATTCAGTTGAATTTCGTTTTAGTATTGGGTAATTATATACAATAGTATACCTAAATTGTATTTTCTGTTAATGGATAGTTACAAACGATTTATTGTGATGGGCTTGAGGACTATAATACTTATTCATTAGTATTTCCAATATTTAGTTCATTATTAAATAATGGAAGAAATTCTGTGAACTATATATAGTTTTGCAAAGTAATACTTCTCTACTAAATATGTAGAAATTAATTTGTAGATTCAATATTGCTCATGTAATGTTCTAAAACACGAGACAAATATACTTCTACTCCTTTGTAGAAATCAATTCATGATTAAGAAGTAATATAAAAAAAAAACAACATGAATAAATTAACATACACAACATGAGGATATATCTAAGGTAAATCCACTTCTCAAAACAAAATTTATACTTTCCCAAGATATTATTTCCTTGGTAATTATCCCCTATTATTTAGTGAATTCCTCATCCATAACTACACAATCCCTGTAGGAATTTATAGCATAAGCTCCTTATATCAAACACCAAAGGGCACCGCTCACAAACATATCACAGGTTAGTACACCAGTATTTGACGTGGTTAAAACCCTAAAAGTGGGAAACAATCCATAGCCTAAGCCAACGCAACAACTTCAGGCAATTTATTAATATAAAGAAAGAAAATTTACATAAGGTCATGATTTTTTTTAAAATACTACTTTATGTGACCCACTTTTATAAATAAGTAAGAGTCACCTTTTACAATGTTACTTTATGAACTAATGACCAAATAGACTGTAACTTCAATAAAAGATAAAGTGACTTTAGACGGTAAGTCACTCAATTTTTATAATGGGTGAGAATCACTATTACATAAAGTAAATTTAAAACATAAGTTACATGTGTTTAAAAAAAAAACTTGTCAAAAATCTTTTTAAAAAAAGTAACCTAAATTTTTTTTTAATGAAAAAGTAACTTAAAAAAAAATACTTTAACCCAAGACCTCTATGCTCATAAAGTAACTTTACACCAAGTGAGCTAGTCAAAAGGTTTAGTAATTGTTGGGAAGGTAGAAGGTTTTTTTTTTTTTTTAGGTACTTCTATGATTGAATGCAGCACTTGTATAACTTGGATAATATACAACTGATATTACACTTCCCTTGAACTCTGATATCAACTAGGTAACTCAAATTTCATGCATGCATGAGTTAATTATGGTTTATTTATGAGTTAACTGGTTGATCACTCAGTAGAAACACCCACTACTTAACATCCCACTAGTTCCTCCAACATTTGGAACTAGCTTAACTACATTTAACTCAGTTTAATTGAATGAAATTATTGCAACTCAAATTAAACTCAACCTAAGCTCCTACAATTTAGGAGATACTCTCCATGACTCAAGTTGGGCCCTCGACTCGAATTAACTAAGCCAACTAAGTGAAACTAACTTGGTTAACAAATTCTTGTTGTCTTGTGATGTGGAATTACAATTTTATCCTAATTTAATTCAAGGGAAAATTAAATCAATATTTTTTTGTTGTAATTTTTCAACACTCCCTCTCAACAAGAAAGGGATTAATAAATACCCAAATCATGTCTCTATGGAACTAGAATTTTCTTTTTTACAATGTATTTGTAAATTTATTTGCACCATGTTCCTCTATAGCAATGTATTCCAACAACATGATCTGAATTTTCACACAATCTCATAGATGGTGATACCAAATGTCGATATGCTTAGATCAATCATAAAAAACTACTTTTCCAGAGAGTTTTATAAAACTCCAATTGTCATAATAAATCAAAATGGGATCCATCATCTAACCAAATAACTAAATAATAATCTTCCTCATCCTACTAGCCTCAGGAATTTATTTACTAACAACCATGAACTCTACTTCTGTTAAATTGTTTTCAACTTATATTTTCTCCCTACTTTACCATGAAATTGTTGTTGAATCAATACTAAATAATCCTCCTGAAGTTATCTCCGATATGACGGACTACCTACCCAATCTGCATATGTGAAGCCTTGAAGTGTCACTCCCTCTGTCCGGTTGTACCAAATACCACACTCAGTACCTCCTATGAGGTATCTCAACACATGTTTGGTTTCCTTCCAATACAATTTGGTTCGCTTAACCATTGCTTGAATAAGATGGTTAACTATCTAATGCATGTTTGGTCATGTGTTCACCAAGTACATGATTGAACACACAAGATGCCTATAAATAGTGGCATCCACCGCCTCACCTAAAGTAGCATCCTCTCTCTTGCAAATATGTGCTAGATGAGTGCCCATTGGTTTTCTACTCTCCATGCATAACTTCTTCAGTATCTCATTGGCATACTTTCCCTTAGAGACAAAAAATTCCCCATTTCCTTGCCATACTTCCAAACGAAGGAAATAAGGCATGATTCTCATGTACTTCATCTCAAATTCTCTTGCAAGATCCAATTTTCAATATTTGATCGACTTCTCATAACCATTCAAAATAAAATCATTGAATTATAATACTATAATTGAAAATTTATCTTCAACAACAATATGGTAAAGGTTTACATATGCTTCACTTTTTGTGAAGCCAAACCTAGTGAAATAGTTTTCAATACTAGTGTAGCAATAACATGGTTCTTATGTCAATCCATACAACACTCACTTGAGTATGCACACATGCGACTCTCTATCGAACATCTCAAAACCTTTTGGTTGTTTAATTTACACCTCCTCCTCAATCAATACATTGAGGAATTTTTTCCTCACATCCATCTGATGCTCCTTCCAACCCATCTATGATGCAAGTTATAGAATTGATATGATAGAAGAGTACCTTGCTACTAGATAAATTTCCTCCTCTTTGTCACTTCCCTTCACCTGAGAAACCCCTTGGCCACAAATCTAGCCTTGTGTTTCTCGGTGCTTCCCTCTGCTACTTGTTTCACCTTATAGGTCCACCTCAAATCCACCACTAACTTTTTCTATGGTCTTGTGACCACTTCCAAAACACTGTTTCTGACTATGGAATAATACTTTTCTACCATGGCATCAGCCCACATTGGTTTCTGCACTGCTTCCTCGAATTAGAATGGTTCTGTCTCAACTAGATCACTCATCATATCCATGTACCGAGTGTATTGAACTGGTGACCTCCTCTCGTTGTGCTATGGTGTGGGTTATCCCACATTCTCTCTTGCATCATGCAATAATTTTCCCTTCCCTGGTGTACTTCTTTCCATATTTGTATGTATCTAGATGAGTCGATGCTTCCACTATTTTCTCCTCTGCTTGTGGCTTCTCCTCAACATCTTGAGATTATTCCTTTGGAGCCAAAACCTCCTCATTTGCATGAAATTTAAGCTCCCTCTCAAGGGATCATCTAATTCCCTTATCTTCATCAAAATTCACATCTCTATAAATAATTTTCATCCTATGATATTATAGGTACACCTAAAATTTGTGAGGTATATCATTGTATTCCACAAGTATGCCCAACTCTACTTTCAGCTCTAGATGTTTCCTTGCATCGTTGGAAACATGGCACGAATTTGATGAACCAAATATCAAAAAGTGTTACACATATGTTTTCTTCCCTGAATTTTTTTATTTTGGTGTAATCATCCTGAGAATATAATGAGGACTCTTGTTCTTCACATATACCAATGTGTTGCATGATTCAACCCACAAGTGCAATGGTAGGCCCTAGTCATGCAACATCACCTCTGTAATTCCCACAATACTTTTTTTCTTCCTCTTGTCCAACCCATTATGTTGTGGGCTATGGATTTATATTAACTCCCCTAAAATTATTATTTTGCAGAAAATTTCTTGAACTCATTTGACACATATTCAAAACAATTATTTCTCCTGAGAGCCTTCAATTTCCTGCCAGTGTCTTTCTCAAAAAGTGCTATAAATTTACAAAATTTTGAGAATGTCTGGTATTTCTTCTACATGAAGAATATGCAACACTTTTGTGATAGATAATATACAAATATAACATAATACATGTTCTTGGCCATGGAGGCTATTAAGAAAGGTCCACACACATATGAGTGAACAATTTCAAGGATTTTGTTGTGCTCTATTGTCCTTATATTGGAAGGTGGATTTTGTGTACTCCCCTAGTGTACACCCTCTGCAAGTATATCTCTACTCTATTGTACCATTAGGACATAATGTACATATTAGCTGCATGATATTTAAATCTCCATGGTGAAAATGGCAAAGTATCCTATGCCATACTTCACCGATGTCTTGTCTCAGCACCTTCTCTTTTTTTCTGCTCAAAGAAACACAATATTCTACATCAAGTTTGTAGAGGTTCTTCACCTAAACCCTGATCCAATTCACTTGTCTCATTCGGATGTGACAAAGGAAAGCCATTAATTTTCTAAATATCACATCATATCCACGATATTCCAACCTAGAAACTGACACTAAATTCTTCTTCAGACCTTCAACATAAATATCACCTTTTAATGTGAGAGGAGAACCAAACTCCTTATGAAAATAAATTTACTGATGTCTTTCATGCTATACCTTCCATGATATCCCCTCTAAATGTGCATTTGGAGGTCCTCTCCTCCAAGTCACTGAAATAATATTTGTTTCCCACCATATGGAATGAGGCTCCACTATTCAAATACCACACACTATAGTTCACAGATGTCACCATGCATGCAATGAGGGTGAAATCCAATTATAATTCTAAAGCTAAAGCTTCATCTGCCACTCCTCCTAAGGGCTTCTTGTATTCCTTCTTTTGTGGACACTTCGTGGCATAGTGTCCCAACATATGATAGTGAAAAAATTTAATCTTCGACAAGCCTTTCTTGTTTCATTCCTGGCAAGATTCTTATTTGGAATGGGATTTCTGCCCTTTCCATTTGTTTTCCTTTCTAGCCAAGACACGGTGCTCGTCATATTCAACCTTGGATGAGCTCCTATCTCTAGTGTTCTGCGTGATCTCTTCCTGTACCAAATCTGAACATAATATTTCCTAGTTTGGTAGAATATACCTCCTATTGATTGAATATTGGTATTTGTGCCATCTCCTAGGAAGGCCTTGAAGTGTTATTATTACTAGATAATCTTCTACAACCATAACACTAACACTCCCAAGCTCATCATGAAATTATGTGAAATTGTCGAGGGAAGGTGGTATTGTGTCTCCCTTCTACATTTTGATATTTTGAAGGTTTTATTTGAGTTTCAGCTTCATGTGGTCACTATTGTTCTGGAACAAATTTATCAATGTCTACCACGTTGCATATGGAGTTTATTTCACATGGATATTAGAGATAATATGGTCTCATACTGCACCCAATATGATCCTCCTCACCTTGGTGACACTCTTCTTCCACTCTGATAGGTCCAGGGCATCAACTCATGTTGGTTACATGAAATTATTATCAATGAAATTACTTCTACCCATTATATTCCATGAATGCTTCCATATAGTTCTTCTAAGCTACAATATCACAAGTTGACTGATTATTTATTAGGTTTTTATCATACTAAAAAGAATATTCCATGCTATGATTTATTTTCAGAGAAAGAAATGGAACTCCTAATTGTCAAGAGCTTCAAAGGAATCAATATGCCTCTCCATCCAATAGAAGGAAGGAGGTGTTGATGATAAGGTGTGATGGGGATCAAACTTCATTTTTTCCCACGTTCCATTTCATTTCCTTCACCCTCTTTCCCCCCCTCATTTCCTCCATAATCTGAAATGCTTTGAATCCTATTCAAACCCCAAAACACACATATATAACCTTTCAAGGCTTATTACTTTATAAACCCATTTATTATAAAATTTCAGACATTATGTTATAAGATCTACCACCCATGTAATAGTCGTGTTATATAAAATTACCATTATATATATTGCATATCATATATATAACAAAAGTCTCTTAAGCCATTGGTAGGACCCCTTACCTTCATCACATATAGGCCATCGAAAATCGTAATAATTAATTGCAATGTTATTACCACCAAACTTGTAAATCGTCGATGTGATATGAAGTGGGACACATTACCCACCACACTTCCCTTCGATTTCAATTTCCACTGAAATATACATTACCTTACCTCTCTTCTGCCTTTCCACTTTACCCTTCCATATTTACCATTTCATCACTTTTCATTCCCTGATCGCGATTAAAATGGGGCCCTCATCGCATTTCACAGTATTTTAATGTTTTGCATTGGAGCTAAACTTTAAATAATGTGATCAACGATTTGCGATATTGAATCACATTTGTTTTACCATTGTGAGCACTCGCAACATATTTATTTTAATTTTCAATGTGGCAGGTTCGCCCCACCTTGGTAGCTTCTCCCCCATTACATAGTTGTTCCAATACATTGTTATATCATATAAAACTTCATAACACTTACCGCTTAAAAACCTTCTATTGATTCATAACACTCCACCAATTTCCAGTGGGACCCTCTTCCCCTCACTTCGAAAATTTTAAGAGTTAACCCTGTAGCTTCTAAATAAAACTTAAAATTTGCGATGTGTGACTACAATCCGGTCCCACTTCTTCCCTGCCACGTCATTCACCTCCTTCCCAGTGCATCATACTTCATATTTTTTAAAGTTTACATCCTCTGCGATTGTAACTAAGAACTACGAATTGCAATATGCATTGTGGTCTGGTCCCACTTCTTAACCTCCACATCACCTGCCCTACACATCACTTCCCTTTTGAATCACACCATCGATTCCTTTTTGTGGTGTAAACTATTCAAGATATGATATGGGATAATGCTTTGGATGGGATAAATTTCAAAACTGAAATATAAAGGTTTTTAGATCCGAGTAGATGAGTCTTAAGTTTTTTTGCTTTGAAAGAGGGGCTAAACAAAAAAAAAGAGGAATCAGGTAGAAAAAGGCTGGTTTTGGGTCCCTCCCATGTGCTATGTCATTCAACCTTTAAGTGCCCTCCACCTTTCGTCCCTCTTCACTCCTATCCCTATATCCTACGACCCTCATCAAGTTTTGGCCTCCCGGTATTCAAACTTTATGATGGGGGGGGGGGTATGGAATGGGCAGTATCCCATATTACCCATCTAGCTACCTATCCCGCTCAAGATTACTCTACACCCCCCTTGTCCAATAACACTTACCACCCTCACCCTCATTAGAAAAATTGTCCCCACCGTCCTCCCAAATCACTACCACTGTATGACCGTTGCCAATACCACCACGCCACAACCTCCATCATGCATCCCCCTCTACCAACCGCCATCCCTCCATGACTAGGCATAGTGGGTTTGAAGCTAAGTATACAGAGAAATAAGGTGAAACAGAACCAGAAGGGCTTAGGTAGAAAAATACACCATAGGTCGAGTCAAGAAACAAAGGGTGTTTCATGCAGGCTTGTTATGATTATAATAATAGAGATTAAAGGGGAAGAAAAACACATCAACACTAGCATCAATAAATGAAAGTGGCAAACACTGCATAGATTTGATTAATAAACACATTGTTTTCTCTAAAACAAAGCCAGATGTTAGAGCCTCCATTGGTTGCCTCTTTGAAACCATCATAGCCACCTTCAAAGCTTATTGTTTGATCTCCGAAGGAGCCATTGAAGCATTTTAATCTATGAAGAGTTGTCCAAAATAAATTCCATAGGCAGTTGTTGTAAGTGATGTCTGAATTAGGAATTACATGGCCAAACTTGTAATTTTATGCTTAATTGTAATCAATGAAATTTTGTCGACTAAGGTAGGTGAACAAAATTATTTTTTAGATAAATATTGCATACTGAATTATTTTCAAGGATTTTTTGTGCTCTAATATCCTTATAATGGAAGGTGGCTTTCATGTACATCCCTAGTGTACACCCTTTGCATATATATCTCTGCTCTAGTGTACCATTAGGACATCTTGTAGAAATCAGCTGCATGATATTTAAATCTCCATGGTGAAAATGGCAAAGTATCCTATGCCATACTTCACCGATGTCTCAGCTCAACACCTTCTCTTGTTTTGTGCTCAAAGAAACAAAATATTCTACATCAATTTTGTAGAGGTTCTTCACCTCAACCCTAATCCACTTCACTTGTCTCATTCAGATGCGAGAAAGGAAAGCCATTAATTTTCTAAATATCACATCATATCCATGATATTCCAACCTAGAAACCGACACTAAATTTTTCTTCAGACCTTCAACATAAATGTCATCTTTTAATTGAGAGGAGAACCAAAATCCTTATGAAAATAACTTTACTAATGTCACTCATGTTATACCTTCCATCATATCCCCTCTCGATGTGCATTTGGAGGTCCTCTTCTCTAATTCACTAAAACATTCTTTGTTTCTCGCCATATGGAATGAGGCTCCACTATTCAAATACCACACACTACAGATCACAGATGTCACCATGCATGAATTGAGGGTGAAATCCAACTGGAATTTTGAAGCTAAAGCTTCACCTGCCACTCCTCCTAAGGGCTTCTTGTCATCCTTCTTCTGTGGACACATCTTGGCATAGTGTCCCAACATATCATAGTGATAAAATTTAATCTTTGACTAGTCTTTCTTGTTTCATTCCTGACCAGATTCTTCTTTGGAATGGGATTTCTTCGCTTTCCATTTGTTTTCCTTTCTATCCAAGGCACAACACTCCTAATATTCAACCTTGGATGAGGTCCCTTCTTTAGTGTTCTGCCTGATCTCTTCGTGTATGAAATCTGAACATAATATTTCCCATTTTGGTAGATTATACCTACTATTGACTGAATATTGGTAGTTGTGCCATCTCTTAGGAAGGCCTCGAAGTGTTATTCTTACTAGATCTTCTTCTACAACCATAACACCAACACTCCCAAGTTCATCATTACATTATGTGAAACTGTCGAGGGAAAGTGGTATTGTGTCTCCCTTTTTCATTTTGATATTTTCAAGGTTTTATTTGAGTGTCAGCTTCATGTGGTCACTAGTGTTTTGGAACAAATCTATCAATGTCTACCACATTGCATATGGAGTTTATTTCCCATGGATATTAGAGACAATATGGTATAGTACTACACCCAATATGATCCTCCTCACCTTGCTGAAACTCTTCTTCCACTCTGATAGATCCAGGGCATCAATTATTGTTGGTTACGTGAAATCATTATCAATGAAATTCCTTCTACCCATTATCTTCCATGACTGCTTCCATATAGTTCTTCTAAGCTACAATATCACAAGGTGACTCATTATTGATTAGTTGTTTATCATACTGAAAAAAATATTCCATGCTATGATTTATTTTTAGAGAAAGAAAGGGAACTCCTAATTGTCGAGAGCTTCAAAGGAATCAATATTCCTCTTCGTCCAGTAGAAGGAAGGAAGTGTTGCTGATAAGGTGTGATGGGGATCAAACTTCATTTCTTCCCTCATTCCATTTCATTTCCTTCACCATATACCCCCCCCCTCATTTCCTCCATATTCTAAAATGATCTTAATCCCATTCAAACCCCAAAACCCACATATATAACCTTTCATGGATTATTACTTTATAAACCTATTTATTATAAAATTTCAGACATTATGTTATAAGCTCCGCTACCCATCTAACAACCGTGTTGTATAAAATTACCATTATATATATTGCATATCATATATATAAAAAAAGTCTCTTAAGCCATTGGTAGGACCCCTTACCTTCATCACATATAGGCCATCGCAAATCATAAAAATTAACTACAATGTTCTTAACACCAAACTTGTAAATCATCGATGCGATATGAACTGGGACACATTACCCACCACACTTCCCTTGTTGGGAAAAATACTGAGAGGGGGGGTGAATCAGTATTCATCCCTTCCATTTCATTTTCCACTAAAATATACGTTACCTTACCTTTCTTCCTCCTTTCTGCTTTACCCTTCCATATTTACCATTTCATCGCTTTTCATTCCCCGATCGCAATTAAAGTGGGGCCATCACTGCATTTCACAGTATTTTCGTGTTTTGCATTGGAGCTAAACTTTAAATAATGTGATCAACGATTTGCGATATCGCATCACATTTGTTTTACCATTGTAAGCACCCGCAACATATTTATTTTAATTTTCAATGCATATGACCGTTGCCAATTCCACCACACCACACCACCAAACCACTGCCACTGTATGACCGTTGCCAATGCCACCACACCACAACCTCCATCATGCATCCCCCTCTACCAACCGCCATCCCTCCAGAACTGGGAATATTGGGTTTGAAACTCAGTCTACGGAGAAATAGGGTGAAGCACAACCATAAGGGCTCGAGTATAAAAAATACACCACAGGTCGAGTCAAGAAGCAAAGGGTGTTTCTTGCAGGCTTGTTATGATTATAATAGCAGAGACTGAAGGGGCATAAAAACACATCAGCACCAACATCAATAAATGAAAGTGGAAAAAACTACACATATTTGATTAATAAACACAAGATTTTCTCTAAAACAAAGCCAGATGTTAGAGCCTCCATTGGTTTCCTCTTTGAAACTATCAAAACCACCTTCAAAGCTTATTTTTTGATATCCCAAGGAGCCATTAAAGCATTTGGATATATGAAGAGTTTTCCAAATGTAATTCTATAGGAGGTTGTTTTTAGTGACGTCTGAATCAGGAATTACATGGCCACACTTGTCATTTTATGCTTAATTGTAATCAATTAAAGGTTGTCGACTAAGGTAGGGAAACCAAATTATTTTTTAGATAAATACTGCATACCTTCATAGTATGAAGGGTTCGATATTTTAGCACCTGTATTGTAAGAACTACTAATGGATCACTATAATTTTGGAGCTAGACATCGATAATCAAAGACTATTTACACGATTCTTGAGTTGTGTTAAAATGGTGACATTTTTCTTCTTTATTTAAATGTTTTTGTTATTTTCTCTACTGTGTATCTTCTTATCTAATTGTAAATCAGAAATTTTAGATTAAGATTCGCTGTCGGAGCACCTTAATTCTTTTTTCACTTAAAATATGAATGTGTTCTACTGAAGTCTGATTAAATAATTCTTTATTTCTCTTTAGTCACTAATGAACCTTACTGTTTCTTTCACCTCATAATTCACACAACTCTTAAGATCCATTTAGCACAGGTAGCTTGCCCTGTGATTTTCTCTTGATTTTTATGTGCCATTGCAGCCTTTGACTCCATCACCCAATGGAATGGCCTCTGTAGCCATATTTTTCCAACCACACAATAAATCAAATGAACAACCTTATTTCTATAACTAGCCTAAGATCTGCAACTATAACCCTCAAGTTAAGTCATAAATCATAAAATAGAGATAGCCCTCTCTGAGTCTAATAAGGCTAGGTCTTGGAATCAAAGTGGTTTTATGTTGTCCTCTGCCATTTTTTCTTGCCAATATTACAAATTACAGAGGGCTATCATAATGGCGTCCATACTAGGGAATGAGTTATTGAAAAAAATTAATATTTCATCAGAACTTAGAAACCCCTATCAAAATATTGTATGATTCAGGTATGTTCCAAGATTGGTATCTGGTTGTTGATGGTGGACAATAGCCAGACACAAGAAAGTTGAAATCATCCACCTGGTGACTCCACAGTTTTCAGTTGACCTAAAGAATCCATTGGTAGAAGAATCCATATTTGTTGTGAATATATAGTGACCCCACATTCTGACTGATTGAAAATATGGATCCAAGAATACAATGCAGGTATGCTCTAATGAATAGAGATCACATTCCTTGATTGCCACATAAAATGCCTCAAGCAAATTGGAAAAGAAACCTTCCTATTTCTCAAGACGAGAATGTTGATGATGCTTCGTTACATCACATTAAATTTAAAATACATTCATGGAAGTTGAAGGTCGAATGCCATGAGTATTGCCTCATGAAGATGTTCATGGAAACATTAGAAGGGAAAGCGAGGGAATGGTATGAAGGTTTGAACCTTGGTAGTTTGTTTTCCTTAAAATATTTCCATAAGGTGTTTTATGAGCATTATAAATAATATTATCCATCTTTATCATTAGCTGAAAAATTTTGTGCTCAATCGGATGATTTCATACAATACCTTGAAAATATTGATGAAGATTTAGGAAATTTGCATCCTGATGATCTCTTAGAAGTAATTCATGAATTTCATTCTCAAGTTAACACTCATTAAAACCAACGGAAGTTACCTGAAAATGAAATCAATCTTGAAATGAGAGAAGATCCACAAGATCTCTCTGTGGGGAGAAATGATAATTCATCTTCTATTTTGTGTGAGGCTAAACAAGACATTTGACCTCATGATCAGTCTTCACAAGAGAAATAAAACAATTTTTATTGAATCCAAAGAAAACAAAGACTCCCTCCTCCTTTAACTGAAGAATAAATCAATCATATTCTAAGCATGGAGCCAACCTCTAAATTTTTATGTAATGAAAATATTATGTTTATTTTTTCAACTACTAATTTATTTACCGAAGCATTTCCTCATGAAGAAATAGAAGAACATATTGATATTGATGTTGTTCTACCTTCTCAAGAAGGCCTATTACAGTAAGTGCTCCTATTCATCAGGATGATGTCCTTCCAACAGAATTAAGCCAACTCAGTCAAGACATATTAGGTTTTCTTGAGGATATCATAGAGATATATAATCAGGATTCCATGTTAGATGACCATGAAGAATATGTAGATATTCTCTTTCAGAAGGATCCTTAGCATGGAAAATTTTAAGAAAGAGCAGCCCTAGATGAAGTCTGTTATTTCAATCCTCAGGACCAGGTATGGTTCCAAGATCCTTTTGTTGGCTTCTTAGAATCATCTAAAGAGGGAGTATGCTATTCAAGGGGAAGTAAATGGGAGTGGCCTTTTTGGTTTCTCAGCCCACTCAAAAAAAGTGAACAAGAATCAATCATGTATATATCAATCATTTACTTGGTTGCTTGCAATGGACAAAGGAGTTCACTTATTGTATATATCATCTCTAAGTTAGATTAGGGTAGGTAGTTGTGAAAATAAGCTCGATACTATAAGCATCTCTCAAATTTCAGTTTTAGATTGATTTTCATTTTCAGATCAGTATGTTTCAAACTTTAGTTTTAGCTCAGTTCTAGTTTCACCATTCAAGTTTTCAAGGTGCAACAATATGTTCATCACGATGGATTGTAGTGGATAAGCTCAATTGTAGTTACGGTTCATATTTTATTTTGCTAATAAAATGGCTAGACAAGCATCTCATCTATTTATATCCTTCAAATTTAGTAGGGACAATCAGCTATTTTCTAGTCAAAAAGTTCCTAACAGATCAAGATAGAAGGGTGAGGTCAACTCAATGGATCATGCCACTAGTCTGTAGTGTTCTTGACACCTTATGAAGGAGTTACCATCCCCAGATGGAGCCACTGTTAGAGTCCTATAATTTACAGTATCACAAGGTGATTGATTATTGGTTTCATTTTTCTCATACAAAAACAAATATTCCATAGCTATCATTTATTTTCAGAGAAAGAAAGGGAAATCCTGACTATACAGAGCTTCAAAGGAATCTCTCCATCCAACATAAGGAAGGAAGTGTTGCTAATAAGGTGTGACGGTGATCAAACTTCATTTCTTTCATCGTTCCATTTCATTTCATTCACCCTATCCCCCCCACCCCCCCCATTTCCTCCATATTCTGAAATTCTCTGAATCCCATTCAAACCCAAAAACCCACATATATAACCTTTCGAGGATTATTAATTTATAAACCCATTTATTATAAAGTTTTGGACTTTATGTTATAAGCTCCTCCACCCATTTAACAATCGTGTTATATAAACTTACCATTATATGTGTCACATATCATATATATAAAAAAATTCGCCTAAACCATTGGTAGGACCCCTTACCTTCATCGCATATTGGCCATCGCAAATCATAAAAATTTGCTGTGATGTTCTTAACACTAAACTTCTAAATTGACAATGTGATATGAAGTGGGACCCATTCCCCGCCACGCTTCCCTTCCATTTAATTTTCCATTGAAATATACGTTACCTTACCTTTCTTCCACCTTTCCTCTTTACCCTTCCATCTTTACCTTTTCATCACTTTGCATTCCCTGATCATGATTAAAGGGGGCCCCCCATCACATTTCAAAGTTTTTTTGTGTTTTTCATTGGAGATAAATTTTACATAATGCGATCGCCAATTTGTGATATCGCATCGCATTTGTTTTACATTTGTGAGCGCCCAAAAAATATTTATTTTAATTTTTGATGTGGTAGGTTGGACCCACCTCAGCAGCTCTGGCCTCATTACACAATCGTTGCAATACATTGTTATATCATATGAAACTTCATAACACTTACCGCTTAAAAAGCTTCCGAGCCCTGCTTCCCCGCACTTCAAAAATTTTAAGAGTTAACCCCACAACTTATAGATAAAACTTAAAAGTTTTGATGTGTGCCTATGATCCGGTCCCACTTTTTCCATGCCACACCATTCACCTCCTTCCCCGTACGTCGTGCTTTGTAGATTTTAAATTTTACATCCTCCGTAGTTATAGCTAAAAGCTACTAATTGTGATATGCGCTACGTTTCGGTCCCACTTCTTACCCTCCATGTCACTTCCCTTTTACATCACACCACTGATTCCTTTTTATGTTGTAAACTATTCAATCTGCGATATGCGATATTGTTATGGATGCGATAAAGTTCAAAACTGAAATCTAAAGGTTTTTCAGATCCGGGTACACGATTCTTACACTATTTTTCTTTGAAAGAGGGGTTAAATGAAAAAACAAAGGACTTTGGTAGAAAATGGTTTGTGTCGGGTCCCGCCCATGCGCTATTTCATTCAACCTTTAAGCGCCCTCCAGCTTTCCCCTCTCCACTGCTCTCCCTATATCCTACGACCCTCATCTAGTTTCGGCCTCCCTGCGGTAGTCAAAATTTATCATGAGGGGGGGGGTTCAGAATGGGTAGTATCCCATAACGCCCATCTAACTATGTGTCCCTCTCAAAATTACTCCGCAACCCCCTTGTCCAATACCACTTACCACCCTCATCCTGCTCTGAAAAACAGTTCCCATCGTCCTTCGAAACTATTTTTTCTCTATGACCATTCCCAATGCCACCACACCACATCCTCCATCATGCATCCCCCTTCGCCAATCACCATCCCTCCATGGCTAGGCATATTGGGTTTCAAATTCATCTATGCAGAAATAAGGTGCAACATGACCAGAAGGGCTTGAGTAGTAAAAAGACAGCACAGGTCGAGTCAAGCAGCAAAGGGCATTTCGTACAGACTTGTTATGATTATAAAAACAGAGATTGAAGGGGCAGGAAAACACATTAGCACCAACATCAATAAATGAAAGTGTCCAACACTACATAGATTTGATTACCGAATGAATGTTTTTCTCTAAAAAAAAGACAGATCTCAGAGCCTCCATTGGTTGCCTCTTTCAAACCATCACAACCACCTTCAGAGCTTATTGTTTGATCTTCTGAGGAGCCATTGAAGAATTTAGATCTAAAAATATTTTTCAAAAATTAATTCTAGAGGAAGTTGTTGTCACTAATGTCGGAATCGGGCATTGCATGGCCACACTTGTCATTTTCTTCTTAATTGTAATCAATGAAAGGTTGTCTACTAAGGTATGGAAACTGACTTAGTTTTTAGATAAATACTCCATACCTTAGCAGTATCAAGGGTTGGATATTTTAGCATCTGTGTTTTAAGAACAACTATTGGAGCACTGTAATTTTGGAGCTGGACATCGACAATCAAAGACTGTTTACAGTATTCTTGAGCTACGTTAAAATGATGACGTGTTTATTTTTTCTTTAAATTTTTTCATTGTTTGTTCTTCTATGTATATGCTCATCTAACTATAAATCATAAATTTTATATTAAGATTCACTGTCAGAGTGCCTTAATTATGTCTGTATTTACAATCTGAATGTTTTCTTTTGACGTCTAATTAAATAATTCTTAATTTCTCTTTATTCATTAATGAACCTTACTATTTCTTTCACATCATAATTCATACAGATCTTAAGATCCATTTAGCAAGGTTAGCTTTCCCTGTGATCTGTTCTTGATTTTGATGTGCCATTCTAGCCTTTGACTCCATCACCCAATGGAATAGCCTCTACAGCCCTATGTGCCCAACCACGAAATCAATCAACAAACAACCTTATTTCTATAACTAGCCTAACAACTAGAAATATAACCCTCAAGCTAAATCATAAATCATAAAATACAGAGAGCCCTCTCTGAGTCTAGGAAGTCTAGGTCCTGGACTCTAAGTGGTTTGATGTTGTCCTTTGCCATTTTTTCTTGCCAATCTTACAAATTATGAAGGGCTAACATGAGACACACTACATGACTCAAATTAGGCCCTCAAATCGAATTAATTGAGCCAATTAATTTATAATAACTTATCTAACACATTCTTGTTGTCTTGTGATGTGGAGTAACAATTTTCTCATAATTTAATTCAAGGGAAAATTAAATCATGATTTTGTTGTTTCCATTTTCCAACATAATCATGCACCAAGCAACATATCATATAAAACATAACATAAGCATAAACCATGTGATAATCTAAAGGAAGTAAACATGAGAGTAATAATTAAAACAAAACCATAAAATCAAAACCACAAAAGCCATCATCACACATGAGACACAAGGTATCATGTGGAAACTCTCACAAGAGAAAAAATACCCTTGCTTCTACTATGCTTCTTTGAATCTCTATTATGTCAAGTAATTGGTATTTTACATAGATAACTAACTCCTATGAGTTAGGAGACTCAACCTCACTTTCTAGTATCCAACAACCGTCAACTAGGATGTTCAGTTCTACTGATCAACTCAAAAGACTATGTTCTCACACGTATCTATGAACAACCATCTGTTGAAAGCCACCATGATCAAATATCCACGTCCAAATCCGATTGTACAATCAAACTTCAATTGGATGGAGAAACTATTACTTTCACCCATATTATGGAATCACGACTCCTCTCTCATGAAGTCACTACTATTGTACACTATGAAGACATCGTTTCATATACTTTTACACTAGATCCAAAGATGCCCTACTCAACTAGACTCAAATCTGAAAATATAATTTCCAGTAGAAAGACCATCAAAAAATATAAAAAAAATGCCACAAATACATTCTCTCTACTCACACAAAATACTGGCTCTCATACATGCATAAAATCTAAATAAAATAATCACCAACAATAGTTATACTCAACCATAACATCAAACCCTCACTCCAAAACAAAAACTATGCATAATATAATAAGCAGCATAAAATATAATGGCCATGGTCCAAATGCACCCCCAAAACCTGCAAAAAAAATGTGACAGTCAAAAACTGGGAGTTATACCAAGATCTCCATCTATATAAACAAACTTTTTACAGCTCTATTCATATCTTATTTGCAATATGAAACTCTGCTTCAATACTATGCTTTAGAAAATAGATTTTCTCATTCTACTACCATTAACAATCATACAATGAAGTGTCTATGCTCTCAAATAATTATTAATCATTCCTCCTCTATGAAACCTTCTTTCAGTCACACAATCACCCCTACTTAGGCAGGCCTCGTCTGCGCCATCTGCTGCTAGCCATGCCCCGCCTCCGACAAAGAATGCGAGTTTGACGCGGTGTTAGTCAAGGCCATATCTCTGATATTCCTCCTTCGCCCCTTTCTGAGCTCAGTTCCTCCTCTGAGGGCGACGATCTCACTCCCCCGCCACCCCCGCGAGGTGGTAGAAGCAGGGGCTGAGGCAGAGGAAGTCTTGCTGGCAGAGGTCGTGGGCGTGCGGTGTTACAGGTGATGTTCCTTGCCAGCCTGATGCTCCCTCTGAGCCTCCCTGTCATTCCATCCCTCCTGACATTCACGCTCTTCCCCTTCAGCCCCTCCCTTCTGACGTTTTCTCCCCTCCCTGTCAACCCAATCCTCCAGGCAGCAGGTTACGGGGGTCCACCATCAGGAAAACTACCCAGAACGTGGAACTCCACTTCCATTGCACCTCCTTCGACTCCATCATCACCGCCTTCATCACTGTGTCCCTACGTGAAGAAATTCCTCTTTCTGCTCCCCCCTCCCCTCCTCTTGACCTTAGCCCCAATCCCTCTCTTCACATAGGGATGTGCATTGAAGCTGAGCACCAGAACATGAAGACCGACAGTCAGGCAGGAAAGGAGGACAGCAGCGATGGAAATGAATATGCATGCAGAGTTGAAGAGGAACCAATGTCTTCAGAGCATGAGGGTTGATCCCCCTGGCTCAATTATTGCTGGTTTTTTTGTGTTTTACTGTTCTAGTTACCCACCTGTTGAGCAAAATGATGTTTCTAGATTTTTTGCAGTTATCTACATGTCTTGTATAAACTCCTGGCCAGTTTCCCTCCTATGGGCGGCCCAATTACTCATGTTTAATGGGTCGGTTTCCCACTATGGGCGACCCAGACTTCTCAAGAACAGTTTAGCTAATCAACCCAGGCTATCTGGCTTTCACAGTAGCAGCCTTGGCAGTTTTGTATCAGTATTTTCATAATTAATAGAATTAGTCCTATTTAGAAAAAAAAAAAAATTCCATAACATTCAATGTGCATGAGGAATCTACATAATTTTTCATGAAGAAGCTTAACTGCACACCCAAAAATTCAAGATCACAGTTGCAACCACATGCACAGGATTGTCTCCAAGCAATTGGAGCCTTTCAACCGCATGCACAAGATTTCATGAGTGTGGTTCGGCTAGAGAGTAATAAAACACATAAATACCTCTGATCAGATCCTCTCCCACATGTTGGATCACCTTCTCCACCTTTTGAGCTCACCTCGAAACCTCTTTCAAGTCTTGTGATACTTCTACGAATAGGCCAAACATGTTTCCAAAATTCCACTGTCAAGTTGCCCTAAATGCCATAAAAAAAGGGTTGGAATGACTTCCAACAAGTCCTCCACTATCCTCTAACACTTGGAAAAGATGCAAGACATACAAACATGCATGTAACACCTCTTAAAAAGACAATATAGCACCTTAGCAGCATCCTCACAAGGCCAATAACAAAGCCTTCAATTCCTCCACTAGGTCATGAACACCAATTGCACATGAGAAACCATCAACCACACCACTACCCTACTACCATCCTCTAACTATCAATACATCACAAGGTTGGAATCAATTCCAACACAATCAACTCAATGTCAACTCAATGAGTTGCGACCATACTTCAATAATGATATCAATGCATTAGCTAGATCATCATATGGTTTACATCAATGCCAACACAAGTTATATACCATCATGAAACCAATGACAACATCACCAAGCTATAACCATGGACGCAATAATTCCAACACTTTCATGTTTAAGGGTTCTACACTTTACATTCTACAAGAAATAAAATGGTACTAATATATAGTAAAAACTAAAATTTGAAATAAGAAAGAGAAATTTGGGAAAAACATGCTAGAAATAGAAAAATTCCAGGTTGAAATCTGATCCAGGTTGATATTGGTGGCCACCCACCTATTCCACTTGGTGCCCCACCATTGTCTCTTTCAATTTTTCAGTTTTGGCACAACTTACTATTTTTTGCAGTTTTTCGGGTCTTGAACTTTCGGAGCCATTTTGAGGCCCTAAACTACATTTTTTGGGCATCATTTTTCTGGCGAATATGATTCTAGTCTAGAATTAATATTCACAACAACATTTGTAGTCCTCGGATATATCTTTCTAACAATGTATCATACATGTCAAACGAAGATTGTATGCCGAAGTTACGTCCTCGAGAAGTTGAAACACCAATTTACCCAAACGGGGCCCATAGTTTTGGCGCTTCATCTCCTAGGGTTATCCTTTTCGGACATTTAGGGTTCTCCACTATTTCTCAATAATAATTAGGCCCTCAAGCCTCATTGTACAGGTCAGAGGTCTCTAGTTACCACATCTCTTCTCAGAGATTCGCTATCACCATCCTAACTAGTTTATTTCCATTCTGTATGTAAGAAAATTTCAGTTCTTTGATATTAATGAAATGAAGTGTTATTTTTTATGCATCTTTGTATTTATTGTTATATGTGTATTCTGTTGCGTTCATGCATAAATTCAAATCAGTCGTTTCAGAGCGGTCTTCTTTTTCGCGATCATTCTTTGCATGTCTCTAACAAGGTCGAGCTATAAGGAGTTAGGGCTCGAGCTGGTGGAACCTTTGCAAGATGATCCTGGAAAACCCTGATGGATGCCCATGGCGGATGAAAAGAAAGATGATGGAGCAGGAGATCTTATCAAAATATTTCTCGAGGAGGCCCTCGAAAAACAAAGGAACACAATGATGGATAACTTTGCCCAGATCCTTCAATGACTGCTCACCGATGGCACATCTGCATCCAGCAGCTACTCTGGAGGTGCGACTCCCTTCAAGGTACAAGTAAACTTTGAAATTCCCATATTTGAGGGTCAAATAGATTCAGATGCCGTAGAGAGATGGTTGAATCTATTAGAAGGATATTTCTCGGTTCATGACTTTTTTGACCAGGAGAAAATTATTTTTTCACTCCTCAAAGCTACCCCCCATGTCAAGGACTAGTGGGAAACATACTGTGAGGAAAAGGAAGAGACAAAACCCTCTCTGTTCTCAGCAATACCCACTTGGAATTCTTTTCGAGATGTCATCAAGGAATAATACTATCCCGTGGGCAGCTATCAGGACAAGTAAATACAATGGACCACACTGCGACAACAAAGGGATCAAGATGTGCATGAGGTGACGAATCTATTCCATACCCTATGCACAAATTTGGGTATCAAAGATTCAGAGAAACATTTGGTGCTAAAGTATCATGTTTGTCTACACAGATACATTCAGGAGAAATTGGAGTTCGTCGAAATCTCCTCACTTGGTATGGCATTTCGATATGCTACCAAGATTGAGCAGAAATTCAAACAGAAGAAGAAAGACTTTGGATCTGCGAATTAAAAGCAAGGGAAAGGTGCCCCCAAACCGCAAACCGAAGGAAAAATCTAAGGCATGGTGGCCCAAGACAGCCTGCCAATGCTACAAGCAAAGAAAAACACTGCGAAGCCAAAGAAGGACATGGGAAAGTGGTGTGAGTTCTATAAGAGCTCAACTCACAACACAAATGGGTTTCAGGCCAAGTAGTTGCTAGTGGCCGAGATGAGGGCTTCTGAATCAGATGCATGCTCCGACTCTGAATCAGAACTTGACAAGGGAAATGAAAAAGGGAAGAAGATTATTGATGTGGAGCCCAACACCACTATTGCCACTACGAAGATCCAGAAGGAGGAACCAGAAGATCCAGAGCATCTCTTCCCCTCCCAGATGTAGGTAAAGGGTTCCTTGTGACAGTTCATTGTCGACAATGGGAGCCAAAAGAAACTCATTTCAGTAGATTTCTTGAAGCGGTTGGGCTTGCCGACCACAATGCACCCACAACCATACACCATTGGGTGGCTTCACCAAGGACAGGATCTTCGCGTCAGCCAGCAGCGCTACCTTCCCTATAGCATCACGCCCTTCACGGATTAGGTATTGTGTTACATTGCTCCTATTGATGTTTATGATGTATTGTTAGGCCAACCAAACTTGTGGAAGTGACATGTAGTGTATGAGTCCTGGCCTCGCACTGTTATTTTTACTTTGGGAAATAATTTGTACAAGATACCAGAGGTAACACTCCCTCCCACTACCTCCTTGGTTACTACAAAACAATGCAGTAAGCTCATTTCCAAAACTAGGGAATTTGTTTTCCTGATGATCTGCCCCTAGGGAAAGAAGAATATTGTGGCCACGACCTCCAAACATGGCTCCTTTGCACGACAAAAACAAATGGCCAAGGTTGTGGAGGAGTACGAGGACATCTTCACCTCACCCACAGGGGTGTCTGTACACTATCAGGTCAAGCACCCCATTGAACTGACCCCAGGTGCACCGCTACCCAATGGATCAATATATAGGTGCTTTGTTATGGAGAATGATGAAATCAAGAGGCAGATTCAGGAACTGTAGTTGAAAGGTCACATCCGACCAAGTTCATCACCCTATGGGAGCACGATCATGTTGGTACAGAAGAAGGATGGGACCTGGAGACTCTGTATTGACTATCAGGCGCTCAACAAGATCACTGTCTGGAATAGGTACCCGATCCCATAGATTGATGACCTTCCGGACCAAATCAAAGGGGAAAAATATTTCAGCAAGATCAACTTGAAGTATGGGTATAACCAGGTACCAATCGAACCCTCTAATGTGTGGAAGACTTCCTTGAAAGCCAAGGAGGGCCTTTTCGAATGGCTTGTCATGCCTTTTGGTTTGACGAATGATCCCGCAACATTCATGAGGCTGATGGTTGACATATTGCGTCCATTCACCAACTCATTTCTATTGGTGTACTTGGATGACATTCTGATCTTCAACCATACTTGGGAAGAGCACCTCCACCACATCCGGGAAGTCATCCAAACACTATGACAACACAAGTTGTGTGCCAATTTGGAGAAGTGCACTTTTGGCATGACCTAGGTTAAATATATGGGATACATTATTGATGAAAGGGGGGTGCATGTGGATCCAGCCAAGGTCCAAGTCATTCAGGATTGGCTAGCCCCAACCACTCTAACAGAGCTTCGCAGCTTTATGGGTATTCTAATTTCTACCATAGGTTCATGTTGGGATTCTCTCATATCACTTATCCCTTGAGTCAAGTCACCAAGGGAGGAGCGAAAGAAAAATTCCTTTGGTCGGAACCTCAAAAGAAGGCATTCATAGAATTGAAACATTGCCTCTATTTTTTCCGAGTGCTGACATTACCAGACTCGCAAAAACCATTTAAGATCGAGATAGATGCCTCTAACTATGCTATTAGGGTAGTTCTTACTCAACAGGGGCATCTAGTGGCATATCACAGTGAGACATTGTCTGCCACAGTTCGCAAGTATCCTACTTATGATAAAGAAATGTATTATATTGTGCAGGCTTGTCGAAAATGTAAGCATTAAATTTTAGGGAAGGAAACAATCATCCACATAGACCACCGACCCTGCAGTTCATACAGACACAAGGGAAGTTGCAAAACTATCGCCATCAGAAGTGGTCCACATATCTGCAACAATTTCATTTGAACATCAAGTAAAAGAAGGGTAGCACCAATAATGTTGTTTTCTGCCTTAGCCAACCACTGATCTTTGCCATAACCACAGTTCTCAACTCTTATGGGCATGAGGCTTCTGATTGGCCGCTTCTCTACAAGAGTGATCCAGAATTCAGCCACACATATAAGGCACTCTTGGGGGGTATGCAAGTTCCAAATTTTCACCTTCAAGATGCACTTTTATGTCACTTGGGACACATTTGTGTTCCTTCAAGTGGGCGTGCCAAGATGATATGGGAAGCGCACTACAGTTGATTCGCTTGGATTTTGGGGTCAAGAAAAAAGTGGCAGTATTGCAGAAGTATATCTATTGGCTGAACCTTTGAAAAGATGTCAGGAAGAACATTAGATCCTGTACTGTTTGTGTCATTGCCAAACCGACTATCAAGAAGCAAGGGCTATATACTCTGCTACCTACCCCTAGTCGACCTTGGGAATCCATCTCCATGGATTAAATGTCAGGCCTTCCTTCTACTAAGCATGGAAACGACTTTTTTTTCCTGTTCATTGATAGATTCTCGAAGATGTCCATTATGGTGGCCTGCAAGAAGAATATCACAATAGAAGCCACTGATAAACTCTTCTTTGAACAAGTGTGGGTTCACTTTGGGATCCCACAGTCTATCATATCAGATCGTGATAGCTACTTCCTTAGCACATTTTGGTCTAGCCTTTGGTCAATGTTGGACACCAAGCTCACCAAGTCCACAACTTTCCATCCCCAAACTGATGGCAAGACAGAGGTTGTCAATAGGATGATTGTACACATTCTGCGCATGTAGAATTAAAAGCATCCACGCGCATGGAATGAGAGCCTCCCCTATGTAAAACACAATTATAACCCGGATCTCCACAGCTCAACCGGCCACAACCCATTTTAGATGGGCTTGGGATTCCAGCCACTATGTCCCATTGATGTAGCCATGCCATTTGCAGCTACTTCAACTGAATCAACTCATGTCCAATCTAAATCTGACAAAGCGAACAACTTCATCAAGCACATTCAGCACATCCGCCAATAGGTTCATGACATATTGGATAGAGCCAATGCTAAATACAAGTAACGACATGATCAACATCGGGTGCCACACAACTTCTAGGTGGGTGACATATTGTGGCTAAATTTGCAAAAGGAGTGCCTCACTGGACCCCACCGCAAGCTTCGTCCGCTCCGATATGAGCCATACACCATCGCTAAGGTTGTAGGGAACAATTCCTTCGAGCTCATTATTCCACCATTCCTTGATATACACCCAGTATTCAATGTAGACCATCATCATCCGCACTTCCCACCTCTACTAGACACCTCTGCAATTGTAGAAGAACTCACACCAAAATAGTTAAACACAGACTGCATGGAACAGGCCACCACAGATTTTATTATGGACATGAAAATCAGGAACACTCACCAACAGAAGATCCAACTATATTGGGTTGTCAAAGCTGGCCAACTCCTACACCAAGGTAAGTGGTTCACCAGGGACCAAGTTCAGCAAAACTTTCCTCATCTCATGGAGGAACTCAACGCAATGGTACCATTGCTTCCTAAGGGAGGAGGAATGATCCAGGTGGATATTTATGGCCACCCGCCTATTCCACTTGGGGCCCCACCATTGTCTCTTTTAGTTTTTCAGTTTCAGTACAACTTACTATTTTTAGCAGTTTTTCGGGTCTTGAACTTTCGGAGCCATTTCGAGGCCCTAAATGAATTTTTTTGGGCATCTTTTGTTTGGCTAATATGATTCCATTATGGAATTTATATTCGCAGCAATAGTTGTAGTCCCTAGATATATCTTTCTAACGATGTATCATACATATCAAATGGAGATCATATGCTGAAGTTACGTCCCCGAGAAGTTGAAACACCAATCTACTCAAACGAGGCCAATAGTTTTGGCGCTTCACCTCCTACGGTTAGGTTTTTGGAAGTTTATAGTTCTCCACTATTTCTCAGTAATAAATAGGCCCTCGAGCCTCATTGTACCATAGTTGAGAGGTTTGTAGCCGCCATATCTCTCTCAGAGATTCGCTACCAGCACCCTAGCTAGTTTATTTTCATTATGTATGTAAGAAAATTTCAGTTCTTTGATATTAATGAAATGAAGTGTTATTTCCACTGCATCTTTGTATTTATGGTTATATGTGTATTATGTTGTGTTCCTACATAAATCTAGATCAAAATCGACCAACGTTAGGATGAATTAAATAAAGACATAAAAGGAGAAAATGATACTTAAAATAAACCATATTCCAAATACATCTATTACTTATCAATGAGAACATATAAACCAACCAAAATGTTATTTTTCCCAATTCACCCAAAATTTCCATCTCCACCCTAGCACCATTACCATAAGCTATAATAACCCACCAAGAGACATTCAACTATAAATTATGAAGGTATAATAGTTGATACTTAATGAATATGAATAATAGAGAATGGACAATATAAACAATGGAGAAGAATTTTAGCATATATAACATTCAAAATGAAGAAGAAAAAATAAAATATCATTCATTCCCTTTAACAACCTAACATAAAAATGATACATGTGTTGGAAAACCTAAATACAATATCTTATTAAGCTTGAATATTTTTAAAGATAAATTGTTTAAAATGTTCTATAGTATATAAGAAAAAAATTTGGAAAAATATTACTAGATTATAACAAAAAATAAGATGTTGACCATTACATTCATAATCAAGAAAAACTTATGACAAGAGTGCTTAAGTTATTATGAGATCAATTTTAGATTGATTTCTTTGTTTTAAAGTCTGACATTAGAAATACATTCGACTAAAAACATAAAAAAAAATATTTACCTAAAGTGAAATAAATAAAGTGAAACTAAGTAAATCATACCAAAAATATGACAATGTTTATTCACATCAAACATCCTCCCAAACCACACACCAAAAAATCAAGATAGATTTCACACATAAATGAGAGGGAAGTAAACAAAGTTTGGAAACTGAGTTAAACACATGAAATATATAAATAAATGGGATCAAAAGATAGATTCAAGAAAGAATATACTAAAACAGTATGCAAGGGTAGAAAAACAAGATTAGTTAAAGATTGGATTTGAAGAAATAGACAGGAAATAGAAATATTATACATCAAAAATAAAGTTACTTATGTGGTGAAATTAGAATTTACTAGTAATAAATCCATTTCAAAAATATCAATCAACCTCAATCTCCTGGTCCTAACAGAAGATGATTGAAGGAAGAGTTCCTTAAGAAGAAACTATTACTGGAAAAAAAAACACACTACCTAAATAAGTGCGTTCGACATCAATTAAAGAACCTTAATTATGTTTAAGACGAAAGGAAACTAGGATGCAACCCTAAGAGTTTCACGCATAATGATGATAGAAAAATTGTAAAACATAACACTTAAACTTAGAGGAATTATGAAAAATAATTGATAATGATACTAGTTTATTTTTAGAAGTAATCGTAATTATGTATAAATAAACTTCATTAAGAATTTAAATCTTTCTTTTTATCCTACCAATGATGTAAAGGTTTTCCCGGCTACGGGTGATTAAGGGCGTCCGGAGGGATGTAATGCCATGGGAGAGCACGTGGCCAAGCAAATGGTTGCATTTATTTCCCACAGCCATGATCTCTATGGAAATCCACCACCCCACGCAGCATTTAAGCCGGTGGGATAGCCGAGGCTGCGAGCCTCCCTTCATGAACGCCCGTCTCTGCTCCAGAATCATTCAGCTTTTCAATTCCCCTCTCCGTCTGGTCGCTTGGCCCCTCTGCAACGCCCTCCGGAGCTTCATGTCTAGGAAGGTTAGGCCTCTCAATTTCAGGTGCCCTGAGGAAGCCTCCACGCCCAGCTTCCGCACTCAGGTTGGCCGACGTTGTCCGCTCACCTGCTGCTTCGATTTATCTCCTGGCCTGCACTTTACCCACAATCCTTTCTGTTCTGGTTTGGTGGCCACCTCGTTTGAATTCTGGGATACCCTGCCTCCTCGCTTCCTGTCTGGTCCTACCTTTGACCTTAGTCCCACTATGCCTAGACTGAGGCATAGGCTTCATTGCCGTCGGGGTAGCGCGCGAGCTCCCTCAGCCAGAAGCTGGCGCTCTCACTCTGACTCCTCAGCGTCGTCTTCCTCTGCAGACAGCCTCGAACAGCCTCGAGAGGGACGCCAGTCTAGCCCTGTGCACAGATGCAGAACCCGCGCCTCACTCAGACACCGCTCTGGCTCCTCCAGGCCTCCTGTTGACTCCCGCCCTATCGCGCCCCTTCATAGTCCTTCCTCCGCCATTTTCCACTTTCAAAGCAGTGCCAACAAGCCTCTGATCATCACCACGGTCACTGTTTCTTTCAAAGAGGTTGCCGAGACCACTCCCGCCCCTCCGCCTTCCTCCCATCCGAGTAATGAGCCCGCGTCTTCTCCCTCTCTGCACTCCACTCTCCCTGCAGGTTTTGATGCTGCGTGCAAAGGAGGAGAGGGCTGTTCCACCAACCCTCAGGCTGAAGATTCCCAGTTGGGCACTCAAGATGCTGAGCCAGCTACAATTCCGAGCAACCCGACCCACACAGATGAAAGCGCGGGATGGTGCAGGATAGAAGAAGAACAGCCCTCAGGCGACTACGGCCTCTAGTTGAGCTATAGGTCCAAGTAATCTTGCTAGGACTCTTTGATTTTTTGGCATGTACTGTTGTTTTAGGTCTCAGGAAAAAACTTAGAATGAGTCGGTTTCCCCTCGTGGGCGACTCTGGTTTTTTGTTCAGTACTGATGTGTTAAAGCTGGTTTCCTCGGAAGAGGCAGCTCTCAAACAATGCTCAAGCTGGTTTCCCTCACAGGGCAGCTCAATCTTTGATATTTTGCTGACAGTATGCCTACTGCAGGCCATGAACGCTTTGTAACATATGTTTCCATAATAGATTTAGAATTACTTAGAAAAAAAAAAATGATGTAAAGGTTATTGTAAATAACGGAGAAGTGGTCAAGGAGACAAATATATGCGATCAAATTTAATGAATGAAAAATTTAATGCTTGTTTCATCTTGGTGGTTCGAAACCAATACAAAATAATAGTTATTGGAATTTATTGGCAAGCTGTAATTTTTTCAATTATATGGCCTTGAAAACCTATTATACAAGCAGAGGTTTCATAATTAAAAGGGAAGATCGAGGAAATAGGAAATAGGAAATAGGGAAATCAAAGGACATTGGAAAATCAACTCAAAGAGTGTAGCCTTAATGTAGGAAGAATGTATTATATGAATGAGAAACAATTCTTCACATTACATAATTAGGTCAAATAAATGTAAAGTGTGCTGAAAATATTATAAAGGAACCTTAATTGTTATCAATATTTGATTAAGAATAAGATCAAAACATTACTACATGATAAATATGATGCCTCAACAAGCATGCTCAACAATAAGAAGTCATATTAACTATGGTTTGAGGTAAAAACATCTTGAAATGAGAGCCAATGTTTTGAATATAAAATAATATTTATAGACATAAAAACATAAAAATGAATTGTACTTATATGATAAGGGTGATGTTATTGTTTTAATGTGGCTGAGTGGAACCAAAGACAAATACTAGTATAAATGAATTCGTTCTCTCGAAATCTGGTCTATTCTAATGTAACCTTGGGTATTAAATATATATATATATATATAAAACGAAAGTATATTAATAAAATATTGTTTCAAGGAAAGTAAATAATAAAATTGCAACTATTACATAACACCCATAATACAACACAATCTCAGAAGAATAGTATACAGAAAAATGATGTAGTAAGGAACTAGGGTAAATACTTTTAATTTTACAATAGTATCAAATATAGTCTTTGTATACTGAGACAATGGCTAATACAATGAAAATAAGTATCCACAAATATCCCGTGTGCATATATTCCATGAAAAACCAAGCAAGGGTAGTATAAATATGTGATCGAAGTAAATTGAGAAAAAAATTCGAGGTAGATAATTTGTGAATGACCCCCTTCAAATGTTTAACCCAAACAATTCAATGTATTAACCATAAATAAATATATACAAACAATGAGAATTGCTTGTTCATTTTGAGAGAAACCAAATTAAGGTCATTAGATATGGTCTTAGTAGTTATTTCCTCGTGGCTACATTCTAAACAAGAAACTGAGATGCAAACATATGTTGTTCCAAAAACTAGTGTTTTTACCATGTGCTTATTGTTTGTCTCAATCTATTGGTCATGTTGCCTATTTTATATCGTAAGGTGTGTCTAAGGGCTATGCTTTAGAATTTTTTTCATTGTACCATAAGACAAAGAAATAAAAGGAATAGAAATATATGAAGCATATGCGTGAGTAAATTTGTGGAATAGTAAGTTAATGTAGTAGGATTGTTTAAGCCTATCTATAGGTATGTATATCCTCGCAATGTTATGGTTTAACGAAATTGGTTCCAGGCCAATATTTTCACATTGAGGGTAAAAAAAAGTAAGGGTTTTACCATGGATTGTTCTCTTACTTTGTTAGTGTTCATTTGGCTTCTCCTCCTTCTTTTCTTCTTTTCGACTCACTTCTCTTCCTACTCTTATGCAAGGTTTTTCCTATGTATAATTTTGGCTCACGGCCAATTGTTCATTCACTATTTGGAGGTTATGAACTGTAATTTTAGGAAGGGGTTAGGGGTTATTTCACTATTTGGAGGCTATGTATTGTAATTTTTGCTTAGGGTTGGGCGTTATTTTAGAAGTTGGAAGGTCCACTCTTGCAGACATATAATGTTGTTTTGGCTCTTGTGGGCTTATATATATACATGGAAACCAATGCGGAAATTCTGAAGTGTCATGAGGGAATCCTCCACTAGCGAGGATTACATATGTTATAGGATATGTGAAGGCCCAATACCTTGACCATTGGCACAAGCAAAAGTTGAAGGAGGGGTATGATGTGAGGAAATCATAAGAAAAATAAGAAAGAAAAATTAAGAAAGCAGAATATTAGAATAAGGGACAGGCGAGTTTGATTACTACATAATAATTATAGAAACTAACTTACACAATATAAATGATGAAATTGTGATTAATAAGTCTAACTATGACATAGGTGATGCAAAAACTAAACTATGATCTTAATATTACTATCTTATCATTAATATGTAAGTGATACAATGAATTTACATGCAAGTAAATCATAATAAAGTCTAATAATAGTAATTGAATCTTTGATTATAAAATCATCAACAAGAGAGAAGAAGGTCATACCTATACATTGTTATAGGTGATGCATGAACGTTTAGGAGCATGTTTGGATGAGCTACATGTATACATAATAGAGGTTAATAATTGTCCTCCAGGTGGATTAGTGATAATTTTAGATAACCATGGTATGTTCTATGCTTAATCTAGTTTTAATTCAATATTTCTTATAGGCCCAAATAAATTTAACAATCACATAAACATGAAAGTAAAATATTGATAGAACATAATAATAGATCAACAAAAGACAAGCCAAATAATATATCAGAATTTGTAATTCTTGTGGGCTAGCAAATATAGAGATGAATTTTTTTTGCAGTATTTAACACGATGCCCTACCCAGAAAATGCTTTATTTGGTCAAACCAACTTCTCCAACATACCATATCAACCTTTCTCCAAGTGTCACACACACCCGTCAAAGACAGTTCCCAAAAATTCAACGCAAGTCAGCATAAATTATTCAACGCAAAAGTCAATGATGGTCAATCTTGCGATCAATGTTATGCAGTGAAAGTCAACATCCAACCTCGATATTTATGCCCTCATATGCAGCCTCAAGAAATCAAATTTTTTTCCAAGAATTAAGTTCAAATTCTAATATTTGACCGACGGTGAACACTTCAGCAAAATCCCTAACACAATCAGTATTTTCTCCAAATTCAGATTCACACGTGTGAGGGATAGAAGCCTTTGCTAGGTTGTACGAACAAATCAGATCACAGGAAGAATGTGTGATGAGATGATGATGAAATGTGCATCATATTTCTCCTTTTCATATCCATCAATGAGGGTGTGTGACACATCTATTGGGCATGTGAGCCTAGATTACAAATCTGGTCGGCCTTGTTTCCAACTTCTTCTTCTTCTTCTTCTTCTTATTTGTATTCCTTGCGGTGTGGTTTCTTATAGCTCCAGGAAGCTATCCCCAAGCCCCTTGGAGATCCAAGAGCTCATAGTCGAACTTAAGCGGAACCCTCAGAATAGGGTTTGTCCACGATACCAAACTTCTTACGGAAGGTTAAGGATTTGACCTTCACAAGGGTTTCATGAGAATATCTGCGAGATGCTTATCAGTCCCACTATGATGGAGCCTTACATCACCTCGATGTACCATATCCCATAAAAAGTGGTACCTAATATCAATGTGTTTGGATTGGTCATGGAACATGGGATTCTAAGAAAGATGAATATCACTCTGGTTATAAAAAATTATAACGGTGGTATCTATGACATGTTAAAATAGCTCACTAAAGAGCTTTCTTAGCCAAAAAACTTCACAATAGGCCATACTCGTTGCAATGTATTCGGCCTCGGTGGTGCTCAAAGAAATGGATTTTTACTTCCTACTCATCCAAGATATCGAATCAAAACGAAAAGTGAAGCAACATCCATATGTTCTATTATGATCCACAAAAATGCCTGCCCAATCAACATCGGTACATCCATGGAGCCTCATAATCCCTCTAGTAGACCTCGGCCCATGGTTTATTGTGCCCTGAAGATATCTCAAGAGATTCTTGACACCAATCTAGTGAATGTGATTAGGGTCAATCATATATTGACTCAATGTGTTCACTGCAAAATCTATGTCTAGACGTGAGTTCAATAAGAACATCAAGGTCCCCATGAGTTGAAGATGCTCGGTGGGATTTCCAAACTCAGGCCCAGCAGCACTTCCACAAAACTTCTTAAACTTGAGTTCCATCGGAGTTGTCACGAAATTGCAGTCAGCCATCCCAAATCTCTCCAAAAACTTCATGACATATTTTGCTTGAGAAAGGAAAATGTCACCTGACATTTGCCAAATCTCGAAGCCTTGGAAATAGTGCATCAGTCTTAGGTATTTCAACTTGAACTCGGAAGCTATCTCCCTATTACATTAATGAATGACAGGGTCAGCACATGTAAGGAAGATATGGTCCACATAGAGAATCAGAATGAGAGGCCTTTCTTTATCAACCTTAAAATAAAGGTTTGGATCAAAATCACTTCGAGTGAAGCCTGACTTCATCAAGTAGCTATCGATTCCCTCATACCAAGCCCTAGGGGCTTCCTTGAACTCATAGAGGGATTTCTTCGACCTGCATACATGTGTGTCTCTCTCCTGGAATTCGAACCCTAGAGCTTGCTCCACATAGACATCTTCCTTGATTGGACCATGTAGAAAGGAAATATTCACATCCATATGATGGAGACTCCATCCTTGCATTGCAGCAAGGAAATGATCGTTCAGATGGTCATATAGTGGGAAACATGTGCAAATATATCATCATAATAAATGCCTTCCTTTTGAGAGAAGCCTCAGGAAACAAATCTTTCCTTGTACTTTTTAGCACTTCCATTGGCTCCATGCTTGATCTTGTAGAACCATTTTGATGTGACAACTCATTCGTCCTCCACTATCAGGACCACTACCTAGCCATCATTATTCATAATAGAATCATATTCTTCGTGCATACCATTCTTCTAGACATGATGCTTTACAACTTCTTCAAATGATCCAGGCTCAAATTGTACAATAATACTCATTGCTACTAAGTACCCTTGGTACCTATTTGACTTCTTTCTTTCACAGAATGTTCCTCTTGGAGTAATGTGTCTTTCGAAATCCTTGAGAGTGTATCTAAGCCATGAGCGTCTCCTTTTATTTAAAAGAGGTAGATATATAGGATCCATTAGACCTTCAACATCGAGCATTGGTTCATCCTTCAATTCTTCCTGCCTTCCAACTTCTTCTTCTTCTTCTTCTTCTTATTTGTATTGCTTGTAGCTAGGAATATTCCTCACTTTATTTATGGCAACATATTCATCGAATATGACATCATGGAATATCTCTACTTCTATCTGACTAGGCACATAAATTCTATATGCCTTTGAGGTTTCACTACAGCCCAAAAAAAATCCCTTCCTCCCAGAAGCATCCAACTCGCGTCTCTTTTCTTTCAGTACATGAAAATAACCAGGACTTTCAAAAAATCTAAAATGAGAGACATCGGGCTTCTTACCAAAGAAGACTTCTTCGAGATTTTTGGAGTCTAATACAGAATGTGTGAATCTATTTTGAACGTACACAATAGTGTTGGTACCTTCTCTCAGTAGAAACTTTGGAAGACCTTGGTCATAAAGCATGGCACTGGAAGCTTCCAAAATGGTTTTATTCTTCCTTTCAACAAAACCATTTTGCTAAGGAGCATACACAGTTATGGCGTTTGTCTTAATGCCAGCTTCCCAGCAATAGTCATTGAATTCATTTTCATCATACTCGGTCCCATTATCGGCCCTCAAAATTTTGATATTCTTCCCTATTTGGTTTTCAACCAAGGCCTTAAAGGTACAAAACCATTTCAATTCTTTGTCCTTATTCTTCAGTAAATATATCCAATTCTTGTGGGAGAAGTCATCTATAAAATTGATATAATATAAGCACCGTCCCAAGTATTTTACGAGCAACATACCAGAGATATCAGAATGAATTAATTGCAAAATATGAGATGTCTTCGTGACACTTGAGCGGAATGGTACCCTTCTATAATTTCATTCAGCACAACCCTGACATACATCTTCATGAACATATTTGAATTCAGGAATCCCTGTCACCACCTTCCTTACTTCAGGAAGGGTTTTGAAATGAATGTGTGCATAAATCTAGTGCCATAGCTTGGATTGAAGGGTTTTTTCACATGTCATAGCCCCCAACGAACTTCCACCAACTTGATAGAGTGATCAAATCTAAAACCAAGAGTGAACACTTCTTTTAAGCTCCTCTTCCAAATGCATAACTTTTGATCAATCAATACCACCTTGAATCTTTTGTCTTCCATTGATGAGATAGATGCTAGATTATTCTTCAAGTCAAGTACATACAACACTTCTTGCAAGTGGAGGAATTGACCTTGATTTAGATGAAGGGTCATAGTCGTTTTCCCTTTCATGGGATAGGTGGCATTGTCTCCAAGGATAATTTCCAAATTAATATCCTTTTCAATCAAATCATTGGGGGCTTCCTTATATCCAGTGACATGCCTTGAAGCATGATTACCAATCAACCTATTATTCAGCGTATTGGAAGAAGATGCAGCAAAGAGGGAAGATATAAGAATATATTAATTTATTTTAATATCAACAAAATTTGGTTCATAATTCCTAGGATTTCTTGACCTCTTGAAATATTTCCCATTTCCACTTTGTTCAAAGGGAGCCTTCCTCTTTCCTTTGAACCTGTTGTTCCTTTGATTTCCATTCCCCTTGAAGTTTTTTCTCTCATCATCTCTAGGATAGTCCTTTTCTATCGGGGCACTCTCTTCCATAGTGACCAAACTTGTTACAAGTGTAACATCTTTCTTTTCTTCATTTTGGATCCGCTCTTATATGGTTTTGATTTCTCGAACCACCATTTTTCCTCTTCTTTGCATGAGCACTGAAGGCAGTAGGATCATCTTCATTCACATTCAAGGGATGTTCTCTCTCTCCATCATCCTTGTCTCCTCTTGAGTTCATCTCATCAATAATTCATCAAAATAAAGAATCATGTTATTATTAAAAATAGTAGTGTTGAACACATACCTTTCACAGGGGAGTTCTCCAAGAGCAATAAGAACAAGCTCTTTGTTAGATAATTTATCTCCAATGGCTATGTGATCATTCTTTATTTCTACGAGCCTCATAAAATATGATTGAATGGATTCATCTTTGGCCTTCTTGATATTATTAAACTTTTACTTGAAGAAGAGAACTTGATTAGAATTGCTAGCCCTGAAAATGCTAACCAAATTATCATACATATCTTTATAAGTGCACAACTCATAGATATAAGCAACCAAGTTCTTATGAATAGAATCCCTGATGATCATCTTTTCCTTTACTTCCCCTCTTCCATACTTAATCTTTGTGGAATCTAATGGATTTGATGCAAGCGCATTTATCTTCCTTGCACATAATCCATGACATCTTGATCTTCCAATACCAAATCCAAGGAAATATTCCATGCATGATAATTATACTTATCAATTAACTTATCATCGGTCTTAAAACCCTTGTAGGTTGATGAGTTTGTTTGTCCTTGATAAGACAAATTCTTCAGTGATTTATTTTCATAGTAGCTTGGGCTTTGTCTTTACCTTAGCTCTGATAACATGGTAATTTTAGATAACCATGGTATGTTATATTATTAATGCAGTTTTAATTTAATATTTATTATAGCCCCAAGTCAATTTAGCAATCACATAAACATGAAAGTAAAAATATGATAGAACATAACAATAGATCAACAGAAGAAAAACAAATTAATATATCAAAATTTGTAATTCTTCTTGTCCAACAAATATAGTAAGGAATGTTTTTTACAACAGTCAACAACATTCCTTAGCCAGCAAAGGCTTTATTTTTTCAAAACAACTTCTCCAGCATACTAGATCAGCCTTTTTCCAAGTGTCACACACACCCCTAAAAACAACTCCCAAAAATTCAACGCAAGCAAACATAAATTAATCAACGCAGGTCAAAGTAAACTTCCAACTTATATCATTGTGCACTCCCATGCAGCCTCAAGAAATCAAAATTTTTGTCCAATAATGAAGTTCAAACTCTAAGATTTTACCCATGGTTAATACTTTAGCAAAAGCCCTAAAGAAATGCGCAATTTCTCCAGCTTCACATTCACACATGTGAGGGATAGAAGCCTCTCCTAGAATGTATGAACCAATCAGATCAAAATATGAATGTGTGATGATATGATCATGAAATGATAATAATCTCTCTCCTATTTATACCCATCAATGAGGGTGTGTGACACATCTGTCGGGCTTGTGAGCCTACATTACAAATATAGCCGATCTTGTAAATTTGCAAATAAAATCAAAATATAAGTTCTACTCAGTCAAACAAGATGTTATTTATATCAATCTTGTACCTTTCCAAAAGACGAATCCAACAAAAGTATAATCATCATCATATGGGCAATGCAACATGGAGTTTGAACCTAGTTTCCCAAAATTAACAAGTAGGAATAGCAACACCAACTAATAAATAAGGGATGAAGGATTTATAAAAATTAAATATGGTAAGTGATGATAGTAGTGTTATTTTAACAATAAAAAGATAAATAAGAAATAAAAACTTACATGACATTGGGAAAAATTATGAGGTGACATTACAAATGTTTTTGCAAATATCATGAGGTGACATAGATGAATAATATCCAATGCGACTAAAAATGGTGACCTACTAATCTAGGGATATCATGAGCATAAAGGTGATGCTTTGTATCCTTGAACTAGTGCAAGGATATGAGGTGAATTAAAATAATGCAATATTATCATGGTTATGGAGGCACCATATGTTAGTCAATCACATAGTATGAAAACCATATGACATATGATAAACTAGAGTTGATTAAATTATTAGGCGGAAAATTTCAATATGACGTTAATGTGAATGTGAGAGATGACTATGTATTTTAGAAATGGGTTTATATAAAATAGAACCCTAATTTCTATATTGATTTTTTGTTTTTAACCACGATAAGAACTCTAAAAAGTATTAAATAATTCCATCCCCTTTGCATTTGTGTTATAATTTTATCGTTTGATTGTTAAATTATTTTTGTGAGTCATATTTGAGTCTTGAAATCATCCCATACTGTCAACGCATGCATCTACTATAACCATGTAAAATCTCACTATATTAAAGAATAAACTCAAAAAAATTCAACATTGGTCCCATTCACAACCCCCTCATAAAAGTTCAATTATTGAAAGCAAAATTTCCACTCATTATTAAATGTTAAGTGAATTGAACATTCACGTGACCTTGAGAGCATGGAGATAATTGAACTCATGACCTCTCAATAGAAAATTAAGGTGTTTTAATGATAGTTATTCAATCAATTGAGCTAACCCTCGAGTCTAAATACATACCATGATAAGGACACTAAAAAACAAATCATCTCCTTACTGATTATGTTAATTTCTTTTATTTTCATTTCTGAATTCTTTGTGTGAGTGGTATTTGATTATTTAAACCATTCCATACCATCAATGCATGAATATATTATAATCATGTCAAATTTCTATGCACACAATCACAAATGGAAAAACATTCAATGATGGCCCCATTCACAACTCCCTCTATGTGGGATCAATTAATGAAAGAATAATTTCCACTCATTGGTAAATTTTAAGTGAATTTAACATTTACCTAATTGTGAGAGTCTTGAGATAATTCAACATGTGACCTCTCGTTAGAAAATTAAGATGCCTTAATGATGGGTACTCGACCAATTGGAGTTAATGTTATAAAATCAAATGAGGTTCTCTTGGTTTCAAGATTAATATATTCTCTACTAAATAAAGCCAACCACATGAAGGTGGAATATCTTATGGCCTTTCTTCCCGCACCCCTCACATCACTCTCAATTCCCCAAGACCTTTTTTATATATTGTAAAATATTTAAAAAGAACATAGTAATAATCAAGAACTAATATAAACTAAGAAAAACAAAATTACGATGAATGAAAGATGAAAAATAAACTAAAAACATATAAACACATACCTTGTACATTTCAAAATTTCAATATCATTAATATTATTATTCATCCAAGTTAACATGTGTATCACCCATTTCAGAGTTAATGTTGAAAGGATTGGCCATATCAACAACATCACTAATGCCATAATTTCTAATCATATCATCATCTATATATTCATGAGGAACATTGTCTCCTATTTTTCATTTTAACTGTTCAAGTTATTGATCTAGTTGTACATTTTTTATATCATCTTGATCTAGAACATTGTCTCAATAAACATATTCTTGAACTTCTTTGATGGCTTCATTTGACACATGAAGAAGCTTCTCCTCTACATCATATTCTTCTTCAATATCATCTCCTTCTACTACACTATACTTGAACAACCTTGTTTTGGATCATATTTAACAACATATGGCTAATCCCCTCTTCCTGGGACCTTTTAGTAAAATACGTGTTCGCATTGGCTTGGAAGAAGATATGGCTCTAATCCTGGCTCAATATTCCTTGTATTAAGCATGGTGTTAGATTCATTTCCACAACCCCCAAAATCTTAGGGTGAATACCCAAATTTTGGGCCCCACTCTACTTTTCAAGGTTTTAATAGGTATTCTAGTGTCTTGATTTAGTTAAATCCTTAAGTGACCTAGCTATCATTGAGCCCTATTGTTGCTCATGTTTTCACAAGGCACATTTCCTATGCTCACAATACTTCATCTTGGTTATGATTATTATACATGCGTTATGGTTTGTAGAAGTGTGGTTTCCTTCAAGGAATTTTAAAGCTCTATGCTCTCATATCATGATTGAAAACTTCAGGCATGGATTTTCTATAAGTGGAAATTCTATCTGTGCTTTACCTCATTCTCATTGCCCACTTGGAAAAATATTGCATAAAATAATTATTTCACTTTCAATCAACATTTTGTGACCAATTGGAATCACATTTTTCATTCACAATATTACTTGACACACTTTTTCAACTAAGATACATAGTCACACTCTGCAAAGCTAGTATTCATGTTGAAAATATCTGTCACACTGCTTTAAACCTAGTCACATATTATGTCATGAGCATCAATTTATTGTGTAACTGAGATATTAGTTCTCCCCGAAATAATTTCAGGTAGATCTCTCCACTTTCATTATGACTCACAACTATGAAAAAGCACCAAACCTAGGCAAGCATCGCATCATCTCTTATAACTTTGTGATTGTGAGTCTTTCTTTTGGTTTATTCGATTTTTCCTTGTTATGTGTGACTTATCGTATTTTGCAATGTTTTGCATGCTCATAATCGATAATGTATATATGGGTGTAAAATACTGCATCTCAAGCCCTTTCTTTCATTCTGACACTATGATTAAGGAGTTAGCCAATTTTAACTTCCCTTACTCATGTAATCACATTTCAAAGAAGAAAAACTTTCACCTTCCCATTAAAAATTGTGACTCTGATTTTCAATGATATTATATTTCCTCCAAGCCTACCTTAACCTCTCTAATCACATTCACAAAATTTAAGGATCATTTACATTGACTCAGATTATCCTTGTGACACATTATTAAAATTGACCTATTATCACCCTCGTGCACTTTAGTCCTCAGTTCCTTTCATTGCAAACTATCCTCGCAAATCCTGAGTGTGATTCATCTTGTCATTGCTCTAATGCACTTTAAGATTTGATTCTTGTGTCATGATTATTGGTTGTGTTCTTGCAAGACTGAAGAGACTAAGATAATTGACACATGGATATGTGATATTAATCAAGAAAATTAACTGGATAATCCAATCAATGTCAAGGTTTACAGGATAGAGATAAGACATAAAAGAAGATCTCCATAAATGCGATATATTTCCTATACACTACTACATAAAATCTGATTGCATTTCCTCTTGTTATACTGAAATATATTATTTGTAATAAGAATGAAAAATATCAAAATCATGGAAATGTTGAATAAGAACATCATCATGAGGAAATTGAATGGGTCTTATGGAATTTGAAGAGATATGGGTCATTGAAATTTCATAGGGAAGGTAAAATTTCATCATCCCACTTCTATAAATGTACCCTCATGCCTCATTTGAAAGGGATTTGTAGCACTTGAAATAGGCTAGCAATTATATAGTTGTTTTGTGTTTGGGGAGTTGAAGGAATTTTTCTCTTGGAAGATTTTTAGGTTAAGTGTTGGTGAGGCTAGGGTTTTTCATATGGTATGAAATGATTAATTTCCACTACTAGATTTTGATGGACTTGCTAGAAATGCACTTGAATTTTCAAAATTATTAATGAGAATTTTTTCACTCCTTTTATTTATTAGTGTGCATCTTAATGGTATTTGTAATGGATATCTGGTACTTTTACTGTGGGTGCATGTGTGCTGACATGTCGGTTATAATTTGATGATCTAATTCATAGCTTATGTCAATTTCTCATTCTACGATATACTATTAATTTATTTTGAACTAATTTGCACTAAATTTCAAGTATAATCTCATTTGTGTATATACTATATGGTTTCAGCTAGTGGACTTGTTCTTGAGATACACTCCTTCTTGTTATTATGTTGTTACATTATATTATTATGTTATACAATTTATCGATAATGAGATGATTTCATACCCATTTTTTGACATTTCACACTTAATTTCACTCTAACACCTCTATATTTGACAACCAAGAGAAAACATACAAGGAGGTAGTCGGGCCCACATACCTAATGAGGCTCCTATCCACAATGGTAAAAGGTGTAATTGGAAATTGTTATAGGGGAGACTCCCTAAATTTTGGTACTACATTTCTTCGGGTCAACAGTTCTAGTGCTAGAAGGAGGAAAAATGGAAAGCTAAGTCTATGGAGTTTTGTTTAAAAATTTTATTCTTAAATTGATCCTTCCAAAATCCATATTTCTGCTGCTTTTTTTTTTCTAAATGAAAGTAGTTTAGCCCCTGTTATGTTAGTCAATCTCTTGTCAAAGGATAGTCTTGATTGAAAGAGTAAAATATATGTATTGAAACATGTGCTTTATTTTCTTCAAATTTGTGATGTGCATTATCAAGGATGTCGCTTGCACACTCTTCACCCTTACGCTTGAAGGTCATGCTCAAGCATGGTATCAAACCATGATAGTTTCATAGAATTGTTCTTTTGAACAATTCATTAAGGAGTTTCATTATGCTTTTGACAAGTATGAATGTCAAATTTTGTTTAAAAAATTAAATATGCTTATAAAAAAACCAAATGAATTATTGGGATACTTTGTTTATAGATTTTTTCACCTTTTTTATAAATATCCCAAGAGAGATGTTGATTGGAGTTATTTGGATGAAATATTTTGATGATTGGTTTATCATTATTTGGAGAAACTTAAATATGAAATATTTTGATAATCGATCATCTGATTATTCTTGTAATATTCGAGTTACAAATTAGCTAGAGCTTATACCTAATTTTGTTATGCCAAATTTTTTGTCTTAGGGAAAATCGCAAGCCTCAAAGGAATAAATTACCATCTATGAGATTCATTATCCTCCTTTAGCTTCATTACCCAATGACATTATTTCTTCTGATGCTAATGAAATTTATGTTATCTAAAATTAAGGTAATGAATAGATTTTACATGAAATGGAGTAGAGCTTTCCTACAACATAATATGTTATAGTTTCCTCAGAAGTAGGGAAATATGAAAATAAACTTGGTAAATCACCTCTTTTAGTTAATGATATTCAACTTAATATCATTAAACATATTCTATAATCCATTCATAAATATCCTCATAATAGGCTCCCACCTTCACTAGTGTTCAATAACTAAGGCCTTGTCTCAGATAATATTAATTATTCAAATACTTTCATGGAGCATAATGTGAATCTTGATCCATTGATTCCTCGAAATGAAATCAATGTGAATAATCTAAATCTTGAATTATATTTGATTGGAATTCGTGAATTTTCAAGGGATTATTTTTTTCCTATTTGATCCACAACTCATAAATCCTTATATGTTGATTCATTTGATGAATTTCATACATGATTAATTGATTTAAATTTCCATAATTATTAGTCTATTGCAGTAGATAATGAAATCACTTCTCATATAATTTCTTCTGGTTTCCAATCCTTAGAATTTCAATATGATAATTCCCCCACTCAAGTCATTCATGAAAACTATATGGTTAATAACTCTCCACTCGTGTTCAATGAATAATATCATGTTTTGAGCAATTTGTCTAGTCAAATAAAAATCCTTAATTAAAATATTTACTTTGTCAATCATCATTTTGAGAGCAATTACCTTGCTGATATATCTGATCATGGATGTTCACACACACCTATTTATTTTCCAAATCCTCAAGAAGCTGTAGATATTTAAATTTTAGATTAAGAATCAAATATGATTATAGAATAATATATTATAGGAATCATGGCCTATTTTCATTCAACACACTACATCTTCTATCTTGATGCATGTGATGAATGGATTCCATTTGAAAATATTTTAAATCCTCCAAACTCTCAGTATGATGAATTGGATTTTGAGCTAACACAAGGTAGTCAGGCCTTACCCTTGGAAGAGGAACAAAAATGAAGTTATTTCCCATTTCTCTTGTGTTTTTCAATTCTTGGTATTATAAAGAGAAATTTTTTTTTGATATCTCATGAAATCCCTTACCCTCATTCATCTCCATTTATGGTCCAAACGAATATTTTGACTTCAATACTCATTTTGGTTATATTAAAAAATATGATCAAACCGGTGAATCTAACACTTTCCATACAATCAATAATTATCTTATTGATATAAATAAGGATGATTGTATACATACAATTGATATTTGACTGAGCCCTCTAGATTTGATCATAAAACATTTAAAGGTTTGGGGACTTGTCAGGAAAGTATGACACTTCAACCTTCACTAATGGTTATGTTAGGTTCTCTCAATGCTAATAAGATCCATGAACTAGCTCATATTAGGCTTTTATTGCAATATCCTCTAGATGTAAGCTAGTTTTTTAAATATTTTATGCATTTTCAAGTTATTCTTTCTCAATATAAAGACAAAGTCACTAACCGGTTGTAGAAATACTGTCTAGCTAATTATTTTTTAGGCAATTAGTTCATACAAAAATTAGCATAGGTTTCATTTTTCTCATAAAAATTAGTTCATGAAATTGATGAAATTTTATGAATGGATCATTATCCTAAGTTTAGAGAGTCCATTTTTCATGTCATCATGGTCAAATTTATTAAAATCCACCAAAGGTCTACATGCATTGGTTTAAAATTACGTAGTGGCCACTTGTCTATTTTTCCCGAGTCTGTAGCGAATATAACTGTAAATAAGTTGTTTTCACTATAGACTCACTTGACCAGTCTGTAGTGAATTTGCTATATTTAGAATGGAAAATGCTGTGAAATCATGTTTTTCTTTACCGATAAAGGGAAATATTAGGTGTCAAGTTTTTAGAGGTTTAGTGTAAATATGAGGTCACACCATTGCTTAGTAGATCATCAAAACATGCGTAATAATAAATGACACTCATAATTACACTTAACTCCTCCAATATGTTAGTATCCGTCCCATATTCGAATTTCACCTTTTAAATTCACCTTTTAAGCTGCTCTCTGTCATCCTTCTTTCAAATTCTATATACATTTGTTGTTTTCATCCCACAAAAGTCCAACTTCCTTGCAAGCTACTTGTTGTTCAATTCCTTTCTTTGCAGGTGTCACAGTATCAAAGAGGCCAACGCAATATTAAGCAATATGTCCATGTAGAAGAAAACTAATAAAGGGGGATTATGTGTAAGATATGAGCCCATGGATATAAATTTACTCAATGAATACCCTAGCTTTGCAAAGTTTTTAGCATTGTTGGATGCATGAGATTCTAGAAAAAATTGCAAGGTTTTCATGCCTGAGTTTCAAAATATTTTTTAGTGAATTTCATATGTATAACTTCAAAGGTGGGGGTGTTGTGTTTTGAAGTGTCACCTGAGACAATTTGTCAAGCCACAGAGATACCGAGGATGGTTGAAGAGTGGTTCAAAGCCAATAAGCTCAAATTATAGAATTGTGATGAATTTATGAAACATTAACACATTGGAGTAGACGTGACATCTGGAATCCAAAGGAGCTACCTAAAAGAGAACTACTCCAAATTGTTGCTTGTAATTCAAAATTACTTCAAATGTGAGGGGAGGTTCCATATGGTCTATTGGTACCATTTTAAGCTCTTTTTTCACTTTACTGCTAAGAAATATCTAATTCTTCAATTTTTCTTGTTTAGGAGCCTAGGAAAGATGTCATATAAAGTTCAGGCTAGGCGAGAAAGTAGTTAGACTTCAATTCCATCATGGGTTGTTTAAAATTCTGGTGTTGGAGGAGTTGACAAAACTAAATAGAGACTAGGCCACATTCTTTTTCTGAGTGGATATAGGGTAGATACAATAACCCCCAAGAAGACTCAAAAATAAAAATCCCATCCTTCAAGCAAGAGTGACAAACCTGTAGCTGAAACAGAGGGTGTGAAATAGGAGTAAATGGAGTCCATGATAGAGCCCATATATGTTGAAGTAGATTATGCACAAGAGACAGGAGTTACATAACCTACACCTGCAAGTAGCAAACCAAAGGTCAACAATAAGAGTCATGGAAGGATAACCAGAAGCCAAACAATTGGGAAAGGCAGCCTTGAATATATTCTTCAAGCCATAGACATAGAGGAGAATCCAGTGGTAAGAGCTATAGATATTAAAGGAAGAAAGAAGAAAAATAAGGGTATAATTGCTAAAAAACTTGATTTCTCAAAGGAAGGGGCTTATGCTTCAACCAAGAAAGCCACTCACCGCGCCGCATCTTGCCAAAGGTGTCATGGAAAGTAAAAATACTGAACCATAAAAAAAAAGGGAATGTCACCTATGACAAAGGATATCATGGATCTGTCTCCAACAAAAGAATAGATCATTGTGTAGAGGAAGGGTAAAGAGAAAGTGGTGGAGAAAAATGAAGTGATGTTAAAATAATAGTTGATGTAAGCCATAGAGGAGGTTATTGAAACCAAATTATATTTGCAAGAAGCCACACTAGACATGAAAATGATGGAATAATTCAAAGAGAAGGTAAATGAGCAAATCAACCAATATTATGAGTCATTGACCAATGCCAAGAAACTGCTAAAAGGGGCACTTCCTCTACAAAGGGTAATGAAGCACACAAGAAAGAGTAATGTATGGTTGAAAGCTAAAAGAAAGAAACTTAAAAGCCATGTCAAAGGACTAGAAAAATATATGTAGATGATATGGTCAAAGATAAAGAATAAATGCCTTAAAATCATATTCATAAATGAACCTGAAGAGATTCAACCTCCAACTGCCAAAGGTGAAGATTCTAAAGATTGCACAGTGGAAAAATTACCTTTTTGACATTTTTGGATCACTCAGAATCGACATTTACAAATCCATACAAAAATTTTTAAAGAATAAAGGACAATTTTTAATTTTACTACCAATTAGGCAAGTTCGTAGCGTATCCCGGGCTTGAAGCCCAGAATTCACTATGAACTCCTTGTAGGTGTATTTTTTGTTATAAATCATAGATATGGTCATAATAAAGACGGGTAAAGCTTTGTGTTTACCTCTTTTGGCTTAATAAATAGTTCCAAATTAGTAAAGGAATCAAACACATGGCAGAGATGGGTAAAATTAGATTGCTACAGACTTTCGCTATGAGCTTGCCTTAACTTCCTGTTTCTGTAGCAACCAATTTTCTGTACAATTTTCAAGTTTTGATGGTTTGTTGGAGGCAAACTAGCCACATGGAATGCTTAAAGGAAATCAGAGAAATTATTTGGTGGAGGCATGGTCTTCGATAATTTTTTTTAGTTCACAAGCTCACCATGAAGACACTCATCATTTATCACGACACCACCTCCTTAAAAGTAGGAAGACAAGTCTCCTGACTTGGTGGGGGAAAGTAAGTTTTGGTCATGGTCAGTGCCACCCAAACACATGACTATTCTCGATGTAAATATGCAGTGATTAAGTTTTTTGCTGTAATAAATAGGTTATAGAGTCCTAATAGGTCTCTAATTCCTAAAGTTAGTAGCTATCAGTTTTATTTCAATGTAATTTTCTTATTGTTAGATTCGGTGTCAGCAAAGAGACTCGATGATCTAGCCATGTTGGAAGATCCAATGCAAATGTGTTTAAGCCTATTAATAAGAATAATATATAAGAATAGAGGGTTGAATTATATTGAATAGGGAACTAATATGTAAACATTTTATTATCAGTAATATATAATGGTTATTGGCTCTTTGTTCACCTGAGATTCATCTGATGTTTTCATGAGCATTTGTCTTATGTATCCTACTATTTTGTCTTCAGAAATTTTATGTTTGATTACTTAGAATTCATGTACATCATAATTTAACTTACTTCAAGTAATAAATTTTTGTGTATATATGTTTTTTGTCTTTTCATAAAAACATCTATATGCCTTAGCTTCCACAATAATAACCATGTCACTGAGTTTCTTAACACTAAATCCATAAGCCCAATGGTAGTGATTTATATACATATTTCACTTGAATACAAACATAATTAAAACAATTTTGTTAGAGTTAGCCATCTATGGAATTTCATTTGAATAAAATCATTTTTATCTTTGAGATAGCTCTCTCAGGCTGAAAAGGCTAATTTTCATCTAGAAGTTGGTTTGAAAGAGTTACTCTAGGTTTTCTGGTGGAGTAGCCCATATGGACGAACTTAGTGATAAAAATATGGTGCATATTCTGGGATTCTGAAGACATATTTCCCGAATTTTGTGCTCAAATAGTGATGTTGAACTCTTGGAGCTGCATACTACCTTGGTGACTCCACTAAAAATCTTCATGTTTAGATGTGGCTTCGAGAAAGAGATAGGAAATGATAAATACAAATCCTAACCCACCTATAATTGTGGATAATCCAGAAACTATTCTCAGAGGCATTGGAGGCAGCTCTTCAAAATCAGGTATTCCATCACATTCAAGATTTTTTTCCTTTGAGATTATTTGAAGTCTAAAGATAAAAAATTTGATGATAAAATTGAAGAAGTGTTGTTTATGTATAATATTGAAAATGAACTGACTAATATAGTACTAGAACTACAAGGGCTAGGTATTGACACATCTTCCTTAATATCAAAAGAAGAGAAAGAAGAATTCTAGAAGACAGTCACATCAGAGCTGTTGTTGGAGAGAGTCTTTTAAAAATTTAAAATATTTGGATCCTTTTGATTTTTTTTTGAAGAGAAAGTTTGGTATACCCTTGCCTGAATGGAGTTACTTTGTATCCAGACTTCAAATACCATTTACAACATCGCTTAACACTCCACCCTCATTTTCTGCTTTTTCCCAAAGTCAGAATTTAAGCCCATCCACTCATTTTCCAAGTATCGCAGTCCCTGTCATCATGGCTGGAGTTCCTCCTCCTACTAGACTTGCAAGATATGCTCCACTTGTACTTCCTACTATCCTTCATTACCTCCCAGATGGATACTCAACTAGGATTAAAACCTTTCAGAGTAAAGAAGGAATATCAGCTGAAGAACATGTAGGCCAATTTAATGACATCATTGAATAAGAGGAGATGGATCATGAGGATGTGAAAATGAGACTGTTTCCTAAAATTTTCACTCATGAGGTAATAAAATGGTTTAAGGATTTAGCTCCAAATAGTTTGCAAAATTGGGACCAACTGGAAGATAGTTTTTTGACAAAGTGTGGGGTGTAAGGTGAGCCTTGTTCAATCTCTAACTGAGGATAACAATTTGAAAAGATCCTTATATGAACCCTTCCAAGGCTTTTCTAAGATATTTAACAAGGTATACAACTCCATAATTTCTCATATTAAACCTCCCCCAGAAGCTACTTAATTAAACTATGTTGAAGCTTTTTATTATGAGTTTTCCATCTTGTTAAGGGAAAGATATTCTGCTTCTTTGGTTAACATGCATAATGATGCAATGAAATTTTAGGTGAACATGGTTGCATCCAAGAGATCTAATGTGGGTAAAACAAATTTAAAAGAAGAGGAGAAGCCTTCTTCATCCTCACATGAAAATTTGTGTTCTGTGATAAAGGCCATGGAGAAATTTATGGAAATACTTGTTCTTGGTGCCACTTCTTTGCCTCCTGCACAACTAGAGACACATATTAGAAATACCAAATTTAGGAGGCATCAAATTCAGAGAAGAAAAAGAGAAAACACAAACCATCCCGACACCAAAGTGAGACCTCCTTTTTAGCAGAATTTACTAGATTAAGAGGAAACGAAACCTGAGTTCGAAGAGGATATTATTCATTTATTACATGAATATATGTCTAGAATGTTTCTAACTAAAGAGGAACATATTAATTCTAGTCATGATATGGAGGGAAGTGAGGGACAATATGATTACTTAAAGGGATACCAACATGCCATCTTTGAAATGCAGAAACAATACAATTTGAGGAATGGGAATATTCCCATTACAACAAACAAAAATCAGCCAAATAAATATTCTCTTAAACCCGTTCATCCAAAGAGAGATACACCACCACCACCTCATGCCAAAGAAATTGAAAAATCCTCATCTACTTTCAATTTAGAGAATGAGATCTCCAAAATCAAAATTCGAGTTCCGTTTGGAGAAATTATCAAGGTCACTGAATACAGAAGTAAAATCATCAAGATGTTAAAAAATTTTCCTGGACCTTTAGACATCCTAAATCTGTAAGAAAACCATCGTACCATTTTCTTGGGACCAAGGGTAGGAGATGAAAAAAATGAAGAAGTTCCTCATTTTTATGTAGTGGGCTGGTTGCAGGTTCTAATGATAAGATTTCAAACTTTGAAACAATTCCTCCTAAATCAGGGGTTAATTCCATAGAATTATGATCTTTCTCAATATCAGTCATTCCATTCTTCCTCTTCTCTTATTCAATTACTACAATTTTATAAACTCTATGGAATGCAGCAATAATGGAACCAAACATAGAAAAAATCACATTTTCTCTTAATCGCGGATTTCAACCCATATTAAACCTCTTCTATGAAACAATCGCATCCAAACTTGAGTATAAAACACATGCATTTAGTTATACGAACACCGTCGAATCACCAATCTAGATACGAGGGCCATAAGATCAAATAAAGGTTGGAAGGTCAACTTAAATTATTAAATTGGATTTATAAAATATCACATACGTTCCAAAGGCTATATAACACGCAACTTTTTATGTGATATCCATCGGGTTTCCAACACATTGGATGGTTATGATCTCGTAGATGTCAAAACTCTACTTAGTAATTCATCGGGTATGGTTGAAAGGTTAAATCCCGCACATAGAAACGATGTGATAGCCATTAGATCATAGATCAACGGTTATCACTTTCCTCTCTCGTTTTACTCATGAAATTGTTATTTGGACTCCATACACTTTCAGAATTTAGATTAAACACACACAATCACATAGTTTAACACACACAAAATCAATTTAAACAGAGCTCGATCAGAAATTATCAACTCAAAAATTTCGAAGGACAACTAGAACCCTCTGGGATTTGACATTCACATGTAATTTCATAGAGATACAGAGGAAATTAAAAAATATGAAATTCAATTGTTCCACAATCAAAATCCTCTTTCACATTATCTAAACTTACATAAATAGTGTTCACACAATTATTCAAATCTGATTCAAAGGATCGAATTTGTCCAATTTTCGATAAAATCCCCTTTCATGATGTTCTCCCTAAAAATTTCAACTAAAAAATAAATACATTGAACTAATTATAAATTGTTTCAAATCCCTAAGGAATAGTTCAAAGCCTCTCTACCAAACAGTAAATTGACAGCTAAAGGAACCGACTCCTTTGCTTGTAATTTTTTTTTGTATTTTTGGAATAAAATGAAGTCCTTTTTCCTCTAACATCATGCTCCTGCATCAGATTCCCGAGGAGAAAATTATTCATGGGCTCATGTCCATGAGTTTCCCTACAGAACTGCCTAATTTCTGTAACATGGTTTCTATCATCTAAGTAGCCTCTGCAATTGGTTGATCTTTCCACTTGACCAAATACTAAAAATACTCTCGTCCTCTTGTCTTCTTAGACAATATTTTGTCTAAAATATTCTCTGGTTGCAATGTTTTTGCTGTGGGTAACTATTTCAACCAATCAATCTCTTATTTACCTTCAGCTATATCATCTATGTCTCTACCTTCATACCTATACAAATTAGCAACATTGAAAATTGGAGATATTTCAATGTCAAGGGGTAATTCAATTTCATATGCATTTGTAGAAAATTTTCTCAATACTCTGCATGGTCCAATTTTCTTGAATTTCAACTTGTTATATGCTCTTTTTGGAAATATTTCCTTCCTCGGGTGTGCTAAAACCAAATCTCTAGCCTCAAAGTTAACTTCCCTCTTCTTCAAATCTGCGTTGTTGTTGTACTTGATGTTGTTGTCCTGTAACTGTTGTTTTACCTGGTCATGTATTGCTTGAATTTCTGAAGAAAAATCTTCTCCTTTAGCGCTTCTCATCTCTACTTTTCCCAAATTTCTTAGTTCATACACTTCTCTTGGGCTCATTACATAAACTATATGGAATTGACTTTGCCTTATACTCATGTTAGTAGAGTCATTATAAGCATATTTAGCCTGTGCCAAAATCTGATCCCACTGTTTAGGATGTTCACCTGCAAGGCTTCTCAAAATATTACCCTAGCTTCTATTCACCACCTCAGTCTGTCCATCGGTCTGAGGGTGATAAGCTGAGCTGAAACTCAGTTTAGTACCAATATTTTTCCACAATGGCCTCCAAAAATGACCAAAAAATCTAGTGTCCCTATCAGAGACAATGATTTTAGGTAACCCATGCAACCTTACAACCTCTTTGAAAAATAAATTAGAAACATGAGTAGCATCACTAGTTTTATAACATGGAACAAAATGTGCAATTTTAGAAAATCTGTCAACTACAACATAAATTTCATCATTCCCTCTCTATATTTTAGGTAAACCCAAAAAAAAATCCATACTTACCATATCCTAGAAGGTCTACCTGGAATAGGTAATGGAACATACAAACCTATGTTTTGACTCCTTCCTTTTGCATACTGACAAACTTTACAATTTCGCACATACTTCTCCACTTGATATCTCATCTTTGGCCAAAAATAAAAATGACTCAGTTGTTCATAAGTATTTTCTGCACAAAAATGTTCACCAAGTCCACCACTATGTTTCTTGTTAATTAAATTTTCTCTCATAGAACAATTTGGTATGCACAACTGATTTCTTTTAAATAGCAAACCTTCTTGCAAGAAAAAGTTTAGCCACTTACTTGTGTCCATAAAAATAGGATTATTGCATGCTTCAAATTCCTCTTTAAAATCCAAATCTGTCTTATACAATTCTTTAAGAAAATCAAAACCCAAGACTTGAATTTGACTTTCTTGAACTAAAATGTTTTTTCTACTTAAGGAATCCGCTACTTTGTTTGCTTGGCCATTTATATGTTTCAATAAAAAATGAAACTATGAAGATACTCTACCCATTTTGCATGTTTCTGATTTAGTTTTGGCTGTTGCATAATATAATACAATGCATGATTGTCTAAATAAAGCAGAAACTCTTTAGACATCAAATAATGTCTCCACTTCTTTAATGACTGTACAACTGCATAAAATTCCTTGTCATAAGAATAATATTTCCTTCTTGTTTCATATAGTTTTTCACTTAAATAAGCTATAGGTCTGTCTTCTTAACTTAACAAAGCTCCAATAGCTTCTCCACTAGCGTCACATTTCACTCGAAATATTTTGTTAAAATCAGGGAAAATTAAGATGGGCTTTTATGTTATCTTTCGTTTCAACAACTGGAAATTTTTCTCTGCTTCATCAGTCCATCTAAATGGTTTTCTATCCTTCTTTATAGTTTCAATAATAGGAGCATTGATCTTACTAAAATTCCTTATGAATGTTCTATAAAAACTAGCAAGACCATGGAAGCTTCTTACGTCAAAAACACTCTTAGGTGAAGGCCATTCTATGATTGACGTTATCTTTTTTGGATCCGTTTTCAATCCATCAGTAGAAATAAAAAAGTCTAAAAATATCAACTCTTCTTTCATGAATGAACACTTTTTTAAATTTATCAGCAAATTTTCCTGATGCAACTTCCTTAAGACATAATTCAGATGTCTCATGTGTTCTTCTTTAGATTTGTTGTAAATTAATATATCATCCAGATATACTATTACAAATTTACCAATAAATTCCTTCAGTACTTCATTCATAAGCCTCATAAATGTACTAGGAGCATTTGATAATCCAAACAACATTATCATCCATTCATACGATCCTTCATTTGTTTTAAAGGTTGTCTTCCATTCATCTCCTTCCCTTATCCTAATTTGATGATAACCACTCCTTAAATCCAATTTTGTAAAATATTTTGCCCCACTTAAACAATCCATCAAATATTCAATTCTAGGTAAAGGAAATATATACTTGATTGTTATTTTGTTGATTTCTCTTGAGTCAATGCACATTCTCCAGCCTTCATATTTTTTTGGACTCAACACTATTGGCACTGCACAAGGACTCAAACTCTCTCTGATTGGTTATTTATCTAACAATTCATGCACCTGCTTCCTGATTTCTTCATTTTCTATGGGTTTCATCCTATATGTTGCTTTATTTGAAAAATCTTCTCCTGGAATCAAATCTATATGATGTCTTATTTTTCTAATAGGTGATAATTCATCAGGAAAATCATCGACAATAATATCACAATAATTTTCCATCATCTCTTGAATTTCAATTGGTAAATAAAAAAATTTAGTAGAAGTAATTACTACCTTCGGTTTGCAAATTAATGCAAATTTTAACTGAGTATCTTCAATCTGCTGCAGGTATTCGTTTCCACTCAGTAATAAATCTTTCGGATCAGGTCTTTTTGATGCATCTTATTCTTTCATAGGCAATAATGTATGATTGACACAATCTTTACAAAACTTGTATGTGTTCTTTTTCCCATCATGCATAAATCCTCTTTTATACTGCCAAGGTCTACCCAGCAACATGTGAAATATGTCCATATGCATCACATCACACATAATTTTATCTTTGTAGATGCCCAGCTGGAATTCCACTTCACACTATTTATTCACTAACAGCTACTATACTTTCTGAAGCCATGAAACCTTGTACGTTGTTGGATGTTTCTTTGTCTTCAATTTAAATTTCTCCACCACTTTTGTAGAGACAAAATTATCAGTGCTGCCACTATCAATTACCAATTGAGAACATTTTCCTTGAACTTTGCACAAACTTCTAAGCAAAGTCTTTCTTTGTGTTGGTTCAACAAATTCCTTTATTGGTTTTAATAGAACTTTGTTCACTACCAAATATTCTCTTTTCCCTAATATATTCTCTGCTTTTGGCACCATTTCTGATTCCTCTTCACTCTAAGCAACAATTACATTTCTATGATTTTTTCCCACATTCTCTGGACATTCATAAGCTATGTGTCCCATCTTATTACATCTATAACATATAATTTCTCTTCCTCTACCTCTGCCTCCTCTTCCTCTGAAAAAACTCCTTCTGCTACTTGCATCACCTTCTATAGGTGTATTCTGACTTGAGCTGTTGCTAACTCCTTCTCTAGGTGCTGTAGATCTTCCTCTACCACCTTGAGTTCCTCTTCCTCAAAAAGAACCTCAACCTCTGGTATATTTCTTCCTCATGAGTTTTTCTTCAGCCTTTAAGGCCATCTAATAAGCCTCTTCTATTGTTTTATGAGACAACATACTTATCACATCTTGGATCTCCATTCTGAGACCATTCATATATCTTGCAATATTCTCTGTTGTATCTTGAATTTGTCCTGCTCTTATGCTTACTTTGTAAAATTCCTTTGTATATTATTTTATTGTCATAGACCTCTGTCTAAGATTCTGCATCTATCTAAATAATGAAATTTGATAATCACTTGGCAAAAAATTACCTCTCAACTTTTCCACCATCATGTTCCAATTTTTTATTGGCTACTTACCAAGTCTCCTTCTTTCTGCCTGCACTCCATCCCACCAAAGTGTTGCATCTCCCTTCAATTTTGTGACAAAAAAATTCACTCTTTTGCCTTCTTCCATTTCTTCATAATCAAAGAAATTATCCACGTAACTAACCCAATCTATCAACTCCTCTGGGTTTAATCCTCCTGTAAAAACTGAAACTTCAAGTCTAGGTTTAGATGTGGATCCCAACACTGATTTAAAAAATATCATTTCAAGAGTAACTTCTGCTGGTTCATCCTCTTCTGCAGATTCAATTTCAAGCTCACTAAAATCTCCAACATTTGCATCTCTTTGATTTCCCATTTCCATTTCTTTTAATATAGCTTGCATATGTTGCATAACTTCCAACACTTCAGCATTTGTGACTGGTCTTCCTCTTCTTCTACTAGCACCACCTCCTCTTCCAAATCTGTAAGCCATGTTGGATTTATTTTCCTGATCTTTGAGATCTTGATCAGTGTCTAAAGGCTACTCTGATATCACTAATGGTGGGCTAGTTGCAGGTTCTAATGATAAGCTTTCAAACTTTGAAACAATTCCTCCTAAATCAAGAGTTAATTCTATAGAATTCTGATCTTTCTCAATATTAGTCATTCCATTCTTTCTCTTCTCTTATTCAATTACTACAATTTTATAAACTATATGGAATGCAGCAATAATGGAACCAAACATAGAAAAACTCACATTTTATCTTAGTAATGGATTTCAACCCATATTAAACCTCTTCTACGAAACTATTGCATCCAAACTTGAGTTTAAAACACAAGCATTTAGTTATGTGAACACCGTCGGATCACCAATCTCGATACGAGGGTCGTGAGATCAAATAAAGGATGGATAGTTAACTTAAATTATTAAATTGGATTTATAAAATATCGCATCCATTTCAAATGTTATATAATGCACAACTTTTTATGCGATATCTGTTAGATTTACAACAGATTGGATGGTTACGATCTTGTAGATGTCAAAACTCTATTTAATAATTCATCAAGTATGGTTGAAAGGTTAAACCCCGCACAGAGCAATGATGTGATAGAATTTACATCGCAGATCAACGGTTATCGCTTTCCTCTCTCGTTTTACTAATGAAATTGCTATTCAGACTCCATATACTTTCAGAATTTAGATTAAACAAACACAATCGCACAGTTTAACGCACAGAAAATCAATTTAAATAGATCTCGATCAGAAATTATCAACTCATAAATTTCAAAGGACAACTATAACTTTCCAGGACTTGAAATTCACATGTAATTTCACAGAGATATAGGGAAATTCAAAAATCTGCAATTCAATTGTTCCACAGTCAATATCCTCTTTCACGGTGTCTAAACTTACATAAATAGTGTTCATACAATTATTCAAATCCGATTCAAAGGATCGAATTTCACCAATTTTGGATAAACTCCCTTTGCACGATATTCTCCCTAAAAATATCAAATAAAAACTAAATACATTGAACTAATTACAAAGTGTTTCAAATCCCTAAGGAATAGTTCAAATCCTATGTACCAAAATAGTAAATTGATAGCTAAAGGAACCCACTCCTTTGCTTGAAAACTTTTTTTGTATTTTTGGAATAAAACGAAGTCCTTTTTCCTGAAGCCTCGTGCTCCTCCATCATTATGTAAGTCTAAATATCCATGATATGACTTTTCATAATGCCATGTTAGACTCAGGAGCTTCACACAATTTAATTCCTAAGGCTATAATGGAAAGAATAGGTTTACAAATCAGTAGAACTTGCATAGATATGTTTTCTTTTGACTCCGAGAGAGTCCAATGCATTGGTCTCATTAAAGATGATGTTGTTGGCCTGACTCAAGCACCTAATAAGAAAATGGTGATGGACATAGTAGTAGCTGACATTCCTCCAAATTTTGGCATGCTTTTATCTAGATGTTGGGTAGCCAAAATTAAGGGGACTATAAAGATGGATCTGACATATGCCACCATTCCAGTTTTTGGTGAGAAAAAGAGGCTGTATAGAGAGATTAGGATGCCTTACATGGTGAGTAGCAAAAAAAACCCTAAATTTTTTCCTATTTATGCAGTTGAGACAGAATTGGGGTCGTCAATTTTGTTTAATGAACTTAATAATGAGGCAGAAAATGAGAAAAAGATAGAAAACCAGCAGGCATAAAATCAAAGATGTTTTGTGGAAAATGAAGAAGGTTGGTGGAATTTACATTTTGATGGTTCTGCTGGAAGAGATGGGGCTCTATAATTGATATGGATTACCACTCCTAATGATGAATTTATGTTTTTCTCATAAAAATTAAACTTTGACTGTAAAAATAATATGGCAGAGTATAAGTCATTGTTTTTGGGTCTAGAAACTTTGAACAACTTAAGCACCAAAAAGATATCAATTTGTGGTTATTAATTAGTGATCAAGCAGGTAGAAGGGTCTTATTAGATCGAATATGTCAGGATGAGGGCCTATATAAACTTAATCATAATTTTCAAGAATACACTTTCATTGTCAAAACTAGATATCAAAATTTAGTGGTTGATCTTTGGATGTCTCTGCTAGTTTATTTGTCATTCCAACTCATTCTAGTGAGAGGTATGAGGTTGAGGTCAAACATAGCCCAGCAATCCCTAATAACATCATTCATTGGAAACTGTTTGATAGTGACCAGCAGGTCTCAAATTTCTTTGAATTGAAAGAAGAGTTTGAGAATATCCAAATATATCAGCAAAATATGTTTTTTGAAACTAAATTCAATCCTGAAGTCTTGCAACTAAAAAGTGACTATATTCCCAAAGGCCTTATTCCCCTTGAGAAATTATTTCATCAAAATGATGTTTTCAAATCCCCAAGGATGAAGGATGATGATGAAGAGGTGGAGACTTGCAATATTGGAACAAAATAAGTTCCTAAAATGGTCAAGCTATCTAAGTTTCTTTCTATGATATGAGACAGAGGTATGTAAATATGATGAAGAAGTATATTGATGTATTTGCATGGAGCTATGTTGATTTGAAAAGGTATGATCCCAATATTATCCAGCATACTATTCCCATCAAAGAGAATGAAAAAACTTTCAAGCAGAAGTTGAGAAGAGTTAATCCTTTTCTCATGCCTTTGATTGAGAAAGAGATTAAAAAAAAATTATGCAAAGATAATTATCCCTTTGAGATTTTCAAAATGGCTTGCTAATCTAGTACCTATCAAAAAGAAGAGTGGTGAGATTAGAATTTGTATTGATTTCAGAAATTTAAACAAAGCGTCTGTAAAGGACAACCACCTTCTTCCCAAGATGGATCCAATTCTGCAGAATATTGTTGAATCTCAAATAATTTCCATTATTTATGTATTTTCAAGTTACAAACAAATATTGGTACATCCAGAGGACCAAGAAAACCTTCATGTACGCCATGGGGAACATTCATGTATGCCATAATTGCTTTTGGTTTAATGAATGAAAGGGAAAATTTCCAAAGGGTGACGGATATATATTTTGTTGAGGAGAAAGACAAATAAGTGGTGGTCTATTTGGATGAAATAATTGTATTTTTAAAGAAGGGGGAAGAACACCTTAAGCATTTGGAGAAAATTCTGCAGAAATACAGAAAACTTGGTATATCTCTAAATTCTAGTAAAAGTGTCTTTGCTCTAACTTCTAGAAAATTGTCAGGACACATTATATCAAAGGATGGAATAAATATTGATCCAAATAGAGTCAGTTCCATTAAGAAAATATACCTTCCAAGGAATATAGAAGAGATTCAGTCTTTTCTTGGAAAGGTAAATTTTGTTAGAAGGTTTATTCTAAACTTTGCTAAGATTATCAAGAACAATACTAAGATGTTAAAGAAGGATTCTGATGTTAAGTGGATAGTATAAGCAAAGAAATCATTTGAATAAATAAATAAATCCCTCATTCAAGCCCTAATCCTCATAAGTCCCAACTTTTCAAGTGAATTCATGGTTTTTATTGTCGCCTTGGAACACACAATTGCTGGAGTATTGTTGCGGAAAAGGAAACCAGGTGCTCATGAGAAACCTATTTCCTTTTTCAGTAGGACTCTTTCCAAATCTAATTTGAAGTATAATATCATGAAAAAACATGCATATGCTTTAGTCAAAGCTCTTAAAGATTTCAAAATTTACATTGTGCATTTTCATATTATTGCATTTGTGCCTAACATTGCAGTGAAAGATGTTCTGACCCAAGCTGATTGTGATGGAAAAAGAGTGAAATGGACCGCCACTTTACTGAAATATGATATATAAATTAAGGGTACGAAGTGGTTGAAGTGTCAGGGATTAAAAATACTGATGGCATAATCAATTTTTGAGTGCCTGGACATGAATTTCATTGCAAAAATTTCAGAGCTGGTAGAAGAAGAAGAATTGGTCCCTATTGAGGAGAAATTCATTTTTGTGAATGGTACAAAGATGTGATATTTTCTCTACATTATCATCAAGCCCCTCCTCAATTGACTAAGTCTAAGTCAAGGTTTTTGAAGCTAAAATGATTGAGATACTCCATTTTGAATAAAAAATTGTATTGGAGGACACCAGTGGAATGCTTTAGAATTGCTTATTAGAAGAAGAGGCTGAAAATTTCATTGAAGAATTTCATAAGGGAGATTGTGGAGGACACCATTACTGGAAGGCCATAGCTAATAAGAAAATTAGAGCTGGATATTATTGGCCTACCATGTTTAAAGATATCTACAAGAGTATTGTTGCATGCCATGAATGCCATGTTTTTTATGGTAAGAAGAAGCTGACTCCTTTGCCACTGAATCCAATATATGTTGAAGCTCCTTTCTAGCAATGGGGGTTGTATTACATTGGAGAAATACATCCATCATCACTGGATTTTGACAGCTACTAATTATTTCACAAAGTGGATTGAAGTGGTCCCTACAAGGCATGCTACTGACTCAGTCATCATTCAATTCTTGGAGAACAACATTTTGTCCAGGTTTGGTTGTCCTATGAAATTATTACTCATAATGCACAAGATTTAAAATCCAAAAATATGATTAGTTTTTTTCATCAATATCACATCACTCTTGTTCATTACACATCCTATTACCCTTAAGGTAATTTCTTAGAAAAATTGTAATATTCCAAATACGAAAAGTTAGTAAATCAAAATACAATAAACTGGAAACTATAACAATATGTAAATAAACTGAACACACCATAAAAATAGATATAATAGCTAAGCCATTTTATTAATATGGAGGCGAAAAAACTACAACTGTGCTTCAAAATAAATAGCACTCAAGCTGACAATAGCGGGCTGGAGTGGCCTTAAGCTCTCCCACTGAAAAAAATTCTCTCTGCTACGCTGCTGGAGCTCTCCCTCTGTGCTAACCTGCTAGAAATATTGCTGCCTAGTAAATAGGACTGCTTAGATGAGGGTTCTTTGGTGATCAGAAAAATTTGAGATTTACAATCCGAACTCCAAGGAAAAAACCAAAAATTACCCAGAAAGGATTTCCAAATTGGTTGATCTCCAAAAATCACACTCCTAGGGTTTGCAATGTATAACTGCTAGGTATGCTAGACTATGGGATGAACTGAAAGATATAATATTTGCAAGTACTCTTAAGCCCAAATATTGAAGTGTTGATCCCATCAATGCATTCCAAGTGGAAATGCTATGGAATTTCCCCCTCTTTTGGTGAACTCTACTACTCCACTGTGTAAGTCACTGAGTGACTGCGCAACACTAGAGGGTACGAAAGTGGACTGAATGTCGGGAATCCTCTCTTGATTAGGCACTCAAAGTCCCACGAGGATGAGGTTAGGATATCCTCTCGGAGACACCCTTGTGCTAAACAGTACTGCAGATTGAGCTAAACAACTCAAGCATGCTCAAGTCGTGAACGAAAAGAAAATAATAATAATACATAATTCTCTCTATCGCTACCATCCTCTTCCTTAAATGCTTGTGATCCCTCATCCTCTTGGACCCACAAAATAATGATGTTACACACATGGCCACTAGCCTCCATTATAATTGAGTTGTGTTGCATTGTCTCTATTACCTCCATGATTGTGTTGTTGATTTGATCAAATTGACCCCATCCACAAGCATTGACCCACATTCACACCAAGAAGTGGTTTATTCATCTTGACCCAATCTAGATCCATTGATTTACATTCAAATTAAGAAGTGGTTTTATTCCTACTAAAGGGATTTATGGGTCCCTCTACCATCTTATTCATCTATCAATTGAGGAAGACAAAATTTAATATTATAATTAGCTGAAATCTAAACTAGGAATAATACAAGAATCTTCCAATAAAAGCATAGTGAGGATCCTAAAAAAGGTGCTGCAAGAAAATAAAATATCATGGCATCTAAACCTAAAGTTTTCTTTGTGGACTGATAGAGTTTGTACTAAGAGATCCATAGGTATATCTCCCTATGAATTGGTATATGGAGCTAAAGAGATCTTTCCAAGGTTTTTCATGGTTTTAGTAATGAAATTGTTACAAGGACGTGAAGAAGAGCCTAATTCCATCCAAAGGAGGATAAAACAGCTCAGAGCTCTGCAGGAGAAAAGGGAAGAGGTGTATGCCAGTCATCACAAATCACAAAATAGAGTGAAGAAAATTTTTGACAGAAATACTAAAGAAGAAAATTTCAAAATCTAGGATGTAATTCTAAAATTGGAAGCTAGAATTGAGGAAAATGGGAAGCATGGAAATTTTTTGAACATCTTGAAGTGACCATTTGTGATAGCTTCAAGAGATGGATGGAAATTTGTGTGGAGGAGCACTTGTCAATGGAAAGATTCTAAAGCACTATTCCTCCTAGTTTCATTTACTAAATTACACTCCATTGTACATATTTCATTTGTTGTTATGACATTTTGATATTAAAGATGCTTTTATCATCAAGCTTGATCCCGAGGAGAAGGTCATAAGAGTTTGGTGAATTCTTCATCAATTTCATAAAATTTCAGTTTTTAATGGAAGGTAGTAGAACTACAAGTTCTGTGTTGTACCACAGGGGCACACCATCCCTAGTGGATCCACTTTTATCACAGATAAAATTTCATTGTTTTTATTAATAGAGTCATTACCATAGGTTTCATTTGGCTCATAAAAATTATTTCATGAAATTGATGAAATTTTATGAATGGGTCATTATATTAAGTTTAGAGAGTCCATTTTTCATGTCATCATGGTCAAATCTATTAAGATCCACCAAAGTTCTACATGTGTTGGTTTAAAATTAGGTAGTGGCCACCTGTCTATTTTTTCCTGAGTTTCCATCGAATATACTTACAAACAAGTTGTTTTACCTACGGACTCAACTGACTAGTCCCTAGTGAATCTGATAGATTTATAATGGATAACACTGCGAAATCATCTTTTTTTTCACTGATAAAGGGAAAGATGAGGTGTCGAGCTTCTAGAGGTTTAGGGTAAATTTGAGGTCACATGATCGGTTAGTAGAGTCATCAAAACATACCTAATCATAAATGGCACTCATCATTACACTTAACTCTTCCAAATTTTCATTATCCCTCCCATATTTGAATTTAACCTTTTAAATTCACCTCTAAAGCTGCTCTCTGACATCCTTATTTCTACCACTATGTACATTTTTTGTTTTCATCCTTAAGAAGTCCAGCTTCCTTGCAAGCTGCTTGCTATTAAATTCCTTTCTTTGTAGGTGTCACAACATCAAAGACACCAACATAGTTAAGCAAGATGATCGCACAGAAGAAAACTAATAAAGGGGACTCTTATGTAGGATATGATCCCATGGATCTAAATTTACTCAATTTAGAGCCTAGCTTTGCTGAAGCTTTCAACAGTGTTGGATGCATCATATTATGACAAAAATTACAAGGTTTTCATGGCGAGGTTACAAAAGATTTTATAGTGAATTTCATAGGTAAAACTTCAAAGGTGGGGGTGGTGATTGTAGTGTCATCTGACAAAATTTATCAAGCCCCAGCGATATCGATGATGGGTGAAGAGTAGTTCAAAGCCACTAAGTTCAAATTACAAAATTTCATTACAAGGAAAAGACCCTCTAGCATATTTTTTTGAGGAACCACTTATAAAAATAGCCAAAATATCCATTTTTAGTAGAGTTCTCTAGAGGAGGTTGGCAGGTGGATGCTTTTGAGTATGTCTTTTGTCTGGTGCATTTCTCATCATAAACTACACCTGTTCGTACTAAAAATTAGCGCACCAAGACACCATTCTCTCCATAAAAACCCACCCGGTGCATCTCATTACTGTAGTGCACCAGTGCACTACTTAGAAACAGGCCCAGTGTGTCTTAAAAAACCACACTCAAAATAAAATAGGCCCAATACGCTAGGCAAAAATCGCTCGGTGCATCTCAAAAACTCGTGCACTGAAATAGGGTTAAATAAAAAAAATTACTGGCCAAAAAATATTCATTTTAACTTCTTCAGTGCTCTAGAGCTCTCAAGAACTAGTGTGAATTCCCTTGTGTGAGGCACCCTGCCATTAGCATTCCCATTGCACGCACTGGTGTCGTTCATTTCCCAAATTTTGGGGTTTGAATGTTTTAAAATGGTGGGAAAATTTGGTTTTTCAAATTCTTTAGCAAATATGCTTCCTCGATGCCCGAATGTACAAGTATTTTACTTGTTTCCCAATAATTAAATGTTTTAGCGGATTAGATTTGTCAAAAATCTTAAATTTTTCCATTTAAAAAAAAAAAATTCCATTCACGGTGCTGCCTGTAAATTTACAGGCCACACCATGAACGGTGATAATGAAAACTGCACCAGGTTACGGTGAGGTACCAAAAATGGGCACTGTGTTTTTTTTAAAACTTGATATGGCAGTGCAGTCGTTTAAATGACCGCACCATTGACTATGTACCAGTGTTGGGAGGGCAGTGCATGAGTACGTTGTGAACGGTGCGATTGTTTATTGTTGGGTGGTACTTTGACCTAAGTATCTGCCCCGAGGTGGATAGTTTCATCAACACACTGCAAAAGAAAGTGAATTTCATGTTTTGCAGTGCGTTGAAAATTTCCATGCGCACCGAGGATGGTGTGTGATAAAAACAGACACACAGATACCACTGCATGACTACTTTTTTTGCCACACCAACTGTTTTATTTATTTATTTATTTTTTAAATTATATATATATTTTTATAAATACATGTCTCATTTAATAAAAAAAATGCATTTAATATGTGAATCATTCAACAATGTCAAAGGATAGAATAAAGGGAACAATGAGAACATATGGAGGATCAGTATAATTTTGTTTTCCTATGGGAGGCACGAGAGAGGGAGATACTTATGTAACCTCGCCCTATTACAACAGCCACCCAATTAATCCTAATGGAGGTAAGCCTCCTCAAGTTCTATGAGGAGGCTACATCCCTGAAGGGCCATAATGGGTTATTGGGACAACTCATATTCAGGTGGGATGCCCAACAATAGGCTTTCCAGGTTAGTCCTAACTAGTCCTACACACCCACTCAGGAGGAAATATATTTTATTACTGGCCTATCTAGGAGAGGGCAGAATTTTCCTTAGTTCTGAGAGGTCCCCATCGGCTATGCAATAGGGAGGCTACATCCCTGAAGGGCCATAATGGGTTATTGGGAAAACTCATCTTCAGGTGGGATTCCCAACAATAGGCTTTCCAAGTCAGTCCTAACTAGTCGTACACACCCACTCAGGAGGAAATATATTTTATTACTAGCCTATCTAGGAGAGGGCAGGATTTTCCTTAGTTCTGAGAGGTCCCCGTCAGCTATGCAATAAGGATTCAGTTGGTGTACTCCCATACATACATTAGTGACAATATACTTTCTCCTACATATTTTCAGGTGTTCGGTGGTCAGTTACCTATTGCTTCATTTGGTACATAGGAGGTGAGGTGCCTCTCAGTACTGCTAACAACCATTCCACACCATACCAGTGACGAGAAACACATTAGTTTCTTGATTTTATTTTATGTTGATTCTTTATTACAGGCACCAAGAGTTGTTAGGTGGTCTGCAATTTTTTTGTGGTAGTTTTGTAAAGCACTAGATTGATGTCATTCTCAAGCACGTGGGAGGTTGACCTTCCATTTTTCTCTAGTGTAATTTTATCTATTTTTTGAGAGATTTCTAGAGATGAGGCTTATTTTTTTTGGAAAAATCATAGGCAAATGCTGCACTTACGGATGGATATGTGGGGCCAAATGATGCCCAAAAGGGGCGAGTCTAACTTTTCTGCCAGGATATCTGATAATGCGCTAGAGTTGTTATCCACTATTGATGATCACACCTTCATTTTGATGCCATGCTTGTATGATGGTTTGGATTGGCGATGGTGTGCCAATATCCTCTTCACACAGGATGAGTCGCCAAATGCAAGAGTTAATACTATTATTTTCTTTAAATTTATTTTAACGCATTATTTAGTGTGTTTTATTAAATTCTTTAATGAAATTGTCTAATTATTGTTGTGTACTTATAAATATTTTGTAGATATTGGGTCATTTGTTGGTGATGAGATTCCACCACCACCGAATGATCCAGGTGTAGATCATGTTGAGGAGGAGATGGAAGAGGTAGAGGATAAGGCCGGTGACAGACCTGGTCTGGATCAGGTGCAGATACCAACGAGTATGACGCATAGGCCTAACACCCAATTTAGGATGGATTTGGGTGACCAAATTTATCGACTACTAGTTGACGAGGGAGTCAGGTTGGTTACTCTCAAAGAGATACAGGCTGATGATAGGTTGACATAGATATGGAGATTCATGCCCCATGATATGTTGACCCTCATGTGGCATATCATTGGAACTACCAAAGTACTGGCATGAGCGACGAGGGGTAGGCATGGTGGAGATGCACTACGGCAGAGCAATGCATCATCTCACGATCATGATCATGAGGGTAGTGATCATTGTTCTAGTACACCACCTCCTCCTCCACCTCGTGCCGGAGATGATCATAATGAAAAATTTGTAGCATCTAGTCATGATCGTGAGAAGGCATCATCTGAGCAGTCTGCACAATCTCAGCAGACACGTCCTAGTCCTGAGCAAGCACCTGATCCTGAGGAGTGTGCAGGTCAATCGTCTGAGAAGGTCACCACACCATCAACTGAGCAAGATGGACCATCCAAGAGTCATCATGAGCAGGAAGTTGTTGATCAGCAGGCACCTTTAGATCAATAGGCACGTGATCATCATATATCTGAGTATGCCGAGGCTACACCATTGAATGAGCAAGCCTTGACTAGCACTACTATTGATGTACCACTAGCTGATATTTGATTTATATGAAGTTATATTACCATTGCATATTTTTTACATTATATATATATATATATATATATATATATATATATATATATATATATATATATATATATATATATATATGGTCCATGTATTTTATGTTCATGTTTCAAATGTACTTAATTTACATGTTGGTGTTCATCATGATGTGTATATTGTTAGGTCATGTTAGATATGTTAATTTAATGTAAATCTTGCAAATAGATGTGTATGTTATAGCACTTATTTGACATGAGATGTATATTTGATGTTTGTGTTGGGATGATGTTATACAATGCTTCTGTTTTGTTAGATGATCATGATCATGATGATTAGTTGATGTTAGCAAATTTGAATGTCTTTTTTAGTCGAATACGATGTTTGTATGATGGTTATCATGATCGTGATGTTTATTTTTAATATTAAATCATGATATTTATTAAATATTATGTCCTGATTGTAATTGAAATTTTAGTTTTAATTGTATGTAAAATTGTGAAATTGTAATTGTATTCCTAATTGTAAATTTAATTGTAATTGGATGTAAAATATTTGCAAAATTTTAATTGTAACTGTAATTGTAATTGGGATTGGAATTCTAATTCTAAGTAAAATTGTAATTGTAATTGTAATTGTAATTGTATGTAAAATATTTGTAAAATTTAATTATACTAATGTGAAATAATTGTAACTGTAATTTAAATTTTAATTGTAATTGTAATTGTAATTGTAATTCTATTTCCAATTGTAATTTTAATTGTAATTGTATGTAAAATATTGGAAAATTTTGATCGTATTAGTGTGAAATGATTGTAATTGTAATTTTAATTATAATTGTATGTAAAATTCTAAAATTGTAATCGTAATTGTAATTGTAATTGTAATTATAATTGTAATTTTAACTCCAAATGTATGTGAAATTGTAAAATTGTAATTTTAATTTTATGTAAAATTGTAAAATTTTAATTGTAATTGTAATTGTATATAAATTTGTAAAATTGTAATTGTAATTGTATGTAAAATTAAAATTGTAAATTAATTGTCAATTTTGAAACGTAACTACTGTAAGTGAAATATATACCATAAATATTGTTAAATTACCATAATTGTAAAATTGTCAACTTGTATGAATATAAATAATTGTAAAATAATAAATCTAGAATAATATGATTTTTTGTAACATAATAAAGTTTAGAAAATAATGCAAATAAATTCATGTACTTTAGAATTATCATTATTTTATCATGATATTACATACAAAAAATAACAGTATACATTTTGAAGTTATCATTCACAGACATTTAAAACAATAATGTAGTTGTATTATTTTAGGAATTAACATTATAGAAAAAATGACTTTATACAGTACGCCATTTTTTTCGAGATCAACATAATTGTAGATTATCGAGTGAAATGATTTTAACATTAACACAGTGCAAATTAACAATTAATTCAAAATACATATTATAATGTTTCGAAAAAAGAGTCTTAGTTATAAGGTAATTATGTCCTATTATTCATAAAAACCCATCTTAGAAAGTATAAATTAGTAAATAGCATATGTACCATATCACTCTTGGTTCTCATGATCATCTTCATTATCCTCTAGCTTGCTTGGCATGATAACATTATTGTTCTCAAAAGTATGTTTTGATCTAGGGTCATGTCTCAATACGAACCACCAATCCCTATCGAAAACATCTAGGTAAAAGAACACCTGGTTGTAGTGTTTGGGGAAAACATAGGGTTCCTTAGCTTCATCCCACATCTTTCTAGAGTTGATATATATCAGCATATTATCATGATATCCCTTTACATTATTCTGATCAAAGGTGTCCCACCACTTTCACCTAGAAATACGACATTGGAAAGAAGATAAATCCATTTCAATGATCTCGTGTATCATTTCGACATAACCTAACGTACGTCATACTAGGATTTGATCACGGTGGCTAGATCAACTAGATTGATTGAACTCGACTTCAACTCCAGATTCTTGTGTCATGTGTCCATCATCGACATTTTCTGTGCGAAAATGGTGTCCGTATGCCCACATAGATGGGAACAAATGCACCTATAAAATGTTAAAAAATCATAATGTCATGTGTCTTATAATAACCCAATAGTTAAAATATGAAATATAGATGTAATTACATTTAAAATATGCATTTTAAACAAATGTACATAGATATATTATTACCAAATGGATCCACACAATCTCTACGTTTAGCACATCCTCTTCAACATGCAAGTGACGACCGATTGCACCGTATTTTTCTCCAACTTTGTCAGAAACACAACTATTGGGACATATTTTTGGCATAATTTCCTTTAAATGATTGGGATAAGGCACACTTATACCATTCAACTGTCTGAATTCTTTCCTGTCACTATCCCATTTCATCCTCTTTTGTTCGTACAATGTGACCCACGGTTGTGTTGCTTCGGAATTGTAAAGAACAAATTTACCGATTTCTTCAATTTATGCATTCGCTGATGAAATCAAACCGAAATATACCACATTTTAGATCGAAATATACATTATATCGAAGCTCAACATGAATATTTACTTTTTGTAAATTTAAAAAATTATAAATTTCTTACTCTTTACCAAGCACATTTTTTCAATAGTTTGGATGAGCTCCCCTTCTCTTTTGTCCTCATCCCTATCATCATCAAAAGTCACTACACCTGGTATGTTGTCACTCTACTTTATGTAATCACTGGCATAATAGCAAGACTCAGATGATATATACCCCTCTACCATATACTCCTCAGGTTTTTCCCTTTGTCGAACAAAACCTTTCAATGTCTTCTTGTGCCTCTCTAAGAATAACATCCAATGACAAGAAACCACCCCAACTAATTGAACCTCATCTACTAGGTTGATTAGAAGATGAACTTTAAGTCCATGAAACTTGTCACCAGTTCCTTCTGAAACATAAAAACGATCTCAACTATTTCTTGACGCCACCGTGGAATTCTAGCCACATGAATCTCCTTTTACGTGATCCAACGTAGAAATTTAGGTAATTTAGGTATGGCACATCCTAGGTCCTAGGGGAATTACCACACATGAAAAAAGGATAATGACACTTGAAATTTATAAACGCATGCAATAATATACAAAATAAGTTATGTTTTATGATCCCTCCATGGGATAAAATTTATTAATATAGCAAATAATAGAATCACATTTTTGACATTATACGTACTGTTAGAAGATTCAAATTGTCATGTGATTTCAACCATGAAAAATAGTCATCCACGATGAAGAAGTGTTGCAGTAAAGACCCATATGAAGATGGCACCCTCACACCCATTATAATTTCCTTTTCCAAAGAAAGATCATCCTTTTTTAAAACCCATGAGACATCACCTTCTTTTAAATGCCATGAATTAGAGGGGCCAACGCCTGCCTCTAATCCTGTACCTTATAGTCCTCATGGCCAATGATTCTTTTCACTTTTTTAAGTAATAAGATATTTTCTAACAATCAATGTGTGACTTTGTTTCGATGATATGTTCTTGCATAAAGAAGATGAAACATTTTTTAATATATGCATGGGCTCTAATAAGTGGGTAATCTTAAGATGCTCGCAATATGGGAGGTTATAAAATATGGATTTCCTTTTCATCCCAATGGGAAATTTCTCAACATAGGTGTCAAATAATTCTGGATCATCAAACATAGGCTCCTGATTTGAATTGAACATTTCTATGAACTCTTTCTCCTTCTCTATCTCATATGCTCTAAGCCATTCAACTAGTGTTATTATTGGAGGCCTTTGGGTTCTCTCTCATTTACCATTGAAAGCGGATGTTTCTCTTCTGTAAGGGTGTTCTTCTAGGAGGAATACCCTGGAGCAGTCATACACTAGCTTTCATAGGTCGTTGGACCATCTAGATTTTAGGGAAGGTCCACAACATTTACATCGAGAATACCCTTTTGTTACTAGACCTACAAAATATTGTATACAATATATATGCATGACACGTTAAAGAATATCATGAATATCAGAACAATTACAACGAACTAAATAACTAATATGCAAAAGAATATTTTACATATATAAACAAATCAATAAACATGTAATTTACCACAGAAAACTCCTAAGCCTCGAAAAATCCTCTCTACTGCGATGTGTCTTGATACATAAAATACATTTATCCCATCCCATAGCTCCTTCAATTCATCTATGATGTGACCAGCCCTTATTAAACTCTGCTCTCAATCAATAATTAAAATATTATTAATGTTGTGATGGTGATTATCAGATTTTTGCGATTTTGCAATTGATATGTTTTAAATTGTCAATTGATGACTCGTCCTTGTGAAAGGCGTGAAGAGGACACCTGTCTCGTCCTCGAAATTTGTTCTCCCACCTTAGTTACGTGCCTTTACTCTATTCATTGGGCATTTTCTCCTTTGATTTTCAGTGGTTGCGAGGATTTCTTTCGACTGGTTCTCTGTGGGTGTAATGGCCTAGTTCTTTGTGGCCCTTTGACCTCTTTGTGGTCAGGGCTCTGATTTTATCTGCTAGTGCTTCATGCAATCTTTAACTGTGGCTCTGTTCTGCTAGCTAAGTTCTGTTGATATGATAACTCTGTTCATTTTTCTCACTCTGCTAATGAGTTCGAGGGTTTCGAGGTCTGTTTCTCCATTTTATGTAACAGGTTTTCTCCGCCATGAAAGGTTTATGGGTGCTATTTCTATTTGTATTTTCTTGAATGGTTTCGCTCCTGTGTTGTTTTATGTTCTCACTGTAAGTAGTCTGTTGATTAACTAGTTTATTTTTTGTGTTATATCAGGTCGCAACAATCAGGGGACTCAGCATTTGACCTCAACTCGTCAATTTTATAATGGTAAGTCTTCCTTCCTTGCTTCAGTTCTTTGATTATTTTCTCCTTGTTATACTAAGGATTTTTACTCCTTGTGAGCAGGCTCCCTTGCTGGCTGGTGACCATTCGAATCCCTCCTTCGGTTCAACGCTACTCTACTGGTAAGCCAAGCTTACAAACTCTCTTTGTTCCTTTCTCTGGTTCAGGGTTTTTATTTTTTATTCCTTTCCAGATTTTAACACATGGGTCTTTCTCCTTGCAAGTGACTCCTTGGTTGCTTCAAACGTGGTCTTCGATTCCATCGTTGTTGACCCAAATGGGTGGGGTATTTTCCTTTGGTTGCTTTTGGTAGTTGGGGTTTCTTTCGGTTATGAGCCTTGGCTCCCCTGTTAATTGTCTTTATGTAGATCTCTCTGTTAATGGTTTGTTACAGATTCTTCTCTGTTTGTAAATGGGTTGGGGTCAATATGCGGTCACGCACTTGATTCTTCAGTAAGGGTTTTGTTTTTTTATTTATCTCTAGTTCAGGTATTCACAGATGGTAGTATAATGTCTATATTGGGTTTCGAACCTGGTCCTTTAATTCGACATGTAATATATTTTTTGATACTTTTAAAACAAACCTATTTTGACAATGTTCAAAAATGAAAGTCTGTTGTTTCACTTGGATGAATACCTGTGATTGTTTTGTGCGTCCTCTTAGTTATGATTCTCGGCGTATTTCTTAAATCGAAGATATCTTCTCACTAGTGAATGTCTCAGCTTGTTAATTCTGTGATTACTCCAACACCCGTGAAAACAAATTACTTTGCTAGTTCTTTCTATGTTTGTACATGAATTCAATTTATCATGAAAATGAAAAGAAATTATATCTAACTGCAGATGAATTTCAAATGGTTTTACAAAATCCCATGAATGATTTTATTTGTGTCCTCTGCTATGATGGAAATCCCCCTTACAATGTCTCAATTTTCCCTTTTTGTATGGTTTGTTAAACAGTTTTTAGAACTGTCAATAGTTACAAGTAGTTACATTAGGTAACTGTTAATTTTTGTTCCCTAAATTCTGTACTTAATTGTAAAACAATAATTAAAAGAAAAATATAATGAAATAAAAAATGTAACTTTTTTGTTAAGTCTTAAATCCTTGAAATTAAGGAAATTAAAAAGAAAAAACTCGGGTACGATGACTTGTAAATCTGTGAGACAAAAACACTTCATTTTTGTTCACCCTAAGCTAGATCCTCCACTGGGTGACAAAAATTCATGGCTCCATTCCATGGGCTCCTCCACTGAATATCCTGCATGCTGTATCTAGTCCATGTCAAGCCACGAACTATCCTCAATGGGACGGTTCTTCCACTTGACAAGGTACTGGAGGTACTCTTTTCTGCGAGTTTTCTTGGCCACCTATGTGTCGAGAATTCTCTCAATCTTAATAGGATGAGCCAAAGGAATTTCTCTCATCCAAGAACCACTTTCTGTCTGGGTGTCCCATTCTGGTTGTGTCGTACTGTCATCTTCAAGACTGGCAATGTATGGAAATAGATCTTCCACGTTGAAGATAGGAAATATGCCTATTCCTCGGGGTGGCTGAAATTCATAGGCATTTGAAGAGAATTTACGCAGAATTTTGCAAGGGCCAAATTTTTTTGAACTTTAAGTTTTTGTACTCACCCTTAGGGAAACATTCTTTGCGTAAATGTGCGAGAACATCGTCTCCCACCTAAAACTGTACCTCCCACCATTTTAAATATGCTTACTACTTATACCTCTGACTGATGTCTTGCAACTTGGATTTTACTTGCTCATGTAGTTCATTCATTTCTTTGGCGAAATCTTCCCCGTCGGCACTCCTCCTTCCCAACTGTCCCAGATCCCGTAACTCATGCACTCCACGAGGATGCATGCCATACAAGATCTAAAAAGGACTATATCTTGTGCTTCGATTTGGTGAATCGTTGTAAGCAAATTCCACCTGGGTAAGTACACAAACCCACATTTGTGAATTTTCTCCAATCAAACTCTGTAGTAGGTTTCCTAAGCTTCTATTCACCACCTTCGTTTTCCCATCAGTCTATGGGTGATAAGTGGAGCTGAAGTTCAATCGTGTGTCCAAATTTTTCCATAGGGTATGCATAAATGTCTTGTGAAATTCACATCCTTGTCAGAAATAATAGACTTAGGCAAACTGTGTAGTCTGACAATCCCCGTGAAAAACTAGTGTGCTACGTGAGTGGCATCACTAGTTTTTTTTACAAGGAATGAAATGTGCCATTTTTGAAAACCGGTCCACTACCACCATCACAGAGTCATAACCGCGTTGTGTTCTGGGTAGACCTAAAACAAAGTATAATCTAACTAAATCCCATGGTCTACTCAGAATAGGCATTGGTGTGTAGAGTCTCGTATTCTGATTGTGTCCTTCCGCCAACTCGCACACTTTACATCTGGTTACAAAACCCTGCACATCCCTTCACATCTTCGGCCTGTAATAAAAGTGACTAAGTTGATATAAGGTCTTATCAATGCCGAAATGTCAGGAAAGACCTCCGCTGTGCTTTTCCTGGATGATTTTCTCCCTCATTGAATAGTGAGGAATACAAAACTGTCCTCCTTTAAACAATAGTTTCTCCTGTAAGTTATAGTCCAGCCATGGACTATTATTTCTCACCAAAGGATTCTGGCAGGCTTCATAAGCCTCCTTGAAATCCACATATGTTTGATACAATTCCTTCAGGTGCTCAAATCCCAGCACTTGTATCGTACTCTCCTGCAAGAGCAAAGCTCTTCTACTCAACAATCTGCTATCCTTGTTGGCCTGTCCAGTGATATGCTTCAATACAAACGTGAAACTCTGCAAGTACTCAACCCTCTTTGCATGCTTGTGGTTTAGCTTATGCTGTTGCATAACATACTGTAATGCAGAATTATCAGAAAACAAAACAAATTCATTACCCAAAAAATAGTGTCTCCAACGCTTCAGTGCTTAGACAATAGCATAAAACTCCTTGTCATAAGACGAGTACTTTTACGTGATTTCATTCAGCTTTTCACTGAAATAAGAAACAATTTTTCTTCCTGGCTGAGTACGGCCCCAATGGTTGTACCACTAGCATCACAACGAACATGGAATAGTTTTTTAAAATTAGGTAACCTTAAATTGGTCTTCCAATGATCTTTTTCTTCAAAATCTAGAAACTTTTTTCTGTCGCTTCAATCCAATAGAAAGGTTCATTTACCTCTTTGATTGTGTTCAACATAGGTGTGTAGATCTGAATAAAATTCCTTATGAACTTACGATAGAAACTTTCCAACCCATGAAAACTACGAACCTCAAACATGCTCTTTAGGGATGGCCAGCTAACAATAGATGCAACTTTCTCGGGGTCCATTTTCACCTCATTCTCTGCAATCAAAAAACCCAAATAAGCTAATTCCTTCTGAAAAAAAAGAACATTTTTTCAAATTTATTAGCAACTTGTTTTGTTGCAACTTCTCCATCACACTCCGAACATGTCGGAAATGTTCCTCTTTAGTCTTACTGAAAATCAATATATCATCAAGATATACAATTACGAACTTTCCGATGAACTCCTTCAGCATTTCGTTCATTAGATGCATAAAGGTACTAGGGGAATTACTTAGTCCGAATGGCGTCACCAGCCACTCATATAGTCCTTCATTAGTTTTGAAAGATGTTTTCCATTCGTCCCCCTCTCTGATTAGGATCTAGTGGTATCTGCTTTTCAGATCGATTTTTGACAAGTATGTTGCTCCACTTAAGTAGTCCATCATGTCATCCATTCATGGCAATGGGAATCTTTACATGATGTTAATCTTATTAATGGCTCTCGAATCTATGCACATTCGCCACTCTCCTCCTTTCTTGGGAGCTAAAACTGTCAGAACTGCACAAGGACTTAAACTCTCCCTTATCAACCCCTTATCCAGCAATTCCTATACTTGTTTCCTGATCTCCTTGTTGTCCTTAGGACTCATTTAGTATCCTACCTTGTTTGGAAAATAGCTCCAGGTATAAATTCTATGTGATGAGTGATACTTCTCTTAGGAGGAAATTTATCTGGTAAATCATCCACTACAATGTCGTTGAACTCTTGCAACATGTCTTGAATTTCCTCAGGAAAATCTGTAATTGTCGTGTGTAACAACATTGTTTTTGGCCTCCTTATAACAACATATTTTATCTCGTTGTCCTCGATATATTTCAAAATTTATTTTCCTCCCACCAGCAATACTTTGACCCCACTAGCTTCTATTGTCTCTTCCTCCTTAATGGGTACAAGCGTATGCTTAATCCCATCCTTGACAAACTTGTAACGGTTTCTCTTCCCATCATGTACTACTTTTCTGTCATACTGCCATGGTCTTCCTAGCAGTATGTGACACACATCCATAGGCATAATGTCACAAACAACCTTATCCCTATATTTGCAAATATGGAACTCAACCTCACATTGTTCATCAACTAATAATTGATGTCCCTTATGTAACCATGACACCTTGTAAGGAGTGGGGTGCTTCAACCTCTTCAATCCCAACTTCTCCACCATCTTTGTGGTAACTAGATTATCTATATTTCCACTGTCGATAATCAGTTTGTAGCATTTTCCATGTGACGTACAAACTTTCTGGAATAATGCCTTCCTTTGAGTTGGGTCAACTATCTTCTTTGCTGGTTTCAACAGTACCTTATTTAAAACTAAGGCTTCCCCTGTCTTTGACACATTATTTGTCTCTTGGGGTGGTAGCTCTGATTCCTCCATCTGAGCAACATACGCTCCTCTAGCTCCAGCCTATTCACCCTCGAGACACTCAAAGGACTTGTGCCCCGTTTCGTGGCACTTGTAACACTAGACGGCAGCTCCTCTGCCCCTGCCATTACCTCTTCCGCACTGGTATGGCCTTCCTCCCCTAGTGCTATTGTCCTTTTATGCTGTCCTTGAAGCCTTCGAGCTGCTACCTTCATCATTGGTGTTGGCAGCTCTACCTCTGCCATAGGTTCGTACTTTCCCTCTGCTAGATCCTCCTCCTCTTCTAGCATTCTATTTCCTATTTATCTTCTCCTATGCCTTCAAGTCACTTTGATAAGCCTCATCTATGGTTCTAGGTGAAAGAATACTTATCTCATCCAATATTTCCCATCGTAAACCATTTACAAACCTTGTTGTTTTTTTCTGGGGTGTCTTCTATGTAACTGGCTCTTAGGTTCACCAGATAGAATTCTTCAGTGTACTCCTTTACTGTCATTCCTTTTTGTTTCAGATTCTGTACCTGCCTATACATAACAATATGATAGTCTTTGGGTTGAAATTTAACCTTCAACTTGGCTTCCATCCTGGTCCATTTTTTGATAAGCTACTTATTCAACCTCTTCCTCTCTACTTGTACACTATCCCACCATAAGGCTACATGCCCTTTAAACCTGGTGGCAATGAATTTAATTCTCTTATATTTGTTGATCTCCTCATAATCAAAATACTTATTCAGCTCACTAAGCCAATCCAACAGTACCTCTATTGAAAAACTTCCATTATAATTAGAAAGCTCATGCTTTGGCTTACTATTTTCCAGTAAGACTGATTTCAACAACCTGATCTTAGGTCCTTCTCCATCTGATCCATCTATTGTTTATGCAGCTTCCTCATCACTATCATCTCCTCCATCAAGATCCCTTCTTCTTCCTGCTTCTACTACCGCTAAACGGGCGCTTAGAATCCTAATATCCTCTCTTAGTCATTCTTCTGCTACTCTCCTAATATCTCTCCCATGACCTCGTCTTCCAACTTCCATTTCAAAAACACTCAACCTGATTGGATACCAAAAAATGAGGGGACCAACACTTCTTAAACTCTGCGCTCAATCAATAATTAGAATATTATTAATGTTGTGATGGTGATTATCAGATTTTTTTGATTTTGCAATTGATATGTTTTAAATTATCGACTGATGACTCATCCTTGTGAAAGGTGTGAGGAGGACACCTGTCCCATCCTCGAAATTTGTTCTCCTGCCTTAGTTACATGCCTTTACTCAGCTCATTTGGAATTTTCTCCTTTGCTTTTCGGTGGTTGCAAGGGTTTCTTTCGACTGGTTCTCTATGGGTGTAATGGCCCAGTTCTTTGTGGTCCTTTGACCTCTCTGTGGTCATGGATCTGATTTTATCTGCTAGTGCTTCATGCAATCTTTAACTGTGGCTCTATCCTGCTAGCTCAGTTCCATTGATATGATAACTCTGTTCTTTTTTCTCACTCTTTTAATGAGTTCAAGGGTTTCGAGGTTTGTGTCTTTGTTGTCTGTAACAGGGTTTCTCCACCTTGAAAGTTTTATGGGCGCTATCTCTGTTTGTAATTTCTCGAATGATTTCGCTCCAATTTTGTTTTATCCACTCACTGTAAGTAGTATGTTGATTAACTAGTTTCTTGTCTATGTTGTATTAGGTCGCAGCCATCAGGGGACTCGACATTCGACCTCAACTCGTCAATTTCACAATTTTAAGTCTTCCTTCCTCTCTTCAGTTCCTTGATTATTTTTTCCTGGTTATAATAAGGATTTTTTCTCCTTGTGAGCAAGCTCCCATACTGGCTGACGACTAGTCCAACCCCTCCTTCGATTCAATGCTGCTCTACTGGTAAGCCAAGCTTACAAACCCTCTTTGTTCCTTTCTCTGCTCAGGGTTTCTTTTTTTAATTCCTTTGCAGATTTTAACACATCAGTGTTTATCCTTGTAGGTGACTCCTTGGTTGCTCTGAACATGATATTCGACTCCACCGTTGTTGACCCAAATGGGTAGGGTCTTTTCCTTTGGTCACTTCTGGTATTTTGGGTCTCTTTCGGTTATGAGCCTCGGATCCCCTGTTAATTGTCTTTATGTAGATTTCTTCGTTAATGGTCTGTTACAAATGCTTCTCCATTTGTAAATGGGTTGGGGTCTATATGCGGTCACGCAATTAATTCTTCAGTCAGGGTTTTTTTTTTTTCTTTATCTCCAGTTCAAGTATTCACTGCTGGTAGTATAATTTCTGTATTGGGTTTCGAACCTGGTCCTTTAATTCGACATGTAATATATTTTTTGATACTTGTAAAACAAAACTATTTTGACAATGTTCGAAAATGAAAGTTGTTGTTTCAATTGGATGAATACCTGTTATTTTTTTCTGCATCCTCTTGGTTATGATTCTCAGCGTATTTCTTAAATCGAAGATATCTTCTTGCTGGTGAATGTCTGGCTTGTTAATTTTGTTATTACTCCAATGCCTGTGAAAACAATTTACTTTTCTAGTTCTTGCTATGTTTGTACATGCATTCAATTTATCATGAAAATGAAAAGAAATTGTATCTAACTGCAGATGAATTTCAGATGGTTTTACAAAATCTCTTGAATGATTTTATTTGTCTCCTCTACTATGACGGAAATCCCGCTTACAATGACTCAATTTTCCCTTTTTGTGTGGTTTGTTAAACAATTTTTAGAACTGTCAATAGTTACAAGTAGTTACATTAGGTAACTGTTAATTTCCATTCCCTAAATTTTGTACTTAATTGTAAAACAATAATTAAAATAAAAATATAATGAAATAAAAATTGTAACTTTGTTGTTAAGTCTTAAATCCTAGAAATTAAAGAAATTAAAAATAAAAAACTCAGGTACGATGACCTGTAAATCTGTGAGACAAAAACACTTTATTTTTGTTCACCCTGAGCTGGATGCTCCTACATCAATCTACCATTGGTTGTAAGTAAACATCCATATTCTTCACTTTTTTTCTACCAAGGACTATGAGAACCAACATGAGATGCCATTCTTCATGGAAAACCATGAGGGGGTATTGTTATTGATCACTACTACATGCTAAAAGTGATAGTTGGTGTTTTGGATGGAATATGGGTTGACGCGATCCGTGGCTATTTTGAGTCGTAGACTATGTACTGCATCCTTGAATTTTTCAAGCAATGTATCCTCTATATGTGTCATGGCTATTGAATGTTTCAATTCACATAAATCCCAACTCACTTTTGTGTGAGGAATTCCATCCTTGCAACATAGCTAATTCTTTGCAACTAAAGAGGCTTTGAATCCATGGGATTATATACATGTGCCTCAATATATTAAAATGAGGACCATGTGATTTACCTTTCCTTTTTTATTTATCATACTTGTCATGCCCAAATTTTAGACATATCCCTTTGTTTGCATATTATCCTCTATATAGAATACAATCATTTGGACATGCATGATATGATATGTACTCAACACCCAACATTTTAAACAATTTCTTTTCCTTTTCGTAGCTACCGGGCAAGACATTATCACTCGGAAGAACCTTATCCTTGAATAACCTATATTTGGTGATCATGGAAAATATTAAATGTACATCAATACCAATACAATTATTAACGTTCATAAAATTTACCATTTGTAATGTTAATTCTGTGATTATCTTTCTCAAAATATAAGGGGGGACTTGATGGTCGACTACCTCAAACTTTTCAAGAAAATGCATTCGACGAGCCAAGATTTTCTTTCAAATTGTACAGTAACATTGTTCTCCCCAAATGGGTAGACTTTGACTGACCACTAGGTCCAAAGAGAGGGGTGGTGGAAGCACATGTAAAGCTTTCGAAAAAGGTATCAGCGATATGAACATCATCCCCTAGTTGATCATCGTTTTTGAATGCATCTAACAACGTTGTCTCCATGGCAGACATATCCCTTAAGTAATCATCCATACCAACCTCTAGTTGATTTCCTCCATTGGTAGCTTTTGAATAACTACTATTGTTGTAGTCATTCCTAATTGGTGAATCTGGACATAGTGGGAATTGAGTAGGTGGTTGATTCAACCATTCTTGGTATTGTTCCTCTCTGAGTTTTTCTCTTGATTCAGTCTTCTCTCGATTTGACATTCTCGTGGTGTGGAATGGAATATGGTAGGTAGGTATCTCATCATCACTAGAATCCTAATAATTTCAAAAAATATATTTGAACATGATTAGTACAAACTCTATGATATAAATTATTAAGCACATCGACAATGCATGATTAATTGGTTTGACGTTTAAATACTTACATTAGTATACGAAACAATTATTATTACCATCATTGTCTCAGGATTGTGGCTAGAAGATGCAATTTTACAATTGGTAGGGTGAAGTGGCTGTCCATTTTCATCTACCAAATGCACCTTGCGGTATGTTGCCATTGATAAGAGCTTCCGACATTTTGGAGATGTTTGAATATTTTGTGCATCTGAACTCAATTCTAAATCTACATGAACCTACATATTTGTATACATTAATTTTATTCAGCTAATCTACATGGATTAAAAAAAATTTAATTAGATAATGAAAATATAAATAAAATCTGAAGTAAATATTATGTCTCGCGAGGGATAGGGAGAAATCTAGGGTGGACTTTAAAAAATATTATGGAACCAAGTGGATTTTGAAGAATTTTCGATTCGATATAACTATGATATTTTCTCCCTACATTTGAGCAAAATCAACAATAAATTTTGGTGTACATACCTAAAAGTGATTTTAGTGCTTTAAAAACTGACTTATTGTTATCAATGCTAATGTACAGTTAACTACACCTATGCGTTTTAGTTACTGCACATTTTTCTTCTGTTAATTAATCGATGCACTTGTGTGGTTAGATAACAAACACATCAAATAGTTGCAAACAAAAAAGTGCATTTTTTTTAAAAGTGAAAAAAAGTAGTAAATTTAAAAAAAGGCATCAAATTATTTTCGAAAATCTAATTTCATAAAAAAATTCTTTAAGTAGTCAAAACATTTCATTATTTCATTATTTTTGCGAAAATATTTAGGAAATATTTTCATGAGAGACATACCTGGAGCAAGAGAGTACGAAAGCACTATATATCAATGAAATACTTTCAAACGAAACTATTTATAGAATTAGAATTTCAAACATCTAGTGATTGAAACCCTCTAGTATAGAATTTCAAACCATCTAATGAATAAATTTTACTGTAATGTTTTCTTGTTTTACAGTTTCTTTTTGATTTAATACATGGTAAGTAAAAAATTTAAATTTTACTGTTCATTATCAAAAGAAAAAAAAATCCATTCTTACACTAAACCCTTGATTTTTTTTCATTCTACCCTTGCTTCGTCATGTTTCTACGACTTTAGAATTAGGGATTTTAATTTTAGGCTTATAGGGTTTATATTTAAATATATATATGCCTATGAAATATAACCTGCGGGACTACTTGGAGAGTCAGATCCCAAGCCATGCCAGCCCTTACGTGAATTTTAAAAAAACATATTTTTTTTATCGGTGCGCGCTATGTAAAATGGTGCACTGGTGTGATATTTTACTACAGCGCACCGGGTGCATAATATATGATGAAAATAATATAAAATCATATTTTTTAATCTGTGTGCCATGTGTAAAAAAATGCGCCAGTGCGCTATTTCATTATAGCACACAACACACACACTGTTCGATAAAAACAATTAATATATATATATATATATATATATATATATATATATATATATATATATATATATATATATATATATATATATATATATATATATATTAATCTGTGCACTGTGTGTAAAATATCGCAACAGTGCGTTATTTCATTATAGTGCACCACACATGTACTATTTGATGAAAACATTTTTTTATTTTATGTCTGCGTTAATTGGTGCATCTGTTAACATATAATGCACCAGGTCTCCTTGTTGACAGAGAGCACGATACAATGGTACCATGTTTTCTCGGTGTGTTTATAATAACTTTCCGTATCTCCTCCTCCACGACATTTTATGATACAAAACCTAACACTAGAGGATTTTTATTAATTTTCCTATGTTAATCGGTGCATTGGTTAACATATAATGCACTGGGTCTCCTTGTTGACAAAGAGCATTGTACAGGGTTTCTAATGTTTTGGCAGTGCATTTATAAGAACATGTTGCAATAACGTTAGTACATACTTCTTGAAAGGTTCACTATATTCTTGATTTATTTATTTTTTATCTGAAAAATTTGTGATTTATTTATAAAATATATTAATTAATGGTATGGTACAAGTTTCATATTGACAAATAAATGTTTTACAAGAGATGAAGTAACAAAAATACTGATAGCACGTCGATAAAAGCAAAAAAGGCATTTTTTTTGTAAATTCTATACAAAATTTATTATTTTTGAACTATATGTAAGTGTAACTAATATGTTATGTTTACTGTGTATCATGTAGAGCCACAAAATAATGAATATTGATAAGATTATTTCTAATCTAAGACCAGAAGAGCGTAAAATCTTGATGGGAAAATTTCAGAAGGATGAATCATGTGAATGAAAAAATACTATCGATCCAATATGAGTTTGTTTTTAAAATTTTCATTAATAATATGCTTAAAAATATTAGATAAGATGTTTCAAATAATATATTAATTCACATATGTTTAATTTTCTATAAGGACCAGCAACTCAGAAAAGGAATGTTGTTCGAAGAAACGAACAAAAATAGAACATGTAAATGAAAATTAATTGCTCCTTAGCTCATATGGAGTGGTGCTAGAGGTTAACGAAAGGGTGGAAATTTTTACAAAACTTGGAGTGATCTAGTGGAATGAATGTATAGATGTTTTTTCCACTTACAATACAAAATCAATCCAATGAATCCAAGAAATAAATTTTATCTAAAATACAGGATGAGTTTCTAGAGAATTGGTCAGTGATACATGTCAGACTTTTAATAGAAAAAAAATACAACAACAAAAAAGAAGGAATGAAAAAGTAATATTCCTTTAAATGTGTTTATATAATTATATGTATATATTACTAGAAAGAAATCATTTATGAATATCACTTTTGTTATATTTACTTTTCATATATCAATATAAAAATTAAATACTTTATTGTCATGTTACAATTTCACGAAGATTATGAAAATCTCAAAATATAAATGAGCTGATATCAGAAATATGCCAGTAGGAATGTCCAAAAAGGTGTACAAGGAGATGGTAAAAGAAATGGACATAATCACATCGCAAGAGGAGCCATCTCAACAACAACATGCTTCAAACATAATATGTAATGATTGAATTTTTTGGTTAGGTAAAATAAATAAACAATTTAGCAATAAATATTAATTTTCAAGTATTTTCTTGAAAAAAAGAAAAGAAAATGGAACCTATTCAACACATAAAACAGGACGACAAGGAGGAAAAGGGTTGATATCTAAGTTTGTGATATATTGTTACTTCCTTATAACAGCTTAATTAGATTTCGTTTTTGTATATTTTAATATTTTTTTACAACAATAATCATTGAATGTCTTCAAACATGTGCTAACATATAAAGAAGAACCATTAGACAAATTTATTAACATTGGGTTAAATATGGGTTGTCAATATATGTTGGCATATTAGAAATTAATTGTGGAATTTGTAAGAATCTATCGATCTTGTTTTACTTAGAGCTCCGTCTATAATTAATAGAACAAAAAAATGTTTTATATTAAATATATGATTTGTTATGGGGTATAAAGCTTGCAAGAAACAAAGTATGGAACTGTGCCAACAAATGAAATGTTGAAATATGGCATGAAATTTGGTTTTGAAAGAATGTATATAGTTCATGAGTCAATTCTTTCTCTGGTACGTCATTTATTTTCGATTTACATTGATGTATATTATTTAATATTGCAATTTTCATTATTCACACCAATGTATATGCACTCATTACGGTTAATTTTTATGTTTGTAGATGGATTTTGAAGAAGAAGAAAAGAATCAACACCATGAACAAAACATTCTTTAAAATAAAGTAAGTCATGGATGTTACTCGGGCAGTGACAACAGTTCAAGTGAAGAATCATGATCAATATGTTTGGATATAAAAGCAAGGCGTTGTATTTTTTAATATATATATATATGGATATTAAATATTATAATGAAGAGATGTGACATCTGATGATATGATATAAAATATTAATCCAAACATCACATTCAAATGCACTAATTAAAATTTTATTGATATGAATATTGTTATAATATATGTGTCGACTTTTGACGAATAATGAATTTTAAAAAATCACAATAATTGTATTGTTAGAGGTCGATGTTTCTAAAAAATACAAAATGAACACTAGTGCATGTTAGTAACTATGCATCAGTGCGTTTGTATTCTAATGTGCACCGACAGGTTTCTATGACCTATAGGAACTCAAAAAATATCAATACCAATTAGAATCCTCGGTGTGTTTGTGTTATACTACACACTAGTGCGTTTGTATGATAATGCGCACCAGTGTGTTTCTACCACCTATGGGCACCGCGCAAATACCAATACTAATTGGAACGCCCAGTGCGCTTTATCGATGATTACCACACAGATGGTCTGATAGCCATTGCATGCACCAGTGCGGTTTTCCCTCAATGCACTGGTGCAGTTTTATAACTTGATGACCATGTGCGTTGTATAACCTATAGTGTGCCTGGTGCAATTTTACACCTTAATGGCCCGGTGCATGTACCTTCGACCGCCCTAGTGCGACTTTTTGGCTGGCATGCACTAGGACATTTCTCAATACCCAGGGGTGTCTAAAATTTGTTTTATGTCTGGGTACTTGGTAGGTTTATGGTACTAGTGCATTCACTATACAATGCACTAGTTCATTGACACCTAATTAGCGTACTGATGAGAAAAAGATCCGTAACAACCTCCGTTCACCCAATTTTTTTAGTTCTGTTTAAATTTCGTTGTAAGTTCTGCAAAAACCTTCGTTCCCGTAAAAGGATGTTGTAGCAATTTTTTTTTTGACAATTTTGGCCCATTTTATAACAATAAAAACCTTTGTTATAACCTCCACTAGAGGGTATTTTCCTTGTTATGTTGTGATAAAATTATGAAACCTGAACACATTGGAGTAGAAATGACCTTTGGAATCCCAAGGAGCTACCTTAAATAGAACTACTCCAAATTGTTTCTTGTAATTCAAAAATACTTCAAATCTGAGGGGAGGTTCCATATGGTCAATAAGTACCATTTTAAGCTCTTGTTTCACTTCACTAGTATGAAATATCTAGGTATTCCATTTTTATTGTTTATGATCATAGGAAAGTTGTGGGACAAAGTTCAGGCTAGGCCAGAAAGTAGTGAGACTTAAATTTTCCATTGTGGGCTGATCAAACTTCTGGTGTTGGAGGAGTTGAAAAAATTGAACAGAGACTCGACCACATTCCTTTTTCTTAGTGGACATGAGGTAGATACATTAACACCCAAGAAGACTCAAAAAGAAAATGCCACTCCTTCAAGAAATATTTAAAAACCTGTATTTGAAAAAGAGGGTGTGAATGAGGAGGAAATGGAGCCCATTATAGAGCCCATGGATTTTGAAATAGATCTTTCACAAGAGACAAAAGTTCCAAATCCTACACCTGCAAGAACAAAAACAAAGATAAAAAAGAAGAGTCATGGAAGGATAACCAGAAACCAAATAATTGGGAAAGGAAAAATTGAAAATATTCTTCAAGCCACAGACATAGAGGAGACTCCAGTGGTCATATTTGTAGATATTAAAGGAAGCAAGAAGAAAAATAAGGGTATAACTACTAAAAACTTGATTTCTCAAGGGAAGATGCAGTTTTTATGTTTCAACCAAGAAAACCACTCACCAGCCTATTGATTGCCAAAGGTGTCATGGCGAGTAAGAAGACTGAAGAATCAGACAAAGGCTAGCAGCCTATAACAGAGGAAATCATTGATTTGTCTCTAGTAAAACAAGAGATCATTGTGTAGAGGAAGGGTAAAGAGAAATTGGTTAAGAAAACTGAACTGCAGATGTTAAAAGAGAAATTAAGAGAATCTAGAGAGAAGGTTATTGAAACCAAATTAGAATTGTGGGAAGTCAAGCTAGACAAGAAGATGATGGAAGAATTCAAAGAGAAGGTAAATGAGAAAATCAATGAATAGGATGAGTCATTTACCAATGCCAAGAAACTGTTGAAAAATGACACTTCTTCTATGAAGGGTAATGAAGCACACAAGGAAGAGGAATATATGGTTGCAAGCTAAAATAAAGAAACTGAAAAGCCAATTCAAAGAGATAGAAGAGCAGATGGAGATGATACAGTCAATGTTAAATAAAAATGGTCTTAAATTCATAGTCATAAATGAACCTGAAGAGATTCAAGCTCCTACTACAAAAGGTGAAGCTTCTAAAGCTTGAAGAGTGGAAAAGTTACCTTTTTGAAACTTTTGCATCATTCAGAATCAACGATTTTAGATCCATAGGAAAAATTTGAAGAAGGATAAATTTTCATTTTACAACCAATTATGCAATTTCATAGCATATCCTAGGCTTGAAGCCCCAAATTCCCTACGAACTCATTGTAGGTGTCTTTTTTGTCATAAATTAGAGGTATGCTCATAATCAAGGTGGGTGAAAGTTTTTATTTGGATCTTTTGACTTAATAAACAGTTCCAAATTAGAAAAGGAAGCAAACAGGTTGTAGAGATGGGTAAAATCAAATTTCTACAGACTTTTTCTATGAACTTTCCTTAACTCCCTTGTTTCTACAAAGAGCATGTTTTTGTAGCATTTTCAAGTTTTGATGGTCTGTTGGAGGCAATTCAGCCACGTGGAAATATTAGAGTACATCAGAGGAATGTTTTGGTGGATGCATGGTATTCGAAAAAATTTGTTAGTTCACCAGCTCACCATGAACACACTCATCATTTACCATGACACCACCTCCTTAAAAGTAGGAAGCCAAGTCTCCTGACTTGGTGGGGGCAGTTATGTTTTGGTCATGGTCAGTTACACCCAAGCACATGACTATTATCGATGCAAATATGTAGTAATTAAGTTTGTTGATGTATTAAATAGGTTATAGGGTCCTAATAGGTCTCTAAGTCCTAAAGTTAATATTTGTCATTTTTATTTCCATGTAATTTTGTTATCATTAGATTAGGTGTCAGCAAAGAGACCCAATGATCTAGACAAGTTGGAAGATCTAATTTAAAGGTTCTTAAGCCTATTAATAGGCACAATATTTAAGAATACAGGGTTGAATGATATTGACTATAGAACTACTATTGTAAACATTTTCTTATAAAAAATATACAGTGGTTGTTGGCTCTTTCTTCACCTAAGATTCATCGGATGTTTTCATGAGAATTTTTCTGATGTATCCTGCTATTTTTTCTTCAATACTTTGATATTTGATTACTTATCATTCATGTACATTAAGCTCTAACTTCCTTCAAGCATTAAACTATTTTGTATCTGAGTGTGTTTTCTTTTCATAAAAACATCTATATGCCTCAGCTTCTGTTAGGTCCTATCTTACTAGTGTAGTCCCTATTGTTGTTAGTGTAGCTCCTTATTGTTATTTTTTTACCCCTTTAACCCCAATATTTTTATTATTCTTCCCTTACATTATTATTGTTAGGTCGGCTAGGATTATACTATGACCTGATGGAATCCTATATATAGAAGGACATTCTTTCATTTGTATCATCCAAGAATTGTTCATTTTTGTAACGTAAAGGAGGTGTCCCACTCGAAGTGGTTCATTTCTAAGGCGTTGATATCTCTTTTCTTCTATTCTTTGAGTTGGTTTCATAAAATTTGGTATTAGAGCTTAGAATTCTAGGGTTTCACTGCTCCAAACAAGCCATCATGGAATTTTCACTATAAAATTGTGCCTACGAAGGTTCATAAGCTGAAATTTTTACCACACCAAGTAGAAATACCAAGGAATGTCGTGTAAAAATTTTAGAACTTGGTTCAAAATATTTCAGAGATATGATCTGTGGAAGTTATGGTTTTTGCAGGCTCTCGAATTTCATCTAAAAGAGGTGACCATGGTAAAATTGTCATAACTCTGTCTTTGAACATCGGATTGGAATTCTGTAAAAATTGTTCGAACGTATAGGAACATTAGTTCTTCGTTATCAATTTCAGAGCTAAAGTAGGAAACAATAACATGTGGCATGACGTACAAGTCTCTCTATTGAAATAGTCCATAATTGGTTCATTGCGGGAGATTGGGCATAACTTTGCCTTGGAGAATCAAAATCAGGTCATACATTTAGCATTGGAAAGATGATTAATAGGGCTACTATAGGACCGAATTTCAGATATTGAAGATCTGTAATTACAAAGATACATCAATTTCAATATTGAGCTCCTCAAAAGAAAGAAAAAGGTGTGCATTGTTTTTCACATTGCATAAGTCTTGTTTGATGAATATGTTTGAAGTGATTCCAAGGGAATATTGAAACATAGATATCAGTATTGGGTTCTAAAATGTAGCCTGAGAAAAATTCAAGACCCACTAAGCCTTCAGAAGGCTTTGCTATGACTCATTAAGAGGGAGAAGTGCAGCATGACATATCAAAATTACAAGAGAAAGTGCACCAAATTTCGCTCTCTCAAAAGGTAACAAAATATGAAATCGAAGCTTTAAAGAAAGTTGTGGAAGCTAAGATGGATGGTTTGAAGAAAGGCATGTAAGCTAATATGGATGGTTTGAAAAATGGCATGGAAGCTAAGATGGATGGCATGTAAGCTAACATGTAAGCTAATATGGAAGGCATGGAAGTTGACATGTAAGCTACGATGGATGACATGGAAGCTAAGATCGATGAAAAATTGAATGAAAACATGGAAGACATGAAGAATGATCTAAAGGAAGACATGGAAGGTTTGAAGGAAGGTTTGACAAGGTTGATAAAAGAAATAATTCCTAACGGGAAAAAGGTAGTGGAGGAAATTCATGATGAGAACAAAACAAATGTTAATCGTGAATTCATAAAATCTAATGTTGGATTGAAGACCCACCATATTCCAAAGATCGGTATGAGGAAGATTGACGGTAAGGATCCCGTAACATGGATACTGCATATGGAGCAATAGTTTGATCTCAATAATGTCCAAAACACACAAAAGGTATGCATTGCAACTTAAATTTAGAATAAAATACATTTTTATGGTATCGATGGCTTTGCTCCCATAAAAAAATTGCCACTTGGTAAATTTTTACAGAGGAAATGATAGCACAATACGAGGATACAAAGAGAAACACCTTCTTTAGCAAATTGATAGATCTGAAACAAATGGATTAAGTGGTGCAGCACATTGAAGAATTCCAAAAATTGAATATAAGGGTAGCTGATATTCTAGAGGAATACATGATTGATGTCTTCGTAGGGACTTTAAAGGATAACATCCAACATGAGGTTTGGATTTGGGAACCTGATTCATTGGAGAAGGCATTCAGGTTGGAAAGAAAATTTGAATGTAAAATTATGGCAACAAGGAAGCCTACCACTCACATCTATAAATATGGAAGTATTGTTAATGCTAGGCATCCACAACCTACAAGGTGGACACCACAAAAATTGGAAGAAAAAAGAGAAAAAATTCTTTGCTACAGTTGTGATATAAAATGCACTAAAGGTCAAAAGTGTGCTGAGGAGAAATTATTTTACATAGATTGTGAAGAGGAGGAAGAAAATGAAAAAGAAAATTCAAAAGAAGAGGATATACACAAGTAGAGAACCCTAGACAAAGAAGAAATGAGTCTTACCATATCGTGTAATGCACTGGCAGGAATTACCACTCAAAATCTCAAGATACAAGGACATATCAAGAAGAAAAAGGTAATAGTGTTGATTGATTTGGGTAGTACCCATAATTTTATTCATTGTAAGGTAGCCAAGGAATTGAAATGCTTCCTATACGTAACACTAGAATGTCAATTGATAGTTGCAAATGGAGGATCTATAAATTTCTCTAGAAAATGTCATAATATCAAGCTATCCATGGGGGAATATGTATTGAATATTCCAATGATTTCCATTCCAATGAGAAGCATTGATGTTGTACTAGGAGTACAATGGTTACAATGTTTGGGGACGATATCTTTCAACTTTTCAAGAAATTTTCTTGAAATTTTTTTCAGAAGGAAAGGAAGTCGAATTACGGGGTATCAAAGGGAAGCTGAGAAATATAATAAGCTCTAATTCATGAAGAAGCTTGTGAAGAGAGAAAAATGAGGCGTAATCGCACAATTTTTCTCACTAAAAGTTCCAACATCAAAATCATCTATTTCTCCAAATCTCCAAAAATTCGTGGAAAATCATTGCATGGTGTTTGAAACTCCCAAAGGACTCCCACCTATTCGTGATCATGATAATGCTATTCGTTTGATTTCAGGAAGTGTTCCACCAAACATTAGACCTTACAGATATCCTTATGTCCAAAAGAGCGAACTTGAACATATGATCGTAGAAATGTCAAAGGCTGGTATAATTCAACCTAGTCAAGGTTCTTTCTTTGCTCCTATAGTATTGATACACAAGAAGGATGGATCATGATGCATGTGTCTAGATTATAGGGAGCTCAATAATCTCACTACTAAATATAGATTTCCCATTCCGGTGATTTATGAATTATTGGATGAATTACATGGAGAAATTTATTTTACCAAGTTGGATCTTCATTCAGGATATCATCAAATTAGAATGAAGACTGAAGATATTCCAAAAACAACATTTTGAACTCATGAGGGTCATTATGAGTTTTTGGTCATGCCTTTTGGCCTTACCAATGCACCTTCTACATTTAAAAAGTTGATGAATTCCATTTTCAAACCCTTCCTTAGAAAATTTGTGTTAGTATTTTTTTGATGATATACTAATCTACAACAGTTCTTTGAAGGATCATGTTCAACATGTTGACAGGGTGCTCAAACTGTTGCAGGAGAAAAAATTATATGAAAAATCATCCAAATGTTTCTTTGGAGTACGAGGTGGAATATATGGGTCATATTGTGTGTCTCACGGGGGTGTTAAATCAGACCTAAAAAAATAAATCAAGCTAATGAATCAAAAGTCCCAACAACCATAAAGTGGTTGTGAGGATTTATTGTGTTAATAGGGTATTATTGCAAGTTTGTTAATAATTTTTGGAGAATAGCAGCACCTCTAACAACATTATTGAAGAAAGATTCATTTTCATGGACTCATGAAGCAGCTAAGTCCTTTGAACATATTAAAGAGGAAATGTGCCTAGCATTGGTCTATGCGATGCCATACTTCACAAAAACCTTTATTGTGGAATGTGATGCCTCAGAAAATCGAATTGTTATTGTTTTAATGCAAGAAAGAATACCTGTTGGTTTTCAAAATTCGTCCAATAAAAGGAAAGTATTTACAGAAAGAAATTTATGAGAAGGAAATTTTTGAAATACTACATGCACTAAAGAAATGGCGACCTTACATAATGGGAAGACACTTCAAGGTAAAAATTGGTCATGATAGTTAAAAACTTTTTGGAACAAAACCTATCTTCAGAAGAGCAGCAAAAATGTTGGGTTATGACTTTGAAATCATCTACAAAAAATGGAAGCTAAATGTTGTTCCAGATGCACTCTCGAGAAAGAATGAAGAGGTGGAAGCATTTCTTTTTGTCATTTCTATTATCCAACCAAATTGTATAACCGAAGAAAGGGATGAATGGAATAAGGAAGAGGAAGTCTGGACACTCATTCAAAAGTTTGAGCAAGATCCTAGTACATCTGATACGTTTAGTTGGAAAAATGATTCCTTATGGTACAAATATTGCTTATATCTTTTTTAGAATTCCTAACTAAAACAAAATATTATTTTGGAATTGCACAATTCTTCTTTAGGAGGACACTTAGGATTTTTAAAAACTTACCACAGGGTGAAGAAATATTTTTTTTGGGATTGCCTTAAATTTGATATTCAAAATTTTGCAGTGGAATGTTTTTTTATTATAGTAAAATCAAGTTGATACAATTAAGACCCCGGGTCTTCTACAACCTTTATCCATTAGAAGTCAACATTGGGAGGATATTTCAACGGGTTTTATCACAAGTTTACCTAAGTCTGAGGGAAAGAGTGTCATCATGGTGGTAGTTGATATAATTACCAATTATGCACACTTTTGTGAATTATCTCATCCATTTAAAGCAAGTACAATTGGTACTTCATTTATGGAAACAATTCAAAAGCTACATGGAAACACAAAGATTATTTTAAGCGACAAATATCCAATTTTTACTGGAAAATTTCGGACCGAATTATTTTCTTGTTTGGGTACTCAAATAGCTCATAGATCACCTTACCATCCTCAATCCTATGGTCAAACTGAGATAGTGAAAAAATGTTTGGAATGATATCTTTGTTGTTTTTTATCTGATAGAAAAACACAATGGGTTAAGTGGTTACCTATAGTTGAATGGTGGTATAACACTTGCTTCCATATTGCAGCAAAAATGACCCCATTTATGGCACTTTATGGATATCATCGACCGACCATCACATCATATTTAAGAGAAAATTATAAGGTTCAAGCACTGGAAGATCACATCGAGAATCAAGAGGAAGTTCTCCAACTCTTAAAGGATAACCTAAATTTGGCACAAAATTGAATGAAACAATAAGCAGATCAACATCACAGCGAGAGAAGTTTTGATGTAGGAGACTTGGTAATTTTACGGTTAAAACCATACAAACAAATGTCCCTCAATCAAGTTAAGAAGGATAATAAATTATCGCCAAAGTACTATGGTCCTTACAAGGTGTTGCAAAAGAGTAGTACTATGGTATACAAATTGGAGCTTCCTACTTCTTCGCGAGTGCATTCAGTTTTCAATGTTTCATGCTTAAAGAAGGTTATACACGACAAAATGCCAGTTCAAACAATATTGCAAGAAATTGATGATGAAGGAAAAATTGTATTGGAACCTAAAGCAGTCATAGAAACAAGAACTTGACAGCTATGAAATCGATCAATTTTAGAGTATCTCATCAAGTGGAAGAACTTACCCACTAAATATTCTACATGGGAGGATGAGAATTTTATACAGAAGCATCTAGATCTACTCAAGCATTGAGGAAAACACCTTTTTAAGGGAGAGGGGCATGTTAGGTCCCAATATTACTAGTGTAGTCCCTTATTGTTGTTAGTGTAACCCTCTTATTATTATTTTTGTACCCTTGTAAACACAATATTGTTATTATTGTGCCCTTACATTATTATTGTTAGGTTGGCTAGGATTATATTGTGACCCAATGGTATCTTATATATATAAGAAGGTTTTATCATTTGTATCATCCAAGAATTGTCCATTTATGTAATGTAAAGGAGTTTATCCCCTCGAAGTGACTCATTTCTAAGGTGTTGATCTCTTTTTTCTTCTATTTTGGATTTGGTTTCATAACAGCTTCCAAAATAAGAACCACGTCACTGAGTTTCTTAACACTAAATCCATAAGACCAATGGTAGTGATTTCTATACATCTTTCACCTGTATACAATCATACTTAAAAAAAATTGTGAGAGTTAGCCATCTATGGAATTTAAGTTGAATAAAATCATTTTTATCTTTGATATATCCCTCTGAGGATGAAAATGCTAATTTTTAGCTTGAAGTTGGCTTGAAATAGTTACTCTAGGCTTTCTGGTGGAGAAACCCATCTGTACCAAATTAGTGATCACATTGTGGTGCATATTCGGGGATTATGAGGACATATTTCCAAAATTTTTTGCTCAAATATTCATCCTAAACTCTTGGAGGCAGCAAGAGATGAGAAGATTTCTAGGCTGCATACTACCTTGGTGACTCCACTAAAAATATTCACGTTTAAAGGTGGTTTGGAGAAAGAGATATAGAACGAGAAATACAGATCCTAACCCATCGAAAATTGTGGATAATATGGAAAGTATTCTTAGAGGCATTGGAGGAAGATCCTCAAAATCAGGTATTCCATCACATTCAAGAGTTTTTTCCTCTGAGATTATTCGAAGTCCTAAAGATAAAAAAAATTGATGATAAAATTGAAGAAGTGTTTTTTAAGTCTGAGACTGAAAATTAACTAACTGAAATAATACTATACCTCCAAATACTAGGTATTCACACATCTTCCTTAGTATTAAAAGTAGAGAAAGAACAATTCTGGAAGACTACCACATCGGAGCTATTGTTGGAGAGAGAGTCCTTTGAAAAATTAAAAGATTTGGATCCTTTTGATTTTTTTTTAAGAGAAAGTCTGGTAAAACCTTGCCTAAATAAAGTTCCTTTGTATCTAGACTTAAAATACCATTTATAGCATGTCCTAACACTTCACCCTCATTCACTATTTTTTCCTAAAGTTGAAATTTAAGCCCATTCACTTCTTTTCGAAGTATAACAGTCCCTATTGACATGGATGGAGTTCCTTATCCTGGTAAACCTACAATATATGCTCTACTTGTCCTTCCTATTTTCCTTCATTACCTCCCAGATGGATAATCAAATAGGATTAAAACCTTTGGGAGTGATGAAAAAATATTAGTTGAAGAACATGTAGACCAATTTATTGAATTAATTGACCGAGAGGAGGTGGATCATGAGGATGTGAAAATGAGTGTTTTTTTTCAAAGTTTCGCTTGTGACGTAATAAAAAGGTTAAAGGCTTTATCTCCAACTAGTTTGCAAAATTGGGACCAGTTGGAAGACAGTTCTTTTACAAAGTGGGGGAGTAAGGTGAACTATGTTTAAGCTCTAACTAAGTATAACAATTTGAAAAGATCCTTAGATGAATTTATCCAATAAATTTCTAAGATATTTAACAAGGTCTACAACTCCATACCTGCTCATATTATACCTCCCCTAGGATCTTCTAAATTACACTATGCTGAAGCTTTTGATTATGATTTTTCCATATTGTTAAGGGAAAGAGAGTCTGCTTCTTTGGCTGACATGAACAATGATGCAGTCACAGTTGAGGTGAACATGGCTACAACCAAGAGGTCTAAGATGGGTAAAAAACAATTAAAAGAAGAGGAGAAGGCTTCTTCATACTCAGATGAAAAGTTTGATTGCATGATGAAGAACATGGAGAAACTTATGGACAGAATTGTTCTTGGAGCCACTCCTTTTCCTCATGCACAAAAAGAGAGGCATATAAGAAATACCCAATTTAGAAGGCCTGAAATTCAGTAAGGACAAAGAGAAAATAGAAATTAGCCTGGCACACAAGTGAGACCTCATTTTCAATAGAATTTACTTGATGAAGAAGAAACACAACTAGAGTTACAATAGGATATTATTCATTGCTTAAATAAAGACTTGTGTGGGATGTTTCTAAATAAAGGGGAACATGATGAGTCTAGTCATGATATGGAGGGAAGTGAGAGAAAATCTGATTACTTAAAGGAATAGCAGCATGCCATCTTTGAAATGAAAAAATAATACAATTTGTGGAGTAGGAATGTTTCCATTACAACAAAAATCAATAAAGAAAACCACTAAAAAAGCCTCGTCTAATTTCAATTGATTTTCAATTTATAAAATGAGATCTCCAAAATCGAAGTTCCAGTTCCCTTTAGAGAAATTATCAAGGTCACTGAATACAGAAGTAAAATTGTCAATATGTTAAACACTCAGCATGGACCTTCAGACATCCTAAATCTACAAGAAGGCCATCCTACCATTTTCTTGGGATCAAGGGTAGAAAATGAAAATAATGAAGAATTTCCTCCTTTTTATGTAAGTTTGAATATCCATGATATGAATTTTCACAATTCCTTGTTAGACTCGGGAGCTTCACACAATTTAATTCCTAAGGTGATAATGGAAAGAATGGGTTTAAAGATCACTAGAACTTACAAATATCTATTTTCCTTTGACTCCGAGAGATTCCAATGCATAGATCTCATTAAGGATGTTGTTGTTGGCCTAACCAAAGTACCTGCTAAGATAGTTGTTACGGACATAGTGGTAGCTGAAATTTCTCCGAATTTTGGCATGCTTTTATCCAGATCTTAGGAAGCCAAAATTAAAGGGACAATGCAGATGGATATAACATATGGCATCATTCCAATATTTGGTGAGTAAAAGAGGTTGTATATAGAAATTAGGTTGGCTTTCATGGTGATTAGAAAAGAAAAACCTCAAAATTTTCATATTTATGCTATTGATACTAAATTGGGGTCCTCAATTTTGTTTAATGAACTTACTGATGAGGAAGAAAATGAGAAAAAGACATAAAATCAACAAGCAGAAAATCAAAGATGTCTTGAGGAAAATGAAGAAGATTGGTGGCATACATTTAATAGCACTGCTGGAAGAGAGGGGGTTTGAGAAGGGATATGGATTACCACTCATAACGATTAAAGTAATTTTTTCTCATACAAATTAAACATTGTCTGTACAAAAAATATGGCAGAGTATGAGCCTTCGTTTTTGGGTCTAGAAACTTTGAAGAGTTTAGGTGACAAAAAGATATCAGTTTGTGGTGATTCTGAGTTGGTGATCAAGAAGGTAAAAGGGTCTTATCATACCAAATCTATCAGGATGAGGGCCTCTAGAAACTTAATCATTGAAATGTTTGAGAATTTTCAAGAATACACTTTCATTGTCAAAACTAGAGATCCAAATTCAGTGGTTGAGTCTTTGGTTGTCTATACTAGTTTGTTTGTCATTCCAATGCATTCCAGTGAGAGGTATGATTTTGAGGTAAGACGTAGGAAAAGAATCCCTGATAACATCATTCATTGGGAAGTATGCAATAGTGATCAATTGGTGAAAATTTTCCTTGAATTGAAAGAAAAGTTTGAGAATATTCAAGTAGATCAGTAAAATATGTTTGTTGAAGCTAAAATCAATCCTAAAGTCTTGCAACTGAAAAATAATTGTATTCCCAAAGGCCTTATTCCCCTTGATAAATTATTCGATCAAAATAATGTTTTCAAATCCCCAAGGATGAAGGCTGATGATGAAGAGGTGGAGACTTTCAATCTTGGTAAAATAGAAGTTCCTAAAATGGTCAAAATATCTAAGTTTATTTCTATGGAGATGAGATAGAGGTATGTGGATATGATGAAGAAGTATATTGATATATTTTCATGGAGCTATGCTGAGGTATGATCCCAGTGTTATCCAACATAATATTCCTGTCAAAGAGAATGAAAAACCTTTCAAGCAGAAGTTGAGAAGAATTAATCCTTTGTTCATGCCTTTGATTGAGAAAGAGATTAATTTTTTTTTTGATGCAAAGATCATTGTCCCTTTGAGATTTTCAAAATGGCTTGCTAATCTGGTACCTGTCAGAAAGAAGAGTGGTGATATTAGAATTTTTATTGATTTCATAAATTTAAACAAAGCATCTCTAAAGGACAATTACCCTCTTCCAAAGATGGATCATATTTTGCAGAATATTTTTGGCTCTCAAAGAATGTCCATGCTTCATGGATTTTTAGGTTATAACCAAATATTTGTACATTCGGGGAACCAAGAGAAAATTACTTTTACCATGCCATGGGGAACATTCATGTATGCCAAAATTCCTTTGGTTCAATGAATGCAAGGAAAAATTTACAAAGGGTGATGGATATTATTTTTCCTGAGGAGAAATACGAGTCAATGGTGGTCTATTTGGATGAAATCACTATATTTTCAAATAAGGAGGAAGAACACCTTAAGCATTTGGAGAAAATTCTGCAGAAATGCATAAAATGTGTTATATCTCTCAATCCCAGTAAAAGTTTCTTTTCTCTAACTACTGGAACATTGTTAGGACACATTATATCAAACAATGGAATAAATATTGATCCAAATAGAGTCATTTCCATTCATAAAATAGACCTGCCAAGGAATAGGAAAGAGATTCAATCTTTTTTTAGAAAGGTATATTTTATTAGAAGGTTTATTCCAAACTTTGCTAATATTTTCAAGCACATTACTAAGATTTTAAGGAAGGAGTTTGATGTTAAGTGGATATTAGAAGAAAATAAATCATTTGAACAATTAACAAAAGGCCCCACTCAATACCTAGTGCTCATAAGTCTTAACTTTTCAAGTAAATTTCTGGTTTTTACATTCACCTCTAAACACACAATTGCTAGAGTATTATTGCAGAAAAGGAAGCAAGGTGGTTATCATCCTATTTAATTTTTCAGTAGGAATATTTCCAACTCTGAATTGAAGTATAATATCATGGAAAAATAGGCATATGCTTTAGTCAAATCTATTAAAGGTTTCATAATTTAGATTCTACATTATCATATTATTCCATTTGTGGCTAACACCATAGTGAAATATATTTTAACCCAAGCTGATCCTGATGGAAAAATAGGGAAATGGATTTCCACTTTACTATAATATGATATTGAAATTAATCCTACCAAGTTGGTGAAGGGTTAAGGGTTAGAAAAATTGATGGCACAGTCAAATTTTGAGTGCCTATCCATGAATTTCATTGGAGAAATTTCAGAGTTGGTAGAAGAAGAAGAATCAGTCCCTATGCAAGAGAAATGCATTTTGTATGAATGGTACATATATGTTATATTTTTTCTACATCATCATAAATCCCCTGCTTAATTGAATAACTCCAATTCAAGGTTTTTCAAGCTGAAATCATTGAGATACTGCATTTTGAGTAAAATTTCTATTGGAAGGACACTGGTGTAATTCTTTTGAATCACTTATTGGAAGAATAGGATGAAAATTTCGTTGAATAATTTCATAAGAGAGATTTTGAAGGACACCATTACTGGAAGGCCATAGATAATAAGATTCTCAGAGTACGATATTATTGGCCTACCATGTTTAAATATATCTACAAGAATATTGTTTCATGCCATGAATGCAATGTTTTTTATGGTAATAATAATTTGACTCCTTTACCAATGAAACCAATATATGTTGAAGGTCCTTTCCAGCAATGTGGGCTGGATTTCATCCAACATCCTTAGGGCAGCATCGCTGGATTTTGATAGCCACTGATTATTTCACCAAGTGGATTGAAGTGGTCTGTACAAGGCAGACTACTAACTTAGTCATCATTCAATTCCTAAAGAAATTTTTTTTGTCTTGGTTTGGTTTTCCTATGAAGATTATTACTGATAATGCACAAGCTTTCAAATCCAAAAACCTGATTAGTTTTTGGGATCAATATCATATCACTCTTGCTCATTCCACAACATATTACCCTCAAGGCAATGGTTTAGCAGAATCAACCAATAAAAGCATAGTGAGGATCATCAAAAAGGTGTTGTAAGAAAACAAAATATCGTGGTATCTAAAGCTAAAGTTTTCTTTGTGGGATGATAGAGTTTGTTCTAAGATATTCATAGGCACATCTCCCTATGAATTGGTATATGGCAATGAAGCGATATTTCCAACTTCTTTGGGGGTTCCAGTAATGAAACTATTACAAGGACATGATGAAGAACCTAATTCCATCCAAAGGAGGATAAACCAGCTCATAGCTCTGCTGGAGTAAAGGGAATAGGTGTATGACAGTCATCAGCAACAAAAAATTGAGTCAAGAAAAATTTGATAGAAATAATAAAGAAGAAAATTTCAAAATACAGGATGTAGCTCTGAAATGGGAAGCTAGAATTGAGGAAAAGTGGAAGCATGGAAAGTTTGATAACATATGGAAGGGACCATTTGTTATAGCTACATGCCATGGAAACAACACTTTTCTTCTTCAGAAGTGGATGGACAGTTGTGTGGAGGAGGGTTTGTCAATGACAGGTTTCTAAAGCACTATTCTTCCTAGTTTCTTTTACTGAATTACACTCAATTGTACATATTTAATTTTTTGTTATGATGTTTTACTAATAAATATTAATTCATCATCAAGCTTGATCCTGAGGAGAAGGCCATAAGAGTTTGGGGACTCTTCACCAATTTCAGAAAATTTCATTTTTAAGGTAAGGCACTGGAACTACAAGTTTTTTGTTGTACCACAGGGGCACACCATCCCTAGTGGAGCCACTATTATCACAAATAAAATTTCTTTTCTTGATTAATAGAGTCATTGGCATAGGTTTCATTTGTTTCATAAAAATTAGTTCATGAAATTGATGAACTTTTATGAATGGGTCATTATCCTAAGTTTAGAGAGTCCATTTTTCATGTCATCATGGTCAAATCTATCAAAATCCACTAAAGGTCTACATGCACTAGTTTAAAATTAGGTAGTGGCCACCTTTCTCTTTTTTCCTGAGTCTGCAGCAAATAAAATTGTAAACAGGTTTTTTTTCGCTACGGACTCACCTGACCAGTCTATAGCATAGCTGCAAGATTTATAACGGAAAAATACATGGAATTATGTTTTCTGCATCGATAAAGGCAAAGGTGAGGTGTTATGTTTTTAGAGGATTAGGGTAAATCTGAGGCCATGTGATCGGTTAGTAGAGTCATCGAAACATGCGTAATTATAAGTGGAACTCATCATTACACTTAAATCCTCCCATTTGTCATTATCCATTCGATATTCGAATTTCACCTTTTAAATTCACCTTTGAAGCTACTCTCTGTCATCCTTCTTTCAACCTCTATGTACATTTTTTTTTTCATCCCTGAGAATTCTAGCTTCCTTGCAAGGTTCTTGTTGTACAATTCCTTTATTTGTAGGTGTCACAACATCAAAGAGGCCAACACAATATTAAGCAAGATGGCCATGCAGAAGAAATCTAATAAAGGGGGATCCTGTGTAAGATATGAACCCATGGACCTAGAGTTACTTAATGAATACCCCAGCTTTGGAGACGTTATCAGTAGTGTTTGATGCATGAGCTTCTGCAAAAAATTACAAGGTTTTCACGCCCAGGTTTCAAAATAATTTTCAGTCAACTTCATAGGTACAACTTCAAAGGTGGTGGTACTGAGTTTTGTAGTGTTGCTTGAGAAAATTTCTCAAGCCATAGGATACTGAGGATGGGTTAAGAGTGGTTCAAAGCCAGTAAGTTCAAATTACAAAATTTTGATGAATTTATGAAACCTGACATCTGGAATCCAAAGGAGCTACCTTAAAGAGAACTACTCCAAATTGCGGCTTGTAATTCAAAAATACTTCACATGTGAGGGGAGGTTCCATATGTTCTATCAGTACCATTTTTAAGATTTTGTTGCACTTCACTGGTAATAAATCTCTAGATATTTCATATTTTTTGTTTAGGAGCCTAGGCAATATGTCAGACAAAATTTAGGCTAGGCTAGAAAATTGTGAGACTTCAACTTTCAATCATGGGTTAATTAAACTTCTGGCATTGGAGGAGTTCCAAAAAATGAATAGAAACTAGGCCACATTTATTTTTATGAGTGGATATGAGGTAGATAAATTAACACCCAATAAGACTCCAAAACAAAATGCCACTCCGTCAAGTAAGAGTGAAAAACATGTAGCTGAAATAGAGGGTGTGAATGACGAGGAAATGGAGCCCATTATAGAGCCCATGGATGTAGATGTAGATCCTGCACAAGAGACAGAAGTTCCACAGCCTACACCTGCAAGTAGCAAACCAAAGGTCAATAAGAAGAGTCATGGAAGGAAAACCAAAATCCAAACAATTGGGAAAGACAATATTGAAGATATTCTTCAATCCATAGACATAGATGCGACTCCAACAGTCAAAGCTATAAATATTAAGGGAATTAAGAAGAAAAAAGAAGGGTATAACTGCTAAAAAACATGATTTCTTAGGGGAATATGGAGGGTTTATGTTTCAACCAGGAAAACCACTCACTAGGCTACAACTTTCAAAAGATGTCATGGAAAGTTAAAATACTAAAGCATCAGACAAAGGAAGGTAGCCTATGATAGAGGATATCATTGATTTGCCTTCGGCAAATAAGATATCATTGTGTAGAGGAAGGGTAAAGAGAAAGTGGTTGAGAAAAATGAAGTGTGGATGTTAAAAGAACAGTTAAGAGAAGACAGAGAGGCATTTATTGAAACCAAATTAGAATTGCAGGAAGACAAGCTAGACAGAAAAATGATGGAAGAATTCAAAGAGAAGGTAAATGAGCAAATAAATCAATATAATGATTCCTTGACCAATGCCAAGAAACTGTTGAAAAGGACACTTCCTCTACGAAGGCTAATGAAGCGCAAAAGAAAGAGGAATATATGGATACAAGATGAAAGAAAGAAACTTAAAAGCCAAGTCAAAGAGCTAAGAGAGTAGATGGAGATGACACAGTCAGAGTTAAAGAAGAAAGGTCCTAAAATCATAGTCATAAATGAACTTGAAGAGATTCAAGCTCCTACAGCCAAAGGTGAAGCTTCTAAAGCTTGAAGAGTGGACAATTTACCTTTTTGACATTTTTTTATCATTCAGAATCATAATTTTCAGATCCATAAGAAAAATTGTCAAGAAGAAAGGACAATTTTTAAGTTTACTTCCAATTAGAAAAGTTCATAGTGTATCCCAAACTTGAAGCCCAGAATTCGCTACGAACTCGTTGTAGGTGTTTTCTTTGTTATAAATCATGGTTATGGTTATAATCAAGGCGAGTAAGATTTTGTTTTTAGCTCTTTTGACTTAATAAAAAGTTCCAAATTAGCAAAGGAAGTAAGCAGATGGCAGAGATGGGTAAAATTAAATTTCTATAGACTTTCAGTACGAACTTGCCTTAACTCCCCTGTTTCTGCAGCAAGCAAGGTTTTGTAACATTTTTGAGTTTTTAAGGTCCATTGGAGGCAAGCCAGTCATGTGGAAAGCTTAAAGAACATCAGAGGAATGGTTTGGTGGAGGCATGTTCTTCAAAAAAGTTGTTCATTTCACCAGATCACCATAAAGACACTCATCATTTATCATGATACCATCTCCTTAAAAGTAGGAAGAAAAGTCTCCTAAGCTGGTGGGGGAAATTATGTTTTCTTCATGGTTAGTGCTACCCAAGCACATGACAGTTCCTGATATAAATATGAATTCCTTAAGTTTTTTGATGCAATAAATATGTTATATACTCCTAATAGGTCTCTAAGTCCTAAAGTTAGTAGCGGTTAGTTTTATTCCCATGTAATTTGATTATTGTTATATTAGGTGTCAGTAAAGAGACTCGATCATCTAGCCATGTTCGTAGATCCAATGTAAAGGTGCTTAATCATATTAATAGGAATAATATCCAAGAATAGAGGGTTTAATTATGTGATGCAGGGGAATTAAACACTAGCTAGCAATGTAGGAGTTTTGTCCACATGTTGTGGCTAGGAGGGTTTGAAAACATTCGAATTGTTACAGCTAGGTGTCAATACCTGAGCTGATTGTATTATTAGATTAGTTAGAGTTGTAGAAGTCGAATAGCTCAGTTACTCTTGCTGTTATATTTCAGTTAATTGAATTATTGTAATTAGGCTGTTGATTTTCCAGAACGGTCCTCACTGAGGAACCGAAGAGCCACATTGTAATATGTATAAATTGTATTCTCCGGATGTAGAAAAAGGGGAGAGAGAAAAAAGAGGAAGAAGAGGAAAGATTTCTGCAATAAAACTCTGTGTGTTAACAATTGTTTCCAGTTAAATGATTTCAATGCTCATTGGCCACCGAATTGTCTCGAATTCTTATTAATGGAGAAATTGTTTGATTGAGAAACGATTGTACACTGGTTCAACGTGAAATCATTGAGAATGGTGATTGTATAATTCCTCATTATCTATCTAGTATTTCTGTGAATTGGTTGTATAAACACTGCGAGTTAAATTCCACCATAGTCCTCTGTCTGCATCCTTATTATGGAATTCCCCACTTTATGACCGTAACAAATTCTATTGGAATGAACCTGAGCCATAGACCGGAGTTAAGCCATATGAAGAGCATCCCAACCCCAACTCAACCTTTTGTTGATCACTGTAGCAAACCCATGAGTGGATTCCCCAAAGGCGGATTGCCCATATCTCACCACTTTTGCTGATCCGGATTTATGCAGGAACACAATAGAATAAACATATAACCATAAATAAAGAGATGGAGTAGAAATAACACTTCATTTCAATAATATCAAAGAACTGAAATTTTCTTACAAACATAATGGAAATAAAACTAGCTAGGGCGCTCGTAGCTAATCTGAGAAGAGATGTGGCAGCTACAAGCCTCTGAACTGTGTTACAATGAGGCTCGAGGGCATATTTATTATTGAGAAACAATGGAGAACTCTAAGCGTCCAAAAACCAAACCCTAGGAGATGAAGCGCCAAAACTATGGGCCCCGTTTGGGTAAGTTGGTGGTTCAACGTCCTAGGGACGTAACTTTGGCATATGATCTCCGTTTGATGCGCTCAATAGCTCATTAGAAAGATATATCTAAGGACTAAAAATTTCAGCATGAATATCATTCCGAAACGGAATGATATTTGCTGGAGGCGCGATGCCCAAAAAACGTCGTTTAGAGCCTCAAAACGGCTACGGAAGTTCAAGACCCGAAAAACTGCTAAAAATAGTAAGTTTTGTTGCAACTTGAAAACTGAAAGAACTGATTATGGGGGTTCAAATGGAATACGTGGGTGGCCACCAATATCCACCTGGATCATTAAACCCCCAAAACGGCTCCGAGAGTGGAGGACCCGAAAACCTGCTAAAAATAGTAAGTTGTGCTGAATGTGAAAAGCTGCAAGAATTGATGGTGCTGGTCCAGATTGAATAGGTGGGTGGCCACCGATTTCCACCTGGATCATTCCTCCCTCCTTAGGAATAAATGGTCCCCATTGCATTGATATCCTCCATGAGATGAGGAAAATTCTATTGAACTGAGTATTAGATGTGTTGAAGATGTCATGGACCTGCGGGTGGACATGCTGGATGCATTTAGTAAATTTGGTCTCTTTATCAGCTTCAAACAGTACATGTTTGGATTCTGTATGTGTAGTTGCAGGATTTATGGCAACATCAAGCGGTGGTGCGTTGGGAGTCACATCAATGGAGTGCTTGTCCTGACAGTATAGAGGAACCTTTGGGAGTGAGGAGAAAATGTCCTCGTATTCCTCCATGAATTTGTCCCTTTGCTGCAGTCGTACAGTGGAGCCCTGTTTCAAGGTTCTGGCCCCAATATTATTCTTTCCCTGTGAGCGAGTTGTAAGGAAAATTAATTTCCTCGTTTGGGAAACAATCTTACTGCGTTGTTTTGCAGTAGTCAAAGAGATGACAGGAGGCAGTACTACCTCTGGTATCCTGTACAAGTTATTTCCCAAAGTAATCATAACAGCACGAGGCATAGACTCATACAAAGCATGTCGCCTCCACAATTATGGTTGGACCAATAATACATCAGCTACATCAAGAGGAGCAACATCACATAAAACCTCATCTGTGAATGGCTTGATACTATACGAAAGACGACACTGCTGGCGGATGCAGAGATCTCTCCCTGGGTGGAGCCACCCGACGATATATGGCTGCGGGTGTGCTACGATCAGTAAGCTGAGCTGATTCACGAAATCTGCTGAAATGAGGTTCTTTTGGCTTTCGCTATCGACGAGAAATTGCAGCGGAGAACCCTTTACCCACATCTGCGACTGGAAGAGGCGCTCCCCCTCCTCTGGATCCTCTGGATCCTCCTTCTGGATCTTGGTGGTGGCAAAAATGGCACTGGGATATGCATCAATGATCTACTTCCCTTTGTCATTGCCTTTGTCTGGTTCTAACTAAGGATCAGAAAATGCATCTGACTTGGGTGCCTTTAGGTCGGCCACCAAAGACTGTTTAGCCCGACACTCATTTGTGCTGTGAGTGGGGCTGTTATGAAATTCACACCATTTCCCTGTGTCCTTCTTTGGATTTTTGGTGTTGTTCTTAGTCGCATTGCTTTGGCCTTGCCCCTTGTTCTTCAGTTCGGGGGAACCTTTCGGATTTGCAAATCCAAAGTCTCGCTTCTTCTGCTTAAATTTCTGCTCGATCTTGGCAGCATAGCGATATGCCATGCCAAGCGATGTAATGTCAAGGAACTCCATTTCCTCCTGAATGTGTTTGTGCAGACAGCTGCAGTACTTGAGCACCACATGTCTCTCTGAATCTTTAATACCCAACTTTGTGCGTAGGGTATGGAACAGATTCCTTAGTTCATGCACATCTTGATCCTTTTGTTGCTGCAACATGGTCCATTGGATGTATTTGTCCTCATAGCTCCCCACGGGGTAATATTGTTCCTTGATGCCGTCTCGGAACGAATTCCAAGCGGGTGTGGCCGAGAACAGAGAGGGTTCCCCTTCGCCCTCTTGCTCACTGTAGGTTTCCCACCAGTCTTTGACATGGGGGGCAGCTTTGAGGAGTGTAAAAATAATCTTTTCTCGGTCAGAGAAGTCATGGACCGAGAAATACCCTTCCAGCAAATTTAACCATCTGTCTATAGCGTCTGCATATATTTTTCCTTCAAATATAGGAATTTCAAAGTTTACCTATACCTTGAAGGGAGTGGTTCCTCCAGAGTGGCTATTGGATGCAGATGCGCCATATGTGGGCAATCGTTGAAGGATTTGAGCAAAGTTATCCATCATCGCGTTCCTTTGTTTTTCGAGGGCCTCCTCGAGCAATATTTTGATAGGATTTCCTACTCCCTCGTCTTTCTTTTCGTCCCCCATGGGTGTCCATCGAGGTTTGCGAGGCTGATCTTGCAAAGGTTCCACCAGATCAAGCCCTAGCTCCTTATACCCCGACCTCGTTGGGGACATACAAAGAAGGATCGAGAAAAAGAAAACTGATCTGATACCACTGATCCGGATTTATGCAGGAAAACAACAGAATAAACATATAGCCATAAATAAATAAATGCAATAGAAATAACACTTCATTTCATTAATATCAAAGAACTGAAATTTGCTTACAAATAGAATGGAAATAAAACTAGCTAGGGCACTGGTAGCTATCTCTGAGAAGATATGTGGTAGCTACAGGCCTCTAAACTATGTTACAATGAGGCTCGAGGGCATATTTATTATTGATAAACCATGGAGAACTCTAACCGTCAAGAAACCAAACCCTAGGAGATGAAGCGCCAAAACTATGGGCCCCGTTTGGGTAAGTTGGTGGTTCAACTTCCTAGGGACGTAACTTTGGCATATGATCTCCGTTTTATGTGCTCAATATCTCGTTAGAAAGATATATCCGAGGACTAAAAATTTCGGCATGAATATCATTCTGGAATGGAATGATATTTGTTGGAGGCGCGATGCCCAAAAAACGTCATTTAGGGCCTCAAAACGGCTCCGGAAGTTCAAGACCCGAAACACTGCTAAAAATAGTAAGTTTTGTTGCAACTTGAAAACTGAAAGAACTGATGATGGGGGTTCAAATGGAATACATGGGTGGCCACCAATATCCACCTGGATCATTAAGCCCCCAAAATGGCTCCAATAGTGGAGGACCCGAAAGCCTGCTAAAAATAGTAAGTTGTGCTGAATGTGAAAAGCTGCAAGAATTGATGGTGCTGGTCTAGATGTTATAGGTGGGTGGCCACCGATATCCACCTGGATCATTTGCAGAGAAGGTGGTATTCCCTGAATTGGAGTGATTCCATAGAGCCTTCGACACGTGGCACCGGACGGGAGTACAAAACCGCCTTTCCATATTCTCATCGCGCGTTAAAGCCTGGCGCTAGAAGACGATCGATATCGACGAGGGCCGTCGATCTGGGGAAGGGCCATCGGACGGTGGTCATTTGATGAAGATGCACGAGATTTAACCAAGGTACAACGAGTGTGTTGATTGGGCGATTGACCGTAGAGGTGGGGTCCAAGACTAAAGGTTTATTACACAGTTAATTATTCAAATGGGCGTTGGGTTTAATATAAAGTTTCAAAAGGCATAAAACATTGGTCATAAGGTTGACGGCATAATATATAAGGTTTGGGAATATAATATAACATTCGAGAGCTATGAATAAGTCTATTTGTCAATTTCTTTGAAATTGATAAATAAAATAAAAGGAAAACAGACCACGTGGAGTCAAAGAGTGGGGTTTAGAAAGGGAATGCTGGCAGAGCCACGTCACAGATGACTAGCTCTCCTTGGGCGGACTTTCAGCATTGTTGCGTCATTTGTGGTATCAGAGCTGTTGTCTGAAGTTGTTTTGCTGACATGGCAATCCGACTTGATAGAGGTGCTGGCAGAAGAAGACCTATTGCCAACACTGAGGTGTTTGGGATGTTGTAGAGGTTCGAGGCCAGAATGGATGCCATGGAGTGAAGACAGCCCAGAGATCCGGAAGACGTCAATGAAGATAAAACAAAAGAAGCAGAAGAAAATTTTGGATTCCTCCTAACATGAGGCTCCTTAGAACTGTTCTGGGGTCTGTAGTTAAGCCCAGAATTGAAGTGTCAAGCTATGCAGGGGGACTAAATCCAAAGGAGTTGGTGGATTAGATAAATGAATTGAAAAAGTGCTTTGATTATGAAGAAAAAAGTGAAGATAAAAAGGTCAAGTTTGCAGTAACAAAGCTGAAAGGACATGTTGCACTTTGGTGGGATGGAGTGTAGGCAGAAAGGAGGAGAGTTGGCAAGCAACCTATCAAGAGATGGACCAGAATGATGGCTAAATTAAAAGGTAAATTCTTGCCTAGTGATTACCAGCTGACATTGTACAAGAAAATACAGAACCTGAGACAGAGGTTGCTGACAGTAAAGGAATACACAGAGGAATTCTACAGAGTAAGCATAAGGGCTGGGAAATTTCAAGACACACCTGAGAAGATTGCCAGATATGTGAATGGTATCAAGATGGAGATCTAAGATGAGATTGGTCCCCTGTCTCCTAAGATAGTGGAAGAGGCCTACCAGATGGCCTCGAAAGAAGAGGAGAAACTCCCGAGGAAACAATCTGCCAAGAAGAGAGGTAATTTCCATGGGAAGGGAAGTCAGGGTGGTAGAGGAAAGCCTGCTACACCCAGGGATGGAGCTAACAGTAGCTCACCTCATAATGCATCTACAGAGGATGATGAAAGAGGCAGAAGGGGTTCTTACAGAGGAAAAGGAAGAGGAGGCAGAGACAGAGGCAGGGGTAGAGAATTGAGGTGTTATAGATGTCAGCAAGTGGGACACAAGCACTATGAATGCCCATAGAATGTGGGTGCTAGTCCAAGAAATGTTGTTGTTGCTCAGGTTGGAGAAGAAGCAGAAATTGAAGAAGAAATTCTTCTAGAGAGGGGAGAGTCCTTGGTGGTAAATAAGGTCCTGTTGAAGCAAGCGAAAGAGGCCACTGAGCCTTCACAAAGGAAGAATTTGTTAAGGAGCATATGCAAAGTCCAAGGCAAATGCTGCTAGCTATTCATTGATAGTAGCAGTAGGGATAATCTGGTTTCCACTGAGGTAATAGAAAATCTGAAGTTGAAGACAAGGGAGCATCCAACTCCCTACAGGGTGTCCTAGCTGCATAAAGGGCACCAGCTGGTTGTGAAAGAACAGTGTGAGATAGAGCTGCAAATGGGAAAATACAAAGACAAGGTCCCATGTGATGTAATTCCCATGGATGTGTGTCATATACTGCTAGGTAGACCTTGGAATTTTGACAGAGCAGCAGTGCAAGATGGCAAGAAGAACACTTACAATTTCTTCAAAGATGGGGTAAATCATACATTGATTCCCATGGAAGAAGGAGATCCATCCAGCAGAGTAATTGATCCCAAGACCTTGTTGCTAAGCGGGAAGTTATATCTGCAGCAGATAGAAGAAGAAGAGGTAAGTTTTGCTTTCGTTTGCAAGCCTAAAGTAGTTCTTACTTCTACAAATATTTCTGATTTACCAGTAGAGATACAAGAGATGTTAGATGATTACCGTGACATTGTTGTGGATGATTTACCTGATGAGCTGCCACCTGTGAGAAAGATCAACCATCAGATAGATTTTATCCCTGGTTCAAATTTTCCAAACAAGGAAGCCTACAAAATGACTCCCAAGGAAAATGAGGAAATCAGGAGACAAGTATGGGAGTTGGTGGACAAGGGACTGATTAGAGAAAGTTTGAGTCCATGTGCGGTACTAGCAGTATTGAGCCCAAAGAAAGATGGAGGCTGCAGGATGTGTACTGATTCCAAAGAAATTAATAAGATCAAAATCAGGTATAGATTTCCTTTGCCCAGAGTTGAGGACTTAATGGAATATTTAAGTGGTGCTAAATATTTCTCAAAGATAGATTTGAAGAGTGGATACCATCAGATTAGAATAAGAGAGGGTGATGTGTGGAAAACTGCTTTTAAGACTAATGAAGGACTGTATGAATGGATGGTAATGCCTTTTGGGTTTTCAAATGCACCGAGAACTTTTATGAGACTTATGAATGAAGTATTGAAGAAATTCATTGGAAAATTTGTGATAGTGTACCTAGATGATATATTAGTTTTCAGCGGAACTAGAGAAGAACATTTAAGGCGTCTTAACCATGTCTTGAAGAAGCTGCACCAAGAGAAAATGTTGATAAATTTGAAGAAATTCTCATTCATGAAGGAATATTTGGTGTATTTGGGGTTTGTTGTTTTTGCAGAAGGATTGAAGATGGACCCAGAAAAGGTTAAGGCAATTGTGGAGTGGCCTTCACCCAGGAATGTCTTTGAGGTAAGAAGTTTCCATGGACTTGCTAGTTTTTACAGAAAGTTTATAAGAAACTTCAGTAAGATTAATGCACCCATAATTGATACAATAAAGAAGAGAAAACAACCATTTAAGTGGATTGCTGAAGCAGAAAGAAACTTTCAAGTTTTGAAGAAAAAGATAACTGAGAAGCCTGTCTTGATTCTGCCTGATTTTACTAAACCATTTCAAGTAAAATGTGATGCCAGTCGAGAGGCCATTGGAGCTGTGTTGAGTCAGGATGATAGGCCTGTGGCATATTTCAGTGAAAAGCTGAATGACACTAGAAGAAAGTATTCCTCTTATGAGAAGAAATTCTATGCAATTATTCAGGCACTGAAGAAATGGAGACACTAATTCATGTCCAGGGAATTTGTATTATATTCTGACAATCATGCTTCGCAGTATATTGTACAGCAGCCCAAGTTGAAACATAAGCATGCTAAATGGGCTGAGTATATCCAAAGTTTTAATTTTGTTTTGAAACATATAAGTGGCCAAGCCAATAAAGTAGCTGATGCTTTGAGTAGGAGGCACATGCTTGTTCAAGAAACTAATTTTGAAGTTGTAGGATTTGATTTTCTGAAAGAATTGTATAAAACAAATCCATATTTTAAGGAAGCATTCGAGGCATGTAATAACCCTGTTTTAGCAGATAGAATCAAGTGACTGGATTATTTCCTACAGGAGGACTTACTATTCAGAAGGAGCCAACTGTGTGTACCAAAATGTTCCATGAGAGAAAATTTGATGAAGGAGAAGCATATTAGAGGACTTGCTGGACACTTTGGTACTGATAAGACTTATGAGCAGCTGAGTCACTTTTATTTCTGGCCCAAGATGAGAACAGAAGTGGACAAGTTTGTGAATAATTGCAAGATTTGTCAATATGCCAAAGGAAGGAGCCAGAATGTAGGATTGTACACCCCCTTGCCTATTCCAGACAGGCCTTGGGACATGGAGAGCATGGATTTTGTTCTAGGATTGCCCAAGACTTAGATAGGGAATGATGTAGTCTTTGTTGTGGTGGATATATTCTCCAAAATGGCACAATTTATTCCATGTTATAAAACTACTGATGCCACCCATGTTGCTAACTTGTTCTTCAAGGAAGTTGTTAGGTTGCATGGGTTGTCCATGAGTATTGTTTCAGACAGAGAAACCAGATTTGTGGGGCACTTTTGGAGGACACTAAGGAAGAAACTTGGTACCAAACTTAGTTTCAGCTCAACTTATCATCCTCAGACTGATGGAAAAACAGAGGTAGTGAATAGGAGTCTGGGAAATTTGTTGAGAAGTCTTACAGGAGAGCATCCGAAGAAGTGGGATCATATTTTTCCCCGGGCAGAATATGCATATAATGACTCACCAAATAGGAGGACAGGGAAAATTCCATTTCATATTGTTTATGGAATGCACCTAGAGGAATATCAGAGTTAAGAAACCTGGGAAAGGCAGAGCTGAGAAGTGCTGATGGTGAGGAATTTTCTTTAGATATCCAGGCCATACATGAATGAGTGAAACAAAAACTACAAGGCAGTAGCATCGGATACAAAAATATAGTAGAATTGAGCAAGAAAGAAGTTGATCTTGAAGTAGGAGATCTGTTTTTCTCACACTTGAGAAAGGAGATATTCCAAAAGAAGCATTACAACAAACTGAAGTTCAAAAAGATTGGGCCATGCAAGATACTTAGGAAGTTTTCTGTAAATGCTTATGAGATTGAATTACCTCCTAATGTTGGAATATCTCCCATTTTTAATGTTGCATATTTGTACAAGTATGAAGATGATGGTGCAAAAGAAAGAGCAGCAGACAAGGAACAGAGTGAGTGGAGGGAACAACTACGTCCAGCGCAACCATTGCAACCAGAGAAGATATTGGATAAAAGACCATTCAGAAGGACCAGAGGACAAGAGTACTTTTAGTATTTGATCAAATTGAAGGATAAGCCAGAGGAAGATGCCACTTGGATGATTGAAGGAATGCTGCAGAAGATAGGCAGATCCGTGGAAGAGCTCATGGACAGGAGCCCATGAAGAAAATTTCCCTCGGGAGTCTAATGCAGGGTCATTAGACACTAGCCAGCAATGTAGGAGTTTTGTCAACATATTGTGGCTAGGAGGGTTTGAAAAAATTCGAATTGTTATAGCTAGGTGTCAATACCTCAACTGATTGTATTATTAGATCAGTTAGAGTTGTAGAAGTTAAATAGCTCAGTTAGTCTTGCTGTCATATTTCAGTTAATTGAATTATTGTAATTAGGCTGTTGATTTTCCAGAAGGGTCCTCACTGAGGAACCGAAGAGCCACATTGTAATATGTATAAATTGTATTCTTCGGATGTAGAAAAAGGGGAGAGAGAAAAAAGAGGAAGAAGAGGAAATATTTCTGCAATAAAACTCTATGTGTTAACAATTGTTTCGAGTTAAATGATTCCAATGCTCATTGGCCACCGAATTGTCTCGAAATCGTATTAATGGAGAAATTGTTTGATTGAGAAATGATTGTACACAGGTTCGATGTGAAATTGTTGAGAATGGTGATTGTATAATTCCGCATTATCTATCTAGTTTTCCTGTGAATTGGTTGGATAAACCCTGTGAGTTAAATTCCCCCACAGTCCTCTGTTTGTGTCCTTATTATGGAATTCCCCACTATATGACCGTAACGAATTCTATTTGAATGAACCCAAGCCATAGACCAGAGTTAAGGCATATGAAGCGCATCCCAACCCCGACTCAACCTTTGGTTGATCACTGTAGCAAACCCACGAGTCGATTCCCCAAAGGCGGATTTCCCATATCGCACCACTTTTGCGGAGAAGGTGGTATTCCCTGAATTGGAGCGATTCCATAGAGCCTTCAACACGTGGCACCAGACGGGAGTACAAAACCACCTTTCCGTATTCTCATCGCACGTTAAAGCCTGGCACTGGAAGCCGAGCGATATCGACGAGAGCTGTCGATCTGGGGAAGGGCCATCAAATGGTGGTCGTCTGACGGAGATGTGCTAGATTTAACCAAGGTACGGCGAGTGTGTTGATTGGGCGATTGACCGTAGAGGTGGGGTCCAGGACTAAAGGTTTATTACATAGTTAATTATTCAAATGGGCGTTGGGTTCAATATAAAGTTTCAAAAGGCATAAAATGTTGGTCATAAGGTTGACGCATAATATATAAGGTTTTGGAATATAATATAACATTCGAGAGCTATGCATAAGTCTATTTGTCAATTTATTTGAAATTGATAAATAAAATAAAAAGAAAATAGACCACATGGAGTCAAAGAGTGGGGTTTAGAAAGGGAATGTTGGCAGAGCCATGTCACAGTTGACCATCTCTCCTTGGGCTGACTTTCAGCGTTGTTGCGTCATTATGTCCACTACAAAACTACTATTGTAAAAATTTTCTTATTAGTAATATACAGTGGTTGTTGGATCTTTCTTCACCTAAGATTCATCTGATGTTTTCATAAGCATTTTTCTTATGTTTCCTGCTATTTTTTCTTCAGTAATTTTATGTTTAATTAGTTTGAATTCTTGCACATCATGCTCTAACTTCCTTAAAGCATTAAATTTTTGTGTATCTGTGTGTGTTGTATTTTCATAAAAACATCTATATGCCTCAGCTTCCACAAGAAGAACCATGTCATTGAGCTTCTTAACAGTGGCTCCATAAGCCCAATGGTAGTGATTTTTATACATCTCTCACCTACATTAAAAAATACTTAAACAATTTTGTCAGAGTTAGCCATATTTGGAATTTCTTTTGAATAAAATCCTTGTTATCTTTGAGAGAGCCCTCTCAGGCTGAAAAGGCTAATTTTCAGCTTGAAGTTGGTTTAAAAGAGTTACTCTAGGTTGTCTGGTGGAGCACCCCATCTGTACCGACTTAGTGATAATAGGATCAAACAAGTAAGGGTTGAAGTGAAATACCCAAAATATTTTAACAATAGACCATGCAGACATTTGGGTATCGGTTATTATATAATTATAAGAAGTAAATATATAACTAGGGACAACTCGAACCTTTAGCCAAGTAATATTTACATATGAATAAAAATAAGAATGAAATACAATGTAGGGATGCAAACTAAAGAGAGAAAAGTTGGGGTTGGGGTATTCATAACACACCTTAGAGCATGATAGGACTCTTAAGGGATTCAAGATATGAACCCATTTTAATTATCTAACTTAGGAGTACATATTGAAAGAATGGATATTAGCAAATAATAACATTATACAAGGACTATTCTCCAAGAATATTGTGTCATTAAAGGAAGTGGTACAATAAGTGTAGTTTAGATTCTAGTGCAAAAGGAAAAGACTATAGTGTCCATGCATAAAAAATGGAAGAAAGTATTTCATGGTAATGGAGGAGCTAGCACGTCGAATTATGGGTTAAGACTTCTATGAAATTATGAAAAAAAATCAAGTCTAAATGGAGGAATATGATAATTATATAATGCTGGATCTTGTTGTGCTTCAACCTTCAAGAGCATCAACTACAGGTTATGTTATGAGATCCATGTGTTTAGAAAGTTTTGTTTCATAATTAACTCTTAGACACAGTCCAATATCAAGATTATATTTTGGGAGATTGAGAAGTGCCAATTATTAAAATTTCATCAAAAATGGTCAGAGACGGTTATGTCTTATATGATTTGAATGGGAAGCTCAAATATTGTGGTGGTGAAAAGAGCATTATCTAGGAGACTTTAGAGTGGGGATAAGTGCTGAGGAAGACCAGTCAGACATATGTGAAATGTGAGTTGTAATTTTTTTATTAATATTTGTAATGATGTAATGTAGGAATTAAAGGGGGGACTTGGAATATTTCTTACATTAGTATATAGGTATGATTGTGTTGTTGGTTGTTGGTGTTTTGTTGAGATATTTTCTCAACAATATTCTCCTTTTTTGGAATTTGTTAGATCTTATGTGCACTATTTATGTGGCTTGTAATTTGACTTTGAATGCAATATAAGAATATTTTTTTGTGCACCATGTCTTCTAATCCAATTTCTTATTACCCCAAATCTATCTAGTTATAAGATAGATCAAATGTCAAAAGGTGAAAAAATGTATTCAAGTTTTTTACTCTAAAAAAGATTTGCACTTTAAGAAATTTGATCTTTGATTCTAAATGGAACTTGATAATTCTAGGGTTAACCTAGGCCTATGTCAATCTAGTAAATTAACGTTACAAATATTTATTGTTATTCAACAATCATACCATTAATTTTTTATTATGTTTTCATATTCTAAAAATAGTAGTATTTTCTTTTTCCCAATCAAAATTGGAGCAACAATTTACAAAGATGTTCAGAAAGAAGTTACAATTTTATATATCTTTTATGTTTTTCATCAAAGTTCCATTATGTTAAATATATTTGAAAATCATTAACACAAATTAAAGTAATAAGTTAAACATTAGAAATTATGTTTTTTTATAAATAGAAAGTTTTAATTTCGAAAATTTTGGCACAATTCGAAGATGATGGTTATTAATATTAAAATAAAATTTATTTTATTAGTAAGTTATAATATATTTATAGTATAAATAATTTCAAATTTCAGACTTGTGTGATTTATATTTTGTTCTATTGTATCTTCCAGATCCATTGCATCAAGTGAGTTATTATATTGACGTTTCGAACCATCTACCGAGGTTCATCGTCAATATTTCTATCTTAATAATGAACCTAGGTAGATGGTTCGAAACATAGATATAATAATTCACTTGATCCGATGGATCCTGAAGATACACCACAACAAAATATAGATAGTATATAATAATTGAAACATATTAATTAGGTTGGAGTGGCCTTTGATCCATTTAAAATGTATAGTTATGTTGATAAGTGCAATTTAAAATGTTTTGTTACAACATTACCTTGCTTGCCAATTTGAATAAAATTATAACTATGTGTCCATCTTATTTCATTTCAAATACTTGTGCAACATACATAATAAATATATTTGCTACGGTGGATGATAATGGACTATTATTTACATAAGTTTTAAGGAGAGGATATTAAGGGATACTTTGTACTTTAGCCTCCCTCCATCTAGTGTGGGAATTTAATCCACCCTCTATTTTAATTTAGATGTTAAATCGGGGAGCAAAGGGCCAACGACCCTTAGAGAATGTTGGTGGAGTTGGATGGTGGAAACCATGTTGTTAATATGTAAATCGGGAGGACATATGAAGGAATATGGAGCCATCATGGTTTATTGTGTTACAAGGACTAGCAAGAATTTTTTCTTATGGATAGCTCATAGGTTTTGCGTAATTAGCATCGTCCAACTAGAAAAATTATTGTCTCTCATAATTTCATAATATTTAGCTCTATCTATGTTTTTAATATGAGAATCTTGTTTGTTTAGGTAGAGCTCTCATTTCTCATGGTGATAGATCTAGGCCAAAATTAGATCTTAGGAGGAATTCTCAGTTCTATTTAAGTTTTGAGTAATCGACATGTTCAATGGATTTTACACTCTAGATTCTCATTTTTGTTGAATCATCATTGAGCTCTCATTTCTCATGGTGATAAATCTAGGTTGAAATTAGATCCTAGGAGGGAGTATCACTTCTATTCAAGGTTCGGGTGGTCAACATGTTTAGTGGATTTTACATTATGGAGTCTCATCTCCTTTGAATAATATTGAGGTTTGTAGGAGGTCGTGGGATGATTTTGGCACTTCTAGTCTTAGGTTTATCCTAGTTATTCCTTCCATGTTTCAGTGAATTTTTTTACAAATTTTCCTTAGTTGTAATTGGATTGTTATTCTTTTTCTATAGAAGCAAACATATTCCTTTCCTTCTTGTATTTTCTCTTTCTTAATTTCCCGAAGTAGTTTCCTAGGTTACTTTTGGACGGGTTTCCTTCCTTCGATGTTGATATTAGGTGAGGGGGACTTATTTCCTTTTCTGTAAAGAATTTACTCTATCGTTTCCCATGTTTTACCTCCTTTCAAGCTTTCCTTATTTAAGGCCCTTTTTATTTTGTAATTTATTTTCTCTCTTTTTGAAAGTCCTGGTACCTTCTTCTTGGTATTTTGTTCTCTCAAGGTCCTAGTAATGATATCTATACCTGAGTGCCTAAGAGGTTACAAGGATGAAATTTATAATTTCCCATCCTCTAGCTTGAGATTTAAATGCTTAACAAAGTAGTCACCTCCAGGTTTTTTCCACTCTACTCTATAGATTCACGCATAAATATAGGATACAAAGAGAGGAGAAATAGTGGAATTTTTATTAATAATGCATGAAAACATGGAGGATTGTGTGGGGGGTTGGGTCGTAGACACTAAGAACACAATAAATAGGAACATTTACTAGGAATTAAAGATTATCATGGAAAAATCCTCATGGAATGCTTAGAAAATCAATATGTAATTATTCTATACTATGATTGAATAAAAGGATAGAAGAAGAGACTCACGCACAATGTCTCCATCATGGAAAAAAATATAGTAAATTTTAAGCTTTCAACATTTGATGAAAAGGAAGCCTACCATAACACCACACATGTTGAATCGGCATCCAAGTAAATGGTTTTATTCTTGTTTTTCGTGTTCTAACCTATTAGCAACAAAATTACAACTATAGATATAAAAAAATATTAGCTTAATAATTGTAGAGTGGATATTGAAAAACTAAATTATCTTATCAATTTTTTCTTAAGTTTAATTAGCTTTTATTAATAAATATTATTTTATTTTTAAATTTAAATAATTTTTAATAACCTATGTTATTATTATTCTATTGATTTTTTTTTCCCTATAATATACCAATAAAATATAATATTTTTATAACTTTCAATTAGAATCTCATAGAAAAGCCTTTTCCTTTGAAAATAAACTAAAACATAACATAAATAATAAATATACTAATTATATAATTTTAAAATAAAAAATTAAATGAAAATTAATTTTATATTTTAGATATGTGTCAATATTCACATTTAATTTCATACATAATGATTAATAATTAAATCCAAATAGATTGGTTTTTTTTTTTTTTTAATTTTATGTTATATTTTTATTTGCTTTTATTTTTTGTTTGTTTTTATTTATTTATTATAAATTTTAGTGTATTGAAATTTTTTTTTTTATTAAAAATAATTGATTAATACTTGGATCTGCCATGAATTTTCTGGATTAATACTTTGGTCTATAGTGAAATTCTGCGGTGAATTTTCTAGATTAATACTTGGGTCTACGGTGAAATTCTACTGTGAAAATTTTGCGGTGAATTTTCTCCATTAATACTTGGGTCTCCGTCTAGATTAATACTTGGGTCTGTGATGAGATTATGGGGTGAAAATTTTGAGGTGAATTTTATCCATTAATACTTGGGTTTCTCGATTAATACTTGGGAATGCAATGAATTTTCTGGATTAATACCTGGCTTTGTAGTGAAATGTTGCGGTGAAAATTTTGTGCTGAATTTTCTCCAGTACTACTTGGGTCTGCTGTGATTTTTTCTTGATAATTTTTTGGACCTGGGCACTTGATGTCCAGTTTGCTGATATTCAGGTGCAGACATTCCTTATCTTTTTCTAATACATATATGCTCATATATTCTCAAGTATGAATAATTCACCACAGCTGCCAAATATTAGCAAAGGTAGACCTAGCAAAGTTACTCTACAGAGCCTTTATGAATATATCGAGTCTTTATAGAAATGTAAAGAAGAAAGAGAAGTTAAAGCTACAAACCGAGTTAGAAGCCATGCTGGAAAACAACTTCACATATCTTGAAAACAAGATCCAAGAAAAAATAGAAAATAAAATAGAACTATTGGAGAATAAAATGGGGGCAATGGAAACCAAATTCACATATCTTGAAAAGAAGATCCAAAAAAAAAAGAAAATAAAAAAGAGCTATTGGAGAATAAAATGGAGGCAATGGAAACTAGGTTGCAGGTCATAGAAAAAAAAAACCAAGATACTAACCAAACATCCCAGAAAGGAGATGTTGATAATATAAAGAGTCTTAAAATGAAGGACATGATTAAATAACTACAACAAAAGGTTAACAACATTCTCACCCTAAATAGTGGGGCAAGTAAATTAGATATCAAACCAATTAAAGATGAAATGAAAAAATTGATCGAATTAGACCATGAGCGTAATAAAAGGGCCTTGAACCTTATAATCTCCAGTTTGAAAGAGGAGGTAGACGAGGATACTTTAGCCATAGCCTAGACAGAATTACATAATAGATTATAAATTGAAACCACGTGTCTCACAGAAGCAACAAGGTTAGGAAAATTAACTGAGAATAAAGGGAGGCTGATCCAAATAAAGGTGAGCTCTACTCACCATAAGTATGACATAGTTAGTAAAACCTCAAGTCTAAGAGGAATGGGAATATTTATAAACGAAGATCTCATTTCAGAAGATCAAGAAGAATTACGAAAGGAGGTTCAAAAGGTAAAATAAGATAGGAAGGAAGGAAAATGAACAATAATCAGAAATAGAAAAGTCGTTATTCGAGATAGAAACCAAAATGATAGTAATAAATAGCAATTTAACATGCTTTGAATTCTTTCTTGGAACTGTCAGGGCTTTCCATGGAACAAAGGCCCCAAGCTAAGTTGGATCTCAAATGATGTTGATATTGTATTGCTTGTTGAAACTCGGGAGCACGAAGAATCTAAGGTCCGTAACATAGATGGCTTTACACTATGGTATACCTGGAACAAGAGATCCTCCCATAGAGGAATTGGGGGCATAGCTTGCTACATTAAGAAGAACATATCACCCCATGCCAGGATTTATAAAAACGACCCTTACAACCAATATTGTTGGATTGAGATTACAGACATTAATGATAAAAATACAGACATATCAATCTGTTATCCCCCCCCCCATTAATTGTAACTTCTATAAGAAAAAACAATCTCGATAAAAATAGTCCTTACAATGGTTTAGAGAATGATATTTCTAGCCTAAGGAATGAAGGTAATATCCTTTTAATGGGAGAATTTAATGCTCGAACTTCAATCAACCAAGAGATTCTTCTAAGTAATCATTCCAGCCCCAATCCTCTTTGGTTAGACGAAGACCTTACTCTGGCTAGTCGGTACAAAAGGAGCTCTTAAGACCTCGGGGATAATTTTTTTGGGTCAGAGCTAGTGAAGCTCTGTAGTGCTCAGGATCTCATAATTTGCAATGGTCTAAAGAAGTGGCCCAATTCTAGCAAGATGACATGCATCGATGGGCTTGGCAGGAGCGTGGTAGACTACGTTATTTCCGATCTCCCTTTATACAACGAAATAATAAATTTTGACATCTTAGACGAACACGAGCGTGACTCTAATCATAGGCCTTTACTCATAACTCTCAATTTTTTCATTCATAGAGATCCCATAGAAGATAATACATATAGTCAAAAGAACTTAATATTTGATAGAAATAAAAATGATCTCTTTCTAAATGAATTAAAAATTAATTGGCTTCCTTTATCTAGTATAGACAACATAGATGACCTCTATCATAATTTTACTACAACCCTCTCATATTCTATTAACAAGTTTTCAATTGAAGTCTCAAGTAATAAAAGAATTAGAAAAACCAACCCATGGTATGACAAATATTGTAAAAGTGCGAGGAGAGAAATTAAGGAAGCTGTTGATGAATCTCTCAAAATTAACATAATAAAAATCTACAAAGCCCTAACTAAAAGGAAAAAAGGTAATATATTTGTAAAAGACAAGATAATCTCTTACAGGTCTCTAAGGTGGCTCCTAAGAAATTCTAGAGGCATATTCTAACTAGGAAAACTAAAGATAATAATAAAATTTCTTTACACGACTAGAATTCTTATCTTAAAAACCTTTATGAATCTCCAAATGCCAAGGATTTTGAAACCATACTCATGACAAAAGAAGTTTTCTGATTAGAAGACATTGATTTTGGGGTTAATCGCTTGGAAAATGCGAAAGCTAAATACATCGAAGGTTACCAGGAGAAAATCTTAAAAATTGGAGGTCTTGTCCTCATCCCCCACATCCACAAGATTTTCAACCAAGAAGTCAAGCAAGGGTCCCCTAAAACTCAGACTCAGAGCCTCATTATCCATATTTTTAAAAGTGCAGATACAAATAACCCCTCTAATTATCGAACAATTATGGTCAGCCCTCTCTTAGCCAAGTTATATGGTATTATTTTGGAAAAGAAGTTGAGCTGCTGGCTGGAAAGTGAAGGTAAGCAGGCTAAAGGCCAACTGGGTTTTAGAAGGCATCACTCAAAAATAGACCACCTCGTTACGCTTAGGATCATTATGGAAGAATGCTGCAATTATAAATCCAATCTCTTTTGTTGCTTTGTGGACTTTAGAAAGGCTTTCGATACAGTTCCTAGAAATGACCTATGGAATAGATTAGAAGAACTAAATTTTCCTTTCAAGCTAAGAGCGGCTACTATAAGGCTATACGAGAATGTAATTGCCAAGTTAAAGAGAAATGAGGGGTGGTCGAAAGATATTAAGTGTAATATCAGAGTTAAACAAGGTTTCCCCTCTCCGCTACCCTATTTGGAATTTACATCAACAAGCTAGAAGGTTGTTTAGAGGAAGTAGGATGTGTTGGCACGATATTAGCTAGGATAGTCATCATCCTTCTTCTCTATGCTGACGATATTGTTCTTCTCGCAAGGTGCCCATCTAATCTTGATAAGCAACTTAGAATTCTTAAGGATTTCTACTCTACCATGGGTATGTTTGTTAACACTGACAAAAAAAAGGTTATGATTATCAAATCCAAGAAGGACACTTACGCTAATTTTATGTATGACAATAGTAACTTCGAGGAAGTGTCTTCTTACAAGTACCTAGGAATTGATACTCATCACAAGCTCAACTGAGACTATAGAATTTAGAAAAGGATTAGTGGGGGGTGGAAAGCTTATTTTGGTCTTGAAAATAATTGTAAAATGGGAAACTTCGTAATGCGGGATAGAAATAAGCTCCTCTTTGATACGTTAGTCACTCCTGTTATCTTATATGGATGTGAGGTTTGTGGTTGCAGCATCTCTAGAGAATCCTGGAGAAATATTGAGCAAATTCATAAGCATTTTATAACGTATAGCCTTAAAATTAAAATAAATAAACCCTATCCTATTGTCCTAATAGAAGTGGTTCTTTCCCCTATCGAGAGCCTAGCTATGACTAGGCTTCTGTTGTACAAGCACAAGCTCAATAGCATAGGAGACCATAGACTTCCTAAGCTAGCTTCAAATTCTAGCCAAAACCACCTAAGGCTTAAACGAGGTTTGTATAAAGACACCAGGGCCTGGTTAAACCATTGGGAGATTGACGAGAATGTTGCATTGCAAAACATCAATAACATTAAAAAAATTGTTACTTCTAAGTTCAAAGAAAAAATGTGGTGTGAGAAAGATCTAGCAACTCAAAGGAAATTAAGCTATTATAAGGAGGTGATCAAGCCCACCTTAGAAGATCAAAAGTATCTCTCTGTTTTGACTAGCTCAAAGAAGAAAATTAATATAGCCAAGATTAGAACTAACTCTCATGAGCTCCATAGTGAAACAGGTCGTTGGACAGTTCCTAAAACACCATCGATGGAAAGGATCTTCCATCTCTGTGAGAATATGAACATTGAGGATGAAAATCACTTCCTCTTAAAGTGCCCCGCGTACAACCACTTTAGAGCTTAATTTCATAATCTTTGTTGCAATACTAACCTTACTAGCCTTTTAAGATGTCAAAATTGTAGTGAGTTGGGGAGGCTTCTCTCCAAGCTTTTTGAGCATAAGAATAAAATCTTAAATCATATTAAATAACCTTTTTCTTTAGGTCTAATAGACCAAAGATTAGTCTTAGTGGACATTAATCATCATCATCATCATCATATATATATATATTACTTTTTATTGATATGTTTGAATGTATAAGTAAATTTATCACTCAAAAATTCTCTTCAATTATAATTATACTATAAATCTTTATAATTATATTATATAATTTTAATAATTATAATTAAATTAAAATAAAATTTAAATTATAATACGTTTATATATTTCTCAAGTTTAAGTAATAGATCTATTTTTTTGCAATATAATAATTTTTTTTTTGGAATTGTGTATTTCTTTCTTTTATAATACATTTTAAAATATCCGTTTTAATGTATAAATAAATTTATCGCTCAAAAAATCACATTCCTATATTAAAATAAGTAAAATTTCACATCCCTATATTAAAATAAGTGAAATTTTAAATCATAATACATTTATATACTTTTTAAATCTAATTAATAGATATATATATTTTTAAATATGATAATATATATATATATATATATATATATATATATATATATATATATATATATATATATATATATATATATTCGTGGAAGTGTGCATTTCTTTCCTTTATAATACATTTTAAAATATATAAATGAATTAAATGTATTTAAAAAGTTTTATAACAATGATATTATATACATAATTTGAACCTACTATTCTCACAAATTTAAATAAAATTAATTAAAAAATTTCGAAAAAAACTAAAATATCCTTTAATTATATTATAATTTTTTATAATTATATTATATAATTTTAATAATTATAATTAAAATAAAATTAAATTTTAAATTATAATACATTTATGTAGTTTATATATATATATATATATATGATATATTTTTTTTTTGAAATTATGAATTTATTTTCTTTATAATACATTCTAAAATATATGAATGAATTAAATGCTAAAAAAAAGTTTATAACAATGATATTATACATTTGGAACTTACTATTCTTCAAACTTTAAATAAAATTAATTAAAAAATATTAAAAAAAACTAAAATGTCCTTTAATTAAACTTCAAAAATGACAATGGTTCACTATTATTAGAATCTATATGAGAATTATATGGGGAATTTAATAGAATTAGTTACTTACATTTATGTAGAAATATATTGGAGGAAGTTCAATTAGAGCATTTATCTATACTCAAAATAAAAATCATATGAAAAGAATTCAAGAGAGTTGTTTACTCTTTTATATGAAACTATTCTTTTTTCTTATACAATAATTGGTTTAATTACTCAAACAATTGTAATGTGTGGTTTAAAAGAAATCAAAACATAGTACAATTTTATAAATATAATTGTGATGTTTAATAATAATAATAAAATAATTATATTAGCATGAACTGGAGATGGAGGTTTAGAAGTTAGCAGGAACTAGATCCACGTTCTTTCCTGATAATTAGCCTCCCCCTTAAGTCAGTGGTCTCTATTACATAAACCCTTGTCATCCTCTCACACTTCTTGGTCCTTAGCTCTCACTCCTTGGCTCCTCCCTTTACACTTCCCTCTTCTCGTTATCCTCCTTCTTCTTTTTCAAGCCCTCTCCTTGCCCTTCTACATCCCTTTACTAAGCCTCCATCCTAAAAATCTCTTTATAATAACTAACCTTACTGTTAATAATAACTACCAAAATAAATAACCTATACAACCCTTAAAATATAATCTCAAAATAGCAAAAAAATTAAAAATTATATAAAACAATCTTAAAAATCACATCTTATAATAACTAACCTACCTTTAAAATACCTACCTATATAAAGAGATAACTTTTTAATAATTAAATTATCAAACCTTATGCTTATAATATTTAAAACCTACCCTTATTATAATGTCACTTGGTTTGAATAAAAAAACTTAAGTAATCTTCTTCGAATAACCTTAAAACACTATCACCTAATTTATATATATTACTAAATATTAATTATTAATTATAACATAAAAAACCTACCCTTATTATATTGTCACATCCTTTCCCTTGAAAATATCTATTATTATTATAAGGACACTCCCATTAGATTAAAATAAATAATTTAATTAATCTAACCTTTGAACACCATCACTTAATTTATATGTATTACTAATATTAATTATTAATCATAACATTAAACACTTTTAAAAATTAATATATATTATAAAGCTTAGATCTAAATTAGAAATATAAATATATATAATAAACGGATATAAGTAACTTAATAATAATTTCGTAGATCTAATTGGAAATAAAAATGGTTATAAAACTATCTTATGATAATACATTATTAATCAAGTTAATTAGCCTTTTACAAATTTTTAAAAAACTGGTCGGCTCTTTTTGCCTTTCATACCTTTTTTCCTCTATTTATTTACCCTAATCTACTCTCTTCTTAGCAAGTTTGTCCTGATGATGAGTCTTGATTTAGAATCGAAACATTGACAAAAAATCAAGACTATGGAGATTCCAAATTTTATATCTAAAAGTTATATTTAAAACTTACGATCACAGTTTTCCATAAATGGAATATAAATTAGAAGAATAATTATCCATAAAAATTATAGCCTTAATGATTGGTATACATGTTCATTGTAATATATAACTGTCACGACCACCGAGGTTGTAACATCTCTATCTTACAAACCAACGATTTTATTTTTTTTCCATATTCAAGTGTTTAATTTATGTTATTTAATAACATCTATTTTATAACATTAATATAATTATACTTTGTTAAACCCCAAAGTTGCATTAACATTTTATATAAATTATGGTTGTCTATGTATACATTTTACCTATCACTTATATACATATATATTTTATGTTCTTTAATTGTATACCATTACACTTAACTACAAGTTGTTATTTTTTTTTCACCCAGTTATAATCATCATATATCTTTATATATCATATAAATATGTTTAATTTATACCATATGTTAGAAAATTAAATATTACAGAGCAATGAAACACATAAAATATGCACAAAATACAAGCACACAAAACACATAAAACCAGAGAGACACAGATATACGTGGTTCACCCAGTTTGGGCTACGTCCACCCCGAACAGCCAGTCCTTCCTTTCTATTATCCAGCAAAAATGAAGAGACAAAACCTACAGCAGATCCGCTGTAATATCCTCTGTTCTCTCTCTCAGTCTCCCTCTCTATTTCTCGCTCCGATAATACACTCATAATACACATCCGCAATACAATGCCCTCATATATAAAAGGGGTTGCCTTCTAGGGCAAAAAACCCTAATCTAAACATAACTTCTACCGTCATATCATTTGCCTAATGAACGGCCCAGATTGACTAGAAATTACTATACTTTTACAAGGCAATTTTACATCTATTTTTAGCTTCGGGGGCGCTGCCCCCGAACCCCCGCCAAGGTGGGGCTCCGAAAAGCGCTGCCTCCCCCCCCCTGGACCCCCCACGGTAGCGATTAAATTTCGGGCAGCGTTGCCGCCCCTTTTAAGGTACAGGGGTCTAGTGTTGTGATACAAAGTAAACAAGATAATCAGGCTCCACACCCAACACCATATATAAGTCCCCTATACATATAAAGATATAATGGAAAAGGGGTTTATAATTATGGTACATCCCCAACCTTAATTAACCTACCCTTATAAATTCGAACTATTGTTGACCATAACAATGATTTAAGAGATCTATGCAGTACTATTGAATTTAATGTTTGTCACATTTCCTTTCTCCATGTTGGTACCATTTCTACCAACCTGACCTATATTTAAGATCCTCGAGCCACGAAATTTATAGAAATGTCAATGTCATCTTACAGAATTGATTTCATATTAATGATTTTAAATATTTTAGGTACGTTTCACATATAAATACATCTATCTCCTCGTTAATTTCAACAGGCATATCTGTGATTCGAGGACGAAGGATGCGATGGTTGCCATCTGTATGGTGAGATTTAATTAGGGTTCAAGAACTTGGTGTGGTTATAAAAATCATTTTTTCAGTGTTATGACTCTCTTTTCGTTCCATGCGCAGTTGTCTCTCAGTTATTTGACTTCAGAACCCAACTTCTCTAAAACATTACGCATGAATTCATTTCATTTTCTTATCAGTGCAATAGCTAGCATTTAGCTCTTCGAATTGATGGTGAGTAGTTAATGTTTATCACTCATATTCTGTAGTTACGTTTTTGTTGCTAAATTTTCTGTAGAGAGGAGGTAGCGAATCATTTAGGTAAAAATCCTCTACTTTCTATGGAGTTTCCCTTCTGATTTAATTAGTTTCTAGTTGATTTATTTGTTATTCCCGAACATGTTTCGATTTCCCAATAGATAAAAATCTCACAGTTATTTAAGTGGTAATGTATGTATATATTTCTTTTCTGGTTTAAATGTAGAGTTAGAGAAATACGTCTCGATTTAATTCCTATATACTATTATGAGTTTTCGAATGAACTTCGGCATAATTTATTTACCATATACAATTACCATGCTTCATCGTTCACATTTCGGTTTCGTGTCACTATCCACTGTATATATCTAGGGTTTGAACTCATTTTATCTCCTTTTTACTCTATTGGAATATTATATGATTATTCTATTTGTTTTTATATCTGAATTAAAATAGTATTTCTCATCTTTTTATTTTATTTTATTTTCTTTAAAACCTAACATTGTGTTTTCTTCCCAAATACAGATACATACTTCTATCTTGGGAGTTTGATCAGGTAATAATATTGACTTGGCTATAACATTTTCCATGCGTTTATATTAAAAATCTCTACGTTTTTAATTTGACGTATTTTCCTTTGATCTCCATTTCAGGTTCATTATTTGATTTTATTTTAACTCTAATTCCATACAGAGTTCTTCTCCATCATCTGCTCTATACTTACCCCATTCCTATGTATATCCAGGTCGTTATAACAACGCCAAGGAAAAACCAACATTGGTTTTCATTTTTATTTAGTCCTTTAATGAATTCAGTAAATTTCCATTTGTAATTACTCATTACAAACTATGAGGCAGTTTGATGCCGGATAAGATTATTCAGTATAATGTATACAAAAATATAGAGTTCATAGCATGAGATTTTTAATTATTAAGATACTCCAAGTTATGAATGTTCCAACCCTTATTTAAATTTTTATTGGAATTTATAATGTAATTTAAGTATCTGTGTATCAATACTGTAATGATAATATTTACAGTAATTACATGTTTATAGTTTTATTCAAACTTTAGAATCTGTCAAGGTTATAAATAATTTACCGGTTTCTCTCCTACTTAAGGTCATTACTGGTTTTCTATATTTACTGCATTTATCTTTCTTTTTTAAATATCAGAATAATTTTAGGAAGCACTTATGCAACCATGTAATGATCCAAATTTAATATTTAAGTTGATATAAATGCATCTTTTTATCTACATTCAGTAATAGCTATAAATTTTTGTGTACACAATTAGAGTTTTCTATGTTCACTCTACCATGAGTTAAATCTTATTTTATTATGGATATGAGCAGTGAACATATTTATATCAATCATATACTTTATATTTGTTTTTTGAACTGTTCATTTCTATACATAGACAACTTCTACTTCTAAAGTTTGTATCACAGATTTGGGTGTATAATTATATGAATTACTAGATTCATTTCAAGGTAATTTTATTTGAATTCTGTAGACTAGTATATCCTATATTTTTATTGCAGCTAATATCATAGCGTATCAATAGAATTTTTGTTTTAGTATTAAAATCAATACTCAATATATTTATAATTTTCAAGAATCCTCTACTTGGAATATAAAATATAGATAGTTTTTCCTGAAATCAGTTCATTTCTTCTTGGCACAAATTAACTAGAGTTTAAGATTTTATACTCCTTAACTTCAACCTTCACTACTCAGCTCTGAAACCACTGTAATAATTTTCTTCTCTGTACTTATAACTATGTTATGAGAAACATATTAAAGTTACAATTTTTTCATTGTCTATGGGAATAATATATATCTTCAGATTTAAACCATCATTGTTTTAAAATTTCTGATTGATAATTCCCAATATCTTATATTCCTACAACTATACAGAATTGAGAAGATTAATTATTCTGGTAAAATATGTTAAATGTAAGGAATTTAACATCTACAACATGCAAATTTACTTTAAATCTCAATACCAGTTTAAGATTTCACAATACACCTTATAACAGAAATTTATAGATTAGGTATGCATACCACTTTTCTTCTATGACCAATCCTCCCAACATTAGAATTATTCTATCTCCAGAATTCACCCCCGAAATGAGATCCTTCAATAAAAAACTAACCCCAGTCTGTTATGAAAAAGCTTACTTAAGCCATGCTTTCCCTAAGCCTATTTCCAAATTCTGCATCTAGAAGTTTTAGGATGTTTTCTTCCTATTTTTGCCTAGGCTTCCCTCAATGAGGTACTTTAAACCTGCTTTTTGTACTTTTCCAGCTTTTTCACCTCTTTGCAATTACTTTCCTCTTCATTCGGAAATTTTGATTTTTCCTCTTTAATCTAATTTATCATTTTTCCTCTCAAGTTGTTTTGGAAGGTTTTGGGAAAGTCTTAGCCTTATCCATATCCTCATAGATCAGGCTTATGATCTCCAATCTCATCTGGTCATAGTGTACAGATAAATATTCCATTTATTTTCATTAGTAATTATTTAAATAAAATCTACAAAAAATTTAACCCGTGGGGTCCACTCCCCTTTGTATTTTTGTTCAAATGTCTAACTTAAAAAAACATATAAACTAATGGTGTTACACATTCCCCCTCTGAAAACAAACACCGTCCTCGGTGTTAACAGACTATCTACTATAGTTTATTATGAAAATAAAGATGGATAATTTTCCAACATCACAGCTTCTCTTTCCCATGTAGCCTCTTTAGCAGTAAAGTGTTTTCAATGCACCTTTACTCTGGCTATTGTTTTGTTTCTCAATTCAACTTCCTCCTGCTCCAATATTTGTTCAAATGTATAAATTAAAAAAACATATAAACTAGGGGTGTTACACATTCCCCCTCTGAAAACAAACACCGTCCTCGGTGTTAACAGACTATCTACTATAGTTTATTATGAAAATAAATATGGATATTTTTCCATCATCTCAGCTTCTCTTTCCCATGTAGCCTCTTTAGCAGTAAAGTGTTTTCACTGCACCTTTACTCTGGCTACTATTTTGTTTCTCAATTCAACTTCCTCCTACTCCAATATTTGTTAAAATGTCTAAATTAAAAAAACATATAAACTAGGGGTGTTACACATTCCCCCTTTGAAAACAAACACCGTCCTTAGTGTTAATAGACTATCTACTATAGTTTATTATGAAAATAAAGATGGATATTTTTCCATCATCTCATCTTCTCTTTCCCATGTAGCCTGTTTAGCAGTAAAGTGTTTCCACTGTACCTTTACTCTGGCTACTATTTTGTTTCTCAATTCAACTTCTTCCCGCTCCAATATTTGAAGTGGCTCTGGAAGGAGCTCCCCTTCTGGTTCCACCTATATCACATTCCAATGAACAATATGAGAAGCATCATGTACATATATTTTTAGTAACGAAACATGAAACACATCAGAACTTTAACATGGAGGGGTAAGGCCAATCTATAAGCCATCATTCCCACCCTTTATAAGACCTCAAAAGGCCCACAGTATCTAGGAGCAAATTTTGTGTAGCTTCCAGCATAAAGAGTGATATTTTTGGGTTTAATCTGTAGATACACATGGTCACCCACTTTTTACTCTCGGTGCACTCTCTTCTTATTGGCATAACTTTTCTGTTGATCTTGGGCTTTCTTGATGTCTCTCTATATTTGTTTGACAATCCTTTCCATTTCTTATAGAGCATCTGGCCCAAGTGCTAGCTTATCTTCAAGCTGGCTCTAGCTTAATGGAGTATGGCACTCTCTTCCATAGAGTGCCTCAAATGGACTCATTTTGATGGAAGATTGGTGGCTATTATTATAAGAAAATTTGACTAAATTTAAATAGTATTCCAATTTTGTTGGCCTATCTATCACATACATTCTGAGCATATCTTCCAGAATTTGATTTTTTCTCTCAATTTAACCATCCGTCTAAGGGTGATAGGTAGTACTAAAATTAAATTTAGCCCATGCCTCCAAACAAACCCTTCCAAAATGATGTTGTGAATTTGGCATCTCTATCTGAAATAATCACTTTAGGAACCCCATGTAGCCTTACAATTTCCTTCATGAACACATTTGCTACTTGGGCTATCCCAAAAGTAGATTTTACAGGTATGAAATGTGCAGCCTTCGTTAAGGTATATATTACTACCATTACTGAGTCATGATGGTACTTTGTTCTGGGTAACCCGGTTATAAAATCCATAGAAATAGTGTCCCATTTCCATTCTGCAATTGGTAAGGGATTTAGAAGGCGAGGTGGATGCTGATGTTCAATTTTGACTAGTTGACATTCCATGCATCTGGCTAAGTAGTTGGCCACGTCTTTTTTCATTCCTGGAAAAAATAATTTATTTTTCAGGGCTGTAAGAATTTTCTGATATCTAGGATGTCCTAAATATGGCTGTTTATGATATTCATCTAGGATTTATTTTTTCAACGAGTCTACATTGGGGATATACAATCTGTTTCTATAATAGATCAGCCCTTTCTGATTTTGGGTGTATCAAACCATTTCCCTTTTTAGCATTTGCACTTGCAGTTTCTCATAGTTGGGATCCTGATCTGCTACCTTTTTTTACTAATCCTTCTAAGTCAAAACTGGCACTACTCCCAATGTTACTTATGTTTTGGCAAGAATTTTTTCTTAGAGCATCAACAATTTTTTTTTCTTTCCCTTTGATATGTTTTATTTCCATATCAAATTCACTCAGAAAAGATGACCATCTAGCTTATCGAGCATTCAAATCTGTTTGAAAGAAGAAATACTTCAGGCTGATATGATCTGTCATCAATATAAATCTATTTCTAAGAAGATAGTGTCGCCACATATTCAAGGCATGAATTACAACAGCTAACTCAAGATCATACACTCTATAGTTTTGTTCACGTTTCTTCAGTTTTCTAGATTCGTAAGCAATAACAGAATTCTCTTGCAACAGAACTCCTCCCAATCCCTCTCCACACACATTCATACACACTACAAAATCTTTATCAGGATCTTCAATCTTCAGTATAGGTGCTGTAGTAAGTTTTAATTTCAGTTTTTCAAAGCTATTTTGGCATTTTTTAGTCCACTCAAATTTTGTACCTTTCCTCTATAGTGAAGTTATGGAATATGCTATTGCAGAAAATATTTCTACAAACCATCGGTAATATCCTGCAATACCCATAAATGATCTTACCGCTGAGACATCAGTCGGTACAGGCCACTCTCTAATGGATTTTGTTTTCTCAGGGTCAACAGCCAATCCTTGTTCTGAAATTATATTCCCTAAATATTGAACCTTATCCTTATAAAATTCACATTTGCTAAAATTGGCATACAACTGATTCTCCTTAAGAGTCTGCAACACAATTCTAAGGTGTTCTTTATGTTCTACCTCAATTTTTGAATAGATTATAATGTCATCTATAAATAATAGTACGAATTTTTCTAAGTATTTATTTAGAACGCTATTCATTAAGCACATAAAAGTGGCAGGGGCATTGGTCAAAGTGAAAGGTAGGACTACAAATTTGTAGTGACCATACCTGGTTTGAAAAGTTATTTTACTGATATCCTCCTCCTTAATTATGAGCTGGTGATAACCAGTCCTTAAGTCAATCTTAGAGAATACTGAAGCTCCTCTGACCTGATAAAAAAGGTCATCTATTCTGGGTAATGGATACCTGTTTTTTATTGTCAACTTATTCAGTTGATGATTTTCAATGCACATTCTGAAAGTTCCATCCTTCTTTTTCATGAACAACACCGGGGCTCCCCAAGGAGATACACTCGGTCTGATGTAACCTTTATCCATAAATGCTTGTAACTGAATTTTTAACTCCATGAGTTCAGGGGGGCTCATCCGGTAAGGGGATCTATAAACTAGTGTTGCCCCTAGCACCAAATCGATTGAAAAATCGATCTCTCTCTTGGGGTGAAGATGAGGAATCTTATCCAGGAAAACTTCCTTAAATTCTCTTATCACTGGTAAGGTGACTAACAAGTTTTCTTCAGGTTTCTATCCTAATTCTTCAACATGTACAACATATACCTGACATCCCTTCCTAGCTATTCTTTTTAGCTGAAGGGCTGAGATCTGCCTTACAGAAATAGGTTTCGGTTTCCCCTTTAGTATGAATGATTTCCCTTCATCATCTATGCAGTGCAGAGTTTTGTCCCAACAATTCAACATGGTCTTTTTCTTTTCTAACCAGTCCATTCCTATTAGTAAATCATAGGAACCTAATGGAAAAATGTTTAAATCTACCTCTGTCTGATATTCATTCAATTTAATAGTTGTTTTAGGTAGCTTGTGAGTTACCTTGTGTTTAGTTCCGGTAGCTAACTATACCAACCAAGGCTGTTGAAACTTTTCTATCCTGAGTTTACATTTTTCTACAACTTGTGGACTAATATAACTCAAAGAAGAACCAAGGTCAATTAAGATAGTAACAGATTGATCATAAATTTTACCTTCCATTTCGACCATAGTAGACTGGTGTTCCGCTTGTCGGTTCTCCAAGACTTCACTCATAACGGGGATATTCCTTCCTATGTCATTCACTATGGTAGCTTCTCTATCTCTCAGAACCATCTGAATATTTCGGTGGGGATGTCTCTCAACAAATGAGGTTCTCCACAACCCCAGCACTTCAAAGGCTCCTGCATTTTAACAGTTCCTTCATTCTTGTTATTTCCATCTGTTTTCTTTGAACCCACTTGGGATTCAATAGTTTGACTTTCATTTGTTTTGTTAAATTTCTTTCGCTGATGATTCCTACCAAATTTCTTCAAGTAAGTTGGTTTCTGTTTCCTTCCTTTGAATTCACCCTTGTTTGTCCAGCTCTTCCCTTGTTCACTCTTTCCCTTAAATTTTTGGTAACATAATCTGGCTTTCCTTACCACTTCATCCATGGTTTTTGGATTATCGAACTTTATTTTCTCCTTATACACAGTAGGTAAACAGTTCAAAAACCTTTACACCTTTGCTTTCTCTTCATGAATATAAGGAACATATATTAACAGATTTGTGAATTTGGTGACAAACTCATCTATGGTGAGCTGTTTCAATCTGAGTTAGTGAAACTCTTTTTCTTTTTCATCATAATAGCATTCGTTCAAATACTCGTTTTTAAACTTGACTTGGAAATCTTCCCAAGTCACTGTTTTTCCATCAATGGCATGAACCATTTTTGTTTCCTCCCACCACAAGGTAGCCTTACCTTGTAGTTGTTAGATAGCTAATCTAGCCCTCCGATTTCTTTCATACTCGTAGACCTTAAAATACTTAATCATATTCAGCAGCCATGCCTCAACATCTTCCTCCTTCTCTCCATCATAGGAGGGAGGTTTTATTTTCTGGAATTCGCCCTGTAATTCCTTCTTCTATTTAGACTGGTGTCTAGTGGTGTCGTCTTCCTCAGAATCATCTGAGAGCCTGCCTTTCCTCCTCATTCCGGAACCTTCACCTTCGTGGCTATTAAGCGAAGTTAGTTCTCTTATAAGTTTTTCCTTCTCCTCACTAGCTAAAGATATGCTGTCATTTTGGCTTCTTAGCTGGGCCATATCCCATTGCATCGTGTGCAACATAGCCATCAAAGGAGCATTGGGATCTGACATATTATCTCTACCACCAAGATAGACATAGAGTTCATCTTCTTCATCCATTGAATTTTCAGTTTCAATACCTTTTTACTGTAAAAAAAATAACACCAGTAACATTTTTTTCAAAAAAATAATAATAATTTCATAATAGTGAGCACAAAAACAACCCAGTTTTCCAACTTGGGCTCTGATACCATTTGTAACATCTCTATCTTACAAATGAATGGATTTTTTTTTTTTTTCATATTCAAGTGTTTAATTTTTGTTATTTAATAACATCTATTTTATAACATTAATATAGTTATACTTTGTTAAACCCCAAAGTTGCATTACCATCTTATATAAATTATGGCTTTCTATGTATACATTTTACCTATCACTTATAAACATATATATTTTATGTTCTTTAATTGTATACCATTACACTTAACTACAAGTTGTTATTTTTTTTCACCCAGTTATAATCATCGTATATCTTTATATCTTTTATATATATGCTTAATTCATACCATATACAAGTCCCCTATACATATAAATATATAATGGAAAAGGGGTTTATAATTATGGTACGTCCCCAACCTTAATTAACATACCCTTATAAATTCGAACTATTGTTGACCATAACAACGATTTATGAGATTTGTGCAGTACTACTGAATTTAATGTTTTTCACATTTCCTTTCTCCACGTTGGTACCATTTCTACCAACTCGACCCATATTTAAGATCCTCGAGCCATGAAATTTATGAAATGTCAATGTCATCTTACATAATTAATTTCATATTAATGATTTTAAATCTTTTGGGTACGTTTGGTGTGTAAGTACATCTATCTCCTCGTTAATTTCAACAGGCATATCTGTGATCCAAGTACGAAGGCTATGATGGTTGCCATCTATATCGTGAGATCTAATTAGGGTTCAATAACTTGGTGTGGTTATAAAAATCATTTTTTTCACTGTTATGACGCTCTATTCATTCCATGCGGAGTTGTCTCTTGCTTCTCCGACTTCAAAACCCTACAGCTCTAAAAGATTACGCATGAATTCATTTCGTTTTCCTATCAGTGCAACAAATAGTGCTTATCTCTTCAAATTGATGGTGAGTAGTTAATTTTTATCACTTATCTTCTCTGGTTACGTTTTTTTTGCTAAATTTTCTGTAGAGAGGAGGTAGCAAATCATTTAGGTAAAAATCCTTCGCTTTCTATAGAGTTTCCCTTCCGATTTAATTAGTTTCTGGTTGAGTTATTCGTTATTCCCGAACATGTTTTGATTTCCCAATAGATAAAACTCTCACAGTTATTTAAAAGGTAATGTATGTATATATTTATTTTCTGGTTTAAATGCAGAGTTAGAGAAATACGTCTTGATTTAATTCCTATATACTATTATGAGTTTTCGAATGAACTTTGGCATCATTTATTTACCATATACAATTATCATGCTTCATTTTTCTCACATTTCAGTTTCATGTCACCATCCACTATATATATCTAGGGTCTGAACTCAGTTTATCTCCTTTTTCCTCTCTTGGAATATTATATGATTATTCATTTTGTTTTTATATCTGAATTAAAATCGTATTTCTCGTCTTTTTATTTTATTTTATTTTATTTTTAAAACTAACATTGCATTTTCTTCATGAATACGGATACATAATTTTGTATGGGGAGTTTGATCAGGTAATAATATTAACTTGGCTATAACATTTTCCATGCGTTTATATTAAAAATCTCTACACTTTTAATTTGACATATTTTCCTTTGATCTCTATTTCAGGTTCGTTATTCAATTTTATTTTAACTCTAATTCCATATAGATTTCTTCTCCAACATCTTCTTTATCCTTACCCCATTCCTATGTATATCTAGGTCGGTATAACAACTCCAAGGAAAACCCAACATTGGTTTTCGTTTTTATTTAGTCCTTTAATGACTTCGGTAAATTTCCATTTGTAATTACTCATTACAAACTATGAGGCAGTTTGATGCCGAATAATATTATTCAGTATAATGTATACCAAAATATAGAGTTCATAGCATGATATTTTTAATTATTAAGATACTCCAAGTTATGAATGTTCCAACCCTTATTTAAGTTTCGATTGGAATTTATAATGTACTTTAAGTATCTGTGTATCTATACTGTAATGATGATATTTATAGTAATTACATGTTTATTATTTTATTCGAACTTTAGACTCTGTGAAGGTTATAAATAATTTACCAGTTTCTCTCCTAATTAAGGTCATTACTGGTTTTCTATATTTACTGCATTTATCTCTCTTTATTAAATCTCAGAATAATTTTAGGAAGCACGTATGCAACCATTTAATGATCTAGATTTAATATTTAAGTTGATATAAATGCATATTTTTATTTACTTTCAGTAATAGCTATAATTGTTTTTGTACACAATTAGATTTTTCTATGTTCACTCTACCATGAGTTAAATCTTATTTTATTATGGATATGAGCAATGAACATATTTATATCAATCATATACTTTATATCTGTTTTCTAAATTGTTCATTTCTATACATAGACAGCTTCTACTTGTAAATTTTGTATCACAGATTTGGGTATATAATTATATGAAATACTAGATTCATTTCAAAATAATTTTATTTGAATTCTGTAGACTAGTATATCTTGAATATTTAATGTAGCTAACATCATAGATTATCAACAATATTTTTTCTTTAGTATTAAAATCAATACTCAATATATTTATAATTCTAAAGAATCCTTTACTTGGAATATAAAATATAGATAGATTTTCCTGAAATTAGTTAATTTCTTCTTGGCACAAATTAATTAGAGTTTAAGATTTTACACTCCTTAATTTCAGTCTTGATTACTCAGCTCTAAAATCACTATACTACTTTTCTTCTCTATAATTATAACTACGTTATCAAAAACATATTAAAGTTATAATTTTTTCATTGTCTATGGGAATAATATATATCTTCAGATTTAAAACATCATTGTTTTCAATTTTCTAATTGATATTTCCCAATAGATTCTATTCCTACAACTATACAGAATTGAGAAGATTAATTATTTTGGTAAAATATGTTAAATGTAAGGAATTTAACATCTACAACATGAAAATTTACTTTAAATCTCAATACCAGTTTAAGATTTCATAATACACCTTATAACAAAAATTTATTGATTAGGTATGGATACCACTTTGCTTCTATGACCAATCCTCCCAACCTTAGAATTCTTCTATCTCCAGAATTCACCCTCGAGCTGAGATCCTTTAGCAAAAGAGTAACCAGTCTCTTCTGAAACAGCCTACTTAAGCCATGCTTTCCCTAAGCCTGTTTCCAAATTCCGCGTCCAAAATTTTTAGGATGCTTTCTTCCTACTTTTTCCTAGGCTTCCCTCAATGAGGTACTTTAAAGCTACTTTCTCTACTTTTCCAGCTTTTTCACATCTTCCCAATTACTTTCCTCTTCATTGGGGAATTTAGATTTTTCCTCTTTAATCTGATTTAGCATTTTTCCTTTCAAGGCTTTTTGAAAGGTTTTGGGAAAGTCTTAGCCTTATCCATATCGTCATGGATCAGGCTTATGATCTCCAATCTCATCTGGTCATTGTGCACACATAACTATTCCATTTATTTTCATTAATAAATATTTAAATAAAATCCACACAATATTTATCCAGTGGGGTCCACTCCCCTTTGGATTTTTGTTCAAATGTTTAACTTAAAAAAAAATATAAACTAGGGGTGTTACAGAGGTTCAACATAACCACCGAGGTCCGACATAGAAAAAATTCACCATACAGATTTTTTTTTACTAAGTTTACTTGGCATACCTTTTAATACCATTTATTTCCATAGAAACTAATATATACACACAGTATAATCCAAATCCGCTTACTCCAAAAGTTTTAACCATATTAACATGATTATCTACACCCATTATATATAAATATATTCATATGGCATACTTTCTCCATAAGTAAAACATATTTTGACTTATAAATAAATATTATCATTAGACTCGAACATACATTCTTTTCATCAGCATTGAACATGTAATATGAATAGGTATTACCTTTATACAACTCTACAATTTATGAAATTATTGATCCGTTTGTACTACATCATATCATCGTATCTCGATACTTATGGATTAGGTATAGATTGCTCTGACAACTTTGATTGAAGGTATTATTTAATAGATCATATGAATCATATGAATTTGCGATCAATTATTAATTATTGCCTTTGAATTTGGTTATTGTTCTATCACATATGACGGAAATCTTGCTCATAAAGAGGTTGAGGACCTCAAAGATGTCTTGTACTATTGCTCAGCTTGATCTAGAACATCAACTGGCCTAACCCTAGATCCAACAGATCGAAGAGCATTTGGGGAAGGTTAGGGTAACCACCACTCCTGTTCTCGGTCATTCAGATTCATTCTTCCGCTGCAACTTGTTTTTTTATCTCTACAAATTCTTTCTCTTTCCATTAATCTGTGCTGGTATATTGTCAACTGTTGGTTTTGAGAATTGGAACCTCCTTCTCCCTTCATGCTGCCACCATGAATTCTGTGCATAGATAATTATTTTCCACCTTATGCCACTATTTAGTAAAGTAAATTTCATTTTCGCATTTGAATGAAGGCCCAAGAGGAAATATTCTATGTTGTTATTTACTCATTTTCAGTCCTATTAATAGTTATGTATTACTCATTTACATTCATTTTAACAGCTATGTATGATGGTTTTTAATTTATGCTGTCTTGGTTTAATTGGAAGGGTTTTACCAACCTCTATCCATAATCTCGAATTTCATCTCCTTCAGAGATGCTTCATGCACAGATTTATTGAAAGAGATTTCGGGTTTATCCTCTTGGTGGCATGAGGATGAAACAAAATTATGCATGCTCAAATTTACAGGTAACCTCGTGCATAAGTTTTTCTCTCTCAAGGCTCCTTGTTTAAGTTCTTCTTTGGTTTAGCATATTTCCCTCTTGGATTAAGTCTTTCGATTTCTTTTCCTAAACACATCTTCTATTTTTTTTTCTCTAGGTATGGGCCTTCACCGAAGTTATTTTGAGGGTAGCTCGGTTCAACTCCAAGCTTCCTCAGAAAAATGAATGGTATGCCCCAACTGTTCTCTTGTCTTGCCATTGTGTATGCAAATATATTCTCTATCGACCGAGGGTAAAAACCCCTATGTGTACACAATTCCTTAAATCATGGTAGCACTTGCATGCAATAAATTTGGTGTTCTGACTTATAGTGTTGGATGATCCGCTTGACATTTTACTATTTATCCATCCTACATTGCAACGGCTTGTCCATATGTTTTTATATTAAAATATTTTTTTTTCCCTACAAATTTGTCAGCCTAGATGTCAGCTCCAATGAATGATAAAATTATTCACATTTTTAGTTTGTAATTATTTTTGAGCTCAGAGTTTAACAAAATTTTGTTTAAAACCCCAACGTGGGTGTTTTCACGTTTAATGTTTTAGGTCATGGATTCAAGATTGTTTCTGTATATTTCACAGATGTATTTATGTACAAATATCATCACCATGAGAGATTGGTAAATATTTTCTTTAATATTGCTTGCTGCTAAGTTACAGTTTCCTCCTAAATTGTCATACAATGTTATGTAATTTGTCTTTTGGCTGAATATAAGTAATTTATTTCAATGATTTAGTGGTGTAAGTAAAATATAGTGTGTAAATTTTCACTTTTAATCATGACATTAATTGTCACTTTTAATCATAATCATTATCAGGACAATAAAACTAATTTATAATTGAACATCACTCCTAGTATATCATGCACAGTAAAATAGGAATGAGAGAATCATTTTATACTTATCTAAATTCTCTTCCTGATAACTGACAGTCTGCCCAACCTTGAGAGAGGCAATCACGTCCTCTTCTGCCCCCGTTCTCCTCTCGACAACCTTATGTAGTAGACAGTCTTATGTAGAAGATAGGCCTCAGGAGTTCCAATCCAGTCTATAATTCTCTGGGTCTAGAGATCCACTGGTTTCCTACCATCTCTCGACAACACTAGTCAACTTGCAGTTGTTAACCCTTAGCATATTTCTGAACAGAACCCCTTCCCTTCCTAAATATTTTCAAGATATCATTTCTGGGAAGTAACTGTCAAAACTGTCTCTAATTTTACTCTTGAATCTAAATTCAAATCTCACTAACTAATACCATATTGGTTAGTTAGTTCTATTAAAAAAATATGTGTGTAAATATTAAGGAGGTATAAAGAGGACATGTAGATAATATTCATAAATATGAGAAAGAAAAGCTACTAGTAAAGACAATAAGTGGAGTAGGCAATGAGAATATCATGTGGAATCATTGAAGATTGGTAGGCAATATTTGCAAATATTAGGAGCAAGATAATGAGAATATTATATGAGTAGAAAAAAGAGTTACCACAATCCAAGGTTTTACTCAAGAAATAAATAAATAAATAAATAAAATAAAAAATAAAAATAAATAAATAAATAAGTTTGTTTAAAAATGACAATCTTTCTTTTCATGAACTATCATGGTATGGAAAAAATGTGTTATTGTTTTAGATATTACGTTATACAAAAAATTAACTAAAAAATAATGAGAAATAGAACATATTATTTCCTCAATTGAAATCATAAACAAGTTTCATTTCAAATTTGGAAATTAATTTTTTGTTAATAACTTTTATTTGGATGAAAATAATTTTATATCTTATTTTATGACAACTTAGACTGCTCTTGACTTCAATTTTGATCGTGGGCAAGGCAAATTACATGTATATCAGAAAATTGCAAGCCATCCATTCGAATGTTTTGAGTAATCACAGGTATAACGGAAATTTTCAAGCCATGATTTTGAAAGGAAACCACAATGATAGAGGCATATATTATCTTTCGTTGAATAAAAGAAAAATTCACCTCAAAATTTGAAGGATAATGTTAGGTGTAGTACATTGGACAAAGTTTTATTGTTTATGTTTTCGAGGTGTTTTTAACCTTCAGAAAAGGTAACCTATGCACATGGATCTTGTGTTGGAATTTCTGATAATTCCAGAACAAAGACTGAGAGAGTAATACTCTCCTTCTAACACAGAGAATAAAAAAATTCTCACTAGTATACAGAGGTTGCAAATTTTTTTTATTTCTTCTATTCCATAAAAAAAAATATTACAAAATTTAGATCTTCCTCTTCTGAGGGATTTCACACAAACTGCTACAAGACACGGTGCTAAAATCTAACTCTTTGTCTCACCAAAAATTTACACAAAAATAGTGCTCTGCAAAAACTCTGTTTTTCTGTTTTGGAATTCAGGCTCACACACTGTTTTAATACATGTTGCTTTGTATAAAAAGAATACGCACACTTTTTTCCTTTGGTTTTTTTTCTTATATATAAGCCGCAACACTTTTTTTTAAACATTACAATAAAGGTCAAACCCATATAAGCCTTTTTTTTTTTGAAACAACATATATGTTGTAAACTTTTAATAAAAGTTTACAATATGTATTTTATATTATGGCCCACCATTACATTCATAGTTTGGTTGCACGACTTGTTTTTATATCAAGACAAAAAACTTTATAAAACCTTGCTGCATAAAACTTCATGCTATATGAACACAAACTTTAACTTAATTAAACCACAATGCAATAAAAACCGCATCACATTTCTACATATGTCACAGAGTCTGAAAAACTATGCTATCGCAATTTCATTGGTTGGCGCTGGGCCCCATTTGACCTCAACCAGTTTATGAGTTGGAGTTTATAGTGTTATCACGTCACAAAACTGAGTGATGACGTCGGCCCAGTTTGTGATGCTAAAAGCTTTATGAAATTCGCTTTATGATATTTTGGGTCTGGATCTGAGGTTCATGGACGGGCTAAAAAATAATGCAATATGACGTGATTGGACCATGTTGTCTGCTAAGTTGTCGGATGGTGGTGACCTCCTCAATGACGTGGCCTCCTCATTTAAAAACTTTTCCGCGCATACATAAACGAAAGCTCTGCTTCCCAAACAAAGGACTGTAAGATTTTAAATTCGAACTTGACTGTTAAAATGAAATAGCAAGCGACTGCTATTAGAAAGCATGTAGACGAAAATTGAAAGCGGATTTGTGAAAAAAATTTCAGAGACAAAATTAGAAAGAAGTTGAGTACAAGGGTAGTCGAAATTAATATTTCAACACTCCCCGTTAAGTTCAACTGTTGGGTTATCTGTCATACCCATGTATTTCCTCAAATAATCATATTTTTTCTGCCCTAGTGGCTTTGTTAGTATATCTGCAAATTTTTCCTGAGTCCTGCAATGCTTTAAAATAATTTCTCTATTGGTCACTAGCTCCCTGATTTAGTGAAACTTAGCATCTATGTGCTTTGTCCTTTTGTGAAAGACATAATTTTTAGAAAATTCTATGGCTGAGCTATTGTCACAATAAATATTGTGCCTTTTACCTGTTCTTGACATAAACTCCTCAACATTCTCCTCATCCACACTGCTTGACATGCTATTGCTATAGCTGCCACATACTCTGCCTCTGCTGTAGACAATGCTACAATAGTCTGCTTTTTAGAAGCCCATGAAACTGCTCTTGAACCCATATGAAAAACATAACTAGAAGTACTTTTCTGTTCATCTACACTTCCAACCCAATCACTCTCAGTGTATCCAATCAACTCAGAATTTTCTGAAGTATTATATAAAATTCCATACCTTTTAGTTCCTTTAACATACCTCAGAATTCTTTTTGCTGCTTTCCAATGTGATTCTTTTGGCCTCTCCATAAATCTAGAAATTAAACTTACATCATGCATAATATACGGCCTAGTTGCAATCAAATACAGGAGGGTGCCAACTATGTTCTTGTACAAACTAGGATCAAAATCCTTGTTTTTGTCCTCTTTGTTGAGTTTTAATCCCATCACTGTGGGAGTAATTGCTGCCTTGCAATCCTGTATGTTAAATCTCTCCAAAACTTCATTAACATACTTTTCTTGAGAAATAAAAATCTTATTTTCATTTTTCTCTACTTCTATTCCTAAGAAGTATTTTAGCAAGCCCATATCAGTCATTTCAAATTCATCTTTCATGACCCTTTTAAAATTTTCAACAAGGTAGTCATGATTACCTGTAAAGATCACATCGTCAACATATAAAACAACAATCAACATCTTACCATATTTCTTCTTGATGTATAATGTGGGTTCTCCATCACATTTTTCAAACCCATTTTCCAATAGATAGGAATCTATCCTACTATACCATGCTCTTGGTGTTTGTTTCAGCCCATAAAGAGCTTTCTTCAATCTGAAAATTTTGTGATCTTGGCCTTTCTTCTCATAGCCTAGAGGTTGTTCAACATAAACCTCTTCCATTAACACTCCATTTAAAAATGTTGATTTTACATCCATTTCGTAAACCTTCCATTTGTTTTGTGCTGTTATAGACATCACTGCTCTCACTATTTCCATTCTGGAAACTGGTGCAAAAGTTTCCTGATAATCTCTTCCATGTTGTTGCTTATAATCTTTAACAACAAGTCTGGTCTTGTGCCTTTCAATTTTACCTTCAGCATTAATTTTGGTCTTATAGACCCATTTAACTCCAATGACTTCCTTACCTTTTGGGAATTCAACCAAATCTCATGTTTTATTTCTTTCTATGGCATTAATTTCTTCATCCATAGCTTCTATCCATTTCCTATCTTTTATAGTTTCTTAAAAATGAATGGGATCATCAACATGACAATATAAAGCAAATAAAGAGTTCATACCTTCATTGTTACCTCTTGCTCATAAATGTCATTTAAATTTATGAATCTTGTTCCTCTTTCATTTGGTGTACATGTGCTTGAATTAGAACTCAAATCAGCTCGTTGTGGTGTGCTTGGATAAGCACTCTAATTACTTCTCAAGGGTGTTCTTACTCCAGCTTTTGGTGTCCCTTGCTGCCCTTGTGTTGGTGGAGGTAGTGGTGCTAATGATGGATGTATTTCAGCCATATCATCCTCATTTTCATCATGATACAAACAGTTCTTTACATTGATTGTTTTCTCAATGCTTCCATCCCAAGCTTCCTCCTCAATAAATTGAACATCTCTGCTCACAATAAATTTCTTGGTGGATGGGTTATACAACCTATAAGCTTTGGATTCCTCACTGTATCCAATAAAAATACATTTCTCCCCTTTGCTGTCCGACTTCTTCCTTAGCTGATCTGGAATGTATCCATAAGCCACACAACCAAAATCTTTCATGTCGGTGACTCCTTGTTTTATCCCACTCCATGCTTCTTCTGGAACTTTATTCATCACTACTTTTGTTGGGCATATATTTAATAAATATGATACACAATGTACAGCTTCAGCCCAATAATTATTTGGCAAATTTTTTGCCTTTAGCATACTCCTTGCCATATCCATGATTGTCCTATTTTTTCTTTTGGCAACTCCATTTTGCTGCGAAGTGTACCTTGCTGTAAATTTCTTGTGTATGTCATTTTCTCTCCAAAAACACTAAAATTATTTAGAGATTTACTCACCTCCTCTATAAATCCTAAGGACTTTGATATGCTGCCCACTTTGGCTCTCAATGTAACACCCCTAGTGTTATGCTTTTCAAGTTATAAATTTTAACTTTAGTCCAAAGGGGAGTGGACCCCAATGGATAATTATTGTGTGCATGTAGTTAATTATTTATTTATGAAAAATAAATAAAATGTTTGTGTGCACTATGACCAAATGAGATTTTAGAGATCACTTGCCTAATCCATAAGGTTATGGAAAGAGGTTAAGAATTTCCCCAAAATATTTCAAAATTCCTTGAAAGAATTTATTTCTAATTTAGATTTTTGAGGAAAAATCTAAATTTCCTCAATGATGAGGAAAGTATTTGGGAAGTGGTAAAACGCTAGGAAAGCAGAAAGTAGCTTTAAATTCCCTAAATAAGGGAAGCCTAGGAAAACAGGAATAAAAGCATCCGGAAATTCTGGACATAGAATTAGAAATAGGCTTTGGGGAGAGCATAAGCTTAAATAAGCTACTCTAGAACATATTAAGGTTGGTCTGTTCTGGGAGAGGGTCTCAACTTAGGGGTGAGTTCTAGAGACAAAAGAACTCTAAGGTTGGGAAGATTGGTCAAAAAATTTTAATTGGTATGCACACCTAATCTATGATATTTTGATATAAATCTTATTATCATATTTCAATATTTATCTGTGATTTGGAATTTTAATGGGTATGAAATTTCTTACATTTAACAGGAATTGCTAGAAGAAATAAATCTTCAAAAAACTGTATAGTTGTAAGAATCAAATCTATGGGAAATTATCAACCAGAAATTCTAAACCAGAAGATGGTTTAAATCTGGAGATATATAGTTCGCATATACAAAATGGAAAACTGAAAGCTAATTTTTTGTTATCTTATATAGTTAAATGAAAAGTCTTATATAGTATTTTGAACTAGTAATTAAGAGTTGAAATGAATCTGTATTATAGATTTAACTATATTATTGTAATGATTATAGTTACATAAAGGATAACAGAAATGAACTATAAAAGTTGAATGAATGGTTTCACTTATTTTGCTGTTATGAACTCGATAATAGAAGTTACAAGACATGGAAGTGAATTAACTTCAAAAATTTTCTTATAGTAAATAAAATCTGTTACGCAGTCTATAGAATTACTTTGTAACCAGTGTCCTTTAAATATATATACTGGATAGCTGAAATACTAAACTGGAAAGCAATCAGTTGGGTGATAAATAAACATCAAAACCTATTGATAGAAAATTTATATCCATATGATATATTTCAAGACAAACTTTAACAGGGAGGAAATTTTATTCTTATGAATAGTAAATCCAAACTATATCAATTGATATTCTATTTGGAATTAAAGAAAGCCAAATTTTATAAATTAGTTGAAGCAGAAAGGAACTGAACAGAATTAAATTATACAACATATATATATATATATATATATATATATATATATAGATATATATATGGTATACCATTAAATATTTATACAATGGTATAAATAATGTAAACAGATCTGAAACAATGTTCGGAGATTAAAAGTTTAAAATGTCCATACAACTATACCAATAAGGTAAACCCACTAGTATCTCAAGGGTACACTGATAGCAATATACAGTACATTCGTGAAATTATCCACAAGATATTTCACTGTAAACGGATAATAATACACTCGAATAAAAAATTTATATGACGAGGAGGCCACGTTCTAATAATGGTAATATAAGGATGTACCAACCTGAAATCGCAACAAGAAAAAGCGATTTTAATTCGTCCTGGAGACCCTAATGAAATGTCACTATCATTAAAACACGATGAATGGAATATTATAAAAATAATTTTTTACCTAAAATCACAAGGAGAGCTAGGTTAATTAACGAGAGAGATGAAATTTTATGATACCCACAGGAAAAATAAATAAATTAAATTGAATGGTAAAAAGAGAAGATATCTTACCTACAGCCAAATTTAACTTTGTCTTCATTTTTATCTTGTTCAAAAAAATAAGTGAAAGACAAAAATATATAAGTCTTCTGGATAGTAAATGGATATGACTCCTAAGCAAAGAAAAGTTGAAAAGAGAAAAAAAAATTCAGATACGATTTCCAGTCTTACCATTAAAAGGGCTAGCAAGTTATAATCACATAAGGACAATTGCGAGTAAGCCATTGATATGATACGTCGTGGTCGAAGGAGGATTTTTGAGTCCTTATGGAAATGAAGAGGAAGTATTAAAAACACAAATAGAAATAATTTTATCCATTAGAACTATATTATGTTCAGAAAATCAATGACGTAAATCTCTGATATTATGAAGAAAAAAAATCAAACCCTCAGTAAGATAAGAACTGGATAATATGCAATTCTTAAGAAATGTAAATATAAAAAAAACTAGTTGGAAAAATCGTAAGGAAAACTGTATCCTACGAAAATATTTATTACACTGAAATTTCATATACAGAGAAAGGAGATAAATGAAACCGCTAAATAAAAGGGTGTTAGAATATCAAGTGAAATACTGGAGTTCGATTCATAGTCATTGAAAGTAGGGCACCATGAGAGTAATAGGGGCTCGGCTAATAGAGTGTGAGATAAATCCATTGCGAAAGAGTTCTCTCAGAAAAAAGGGGCAAAATGAAATTTCCTCTTGGGAAATTAGGATATATATATTCACATAAACCCTAACTCGCTCTTCAAATCGACAATACACGTTTAAAATGATAAAGGATGCATCGTTAAACCAACCAAAGAATTCTCAGAAGCATAGCCGCATTAACTATAACATATATCAACCAAATCCATATGCAGAAGTATGAATCTCATTCATAAATGATACGGTACCATGAGATCTGGTGTAATAGGTAAGAAATTCTGAATAATAATCATAAAATTTAAAACAATATGGCCAACTGCTATTACAATCCTTGAAAATAAAAATGAGGCAAAAAGAGATTCAGAATAATAAATGGTCCTGACAAAAGACATCAACTCAAATTTTTGATGTGAGGCTCAACTCTTAACATTGAATCTCGTAGACCTAAATAAATCCAAACCTTTATGAACATTACGTTATAATCTTAGGTTTAGTACGAAAATCATTTACCGAACTTATATATATATATATATATATACTTTATGTTCATAGTAAGAAGTAAGGTAAGTTATGAAGGGTTGACTTTCATACCATTGAATACCATGTAAAAAGGTTGGGAAACGAGTTAAGCCAAAAGGTTAAATTAAACATAAATTACTCTTGGAATAGGATTGTATATAATTATACATATAAAAACTCAAATTTTATAGAAAGGAATATTTATTGAAAAGTGGGTAGAGATATTAGAAGAGAAATTTGTATTAAATTGAGGAACATTTAATATAAATTAAAAAGAGGTATTTTGAATAATAATCCACTATAATATATATGTTATGAGAAATAACCTATATGGTAATATAACATATAATTGATAGGACTAAAATGAAGTGTATAAAGGAAAATTTTGAATATACGACCTTCCTATTATAATAATGCGAAGAGTATAAGTGGATTATGAAAAACATATGGAGAAGGAAGTATATTAATATTTCATAAACCTTCTTTCCTTAGAACTATTAATACTGTTTAAGTATAAAGGTTGTAAAATCTGAAAGAAGAATTCGAAGAGTAACAACACTCTTCCTTTCAAAAAAAAATAAAAATAAATAAATAGTGACGTATATTACAAATGGTATCAGAGCTCATGTTAGAAAAAACTAGGCTGTTGTTGTGCTCATTACATAAAATAATATATATTTTTTCTTGAAAACTCTATATTTTTACTGATGTTGTTTTGTTTTAGTGTAAAAAGGTACTGAACTGAAAGGTCAATGGCTGAAGAAGATGAACTCTATGTCGATCTGGGTGGTAGAGATAATACACTAGATCCCAATGCTCCTTTAATGGCCATGTTGCATAGGTTGCAACGGGATATGTCCGAGCTAAAAAGCTAGAATGACAGGTTATCATTAGCTAGTGAGGAGAAGGAAAAACTGATAAGATAACTGACTTCGCGGAACAACCAAGAAGGTGAAGGTTCCGGAAGGAGGAGGAAAGGTAGGTTCTCAGATGATTCTGAGGAAGATGACACTACTAGAAATCATTCTAAACAGAAGAAGGAATTACAGGGTGAATTCCGAGAAATTAAGCCTCCCTCCTATGATGGAGAGAAGGAGGAAGATGTTGAGGCATGGCTGTTGAATATGATTAAGTATTTTCAGGTCTACGAATATGAAAGAAATATGAAGGCCATATTAGCTATCTACCAATTTCAAGGTAAGGCTACCTTGTGGTGGGAGGAGACAAAGATGGTTCATGTCATTGATGAAAAAACAGTGACTTGGGAATATTTCTAAGTCATGTTTAAAAAATGTTATTTGAAAGAATGCTATTATCATCATAAAGCAAAGGAGTTTCACAAACTAATATTGGGACAACTCACCATAGATGAGTTTTTCATCAAGTTTACAAATTTGTTAAGGTATGTTCCTTATATTCATGAAGAGAAAGAAAAGGTGCAAAGGTTTTTGAACTGTTTTCCTACTGTGTACAAGGAGAAAATAAAGTTCGATAATCCAAAAAATATGGACGAAGTGGTGAGGAAAGCTAGATTATACTACCAACAGTTTAAAGGAAAGAGTGAACATGGGAAAATATAGATAAACAAGGGTGAATTCAAAGGAAAGAACCAAAAACCAGCTTGTTTGAAGAAATTTGTTAGGGATCATCAGCGGAAGAAATTTAACAAACCAAGGGAAATTCAAACTGCTCAATCCCAAGTTGGGTTAAAGAAAATAGATGGGGATAATAAGAAGGAAGGAACAATTAAAATTCGAGAGCCTTTGAAATGTTGGGGTTGCGAAGAACCTCATCTGTTGAGGGACTGTCCACACAGAAATATTCAGATGGTTCTGAGAGATAGAGAAGCTATCACAGTGAATGATATAGCAACGAACATACCCACTATCAGTGCCGCCTTGGAGAACCAACAAGAAAAACATCAGTCTACTATGGTGGAGATGGAAGGTAAAATATCTGATCAATCTGTTACTATAGTAATTGACCAGGGTGCTTATTTGAGTTATATTAGTCCACAAGTTGTAGAAAAATGTAAACTCAAAACAGAAAAGTTTCAACAGCCATGGTTGGTACAATTAGCTACTGGAACTAAATGCAAAGTAACTCATAAGCTACCTAAAATAGCTATTAAATTGAATGAGTATCAAACAGAAGTTGATTTAAAAATTATGCCATTAGGTTCTTATGATTTATTAGTAGGAATGGATTGGCTAGAAAACAATAAGACCATGTTGAATTGTTGAGACAAAACTTTTAACTGTATAGATGATGAAGGAAAACCATTCATATTAAAAGGGAAACCAAAACCTATATCTGTAATGCAAATATCTACCCTTCAGCTAAAAAAAATAGCTAGAAAAGGATACCAAGTATATGTTGTACATGTTGAAGAATTAGGACAACAATCTGCAGAAAAATTGTTAGACACTTTACCAGTGGTAAGAGAATTTAATGAAGTTTTTCCAGATGAGATTCCTCATCTTCCGCCCAAAAGAGAGACTGATTTTTCAATCGATTTGGTGCCAGGAGCAACACCTGTTTCTATAGCCCCTTACCAGATGAGCCCCCTTGAACTCATGGAGTTAAAAATGCAATTACAAGAATTGTTGGATAAAGGTTACATCTGACCGAGTGTATCTCTTTGGAGAGCACCAGTGCTGTTCGTGGAAAAGAAGGATGGAATCTTCAGAATGTGCATTGACTACTGTTAATTGAATAAGTTGACAATAAAAAACAGGGATCAATTTCCTAGAATAGATGACCTTTTTGATCAGGTGAGAGGAGCTTTCGTATTATCTAAGATTGACTTGAGGATTGGTTATCACCAACTCAGAATTAAGGAGGAAGATATCAGTAAAACATCTTTTCAAACCAGGTATGGTCACTATGAATTTTTAGTCCTACCTTTTGGTTTGACATATGCCCCTGCCACTTTTATGTGCTTAATGAATAGTGTTTTGAACAAGTACTTAGATAAATTCGTACTAGCGTTCATAGACGATATTCTAGTATATTCAAAAACTAAGGCAGAACATAAGGAACACCTTAGAATTGTACTACAGACTCTCAAAGAGAATCAGTTATATGCTAAGTTTAGAAAATGTGAATTTTATAAGGATAAAATTCAATATCTGGGCCATATTATTTCTGAACAAGGATTGTCTGTTGATCTTGAAAAGATAAAAGCCATAAGAGAGTGGCCTGTGCCTACTGATGTATCCGTAGTAAGGTCATTTATGGGGATTGTAGGCTATTATCGAAAGTTTGTGGAAAGATTTTCTTCAATAGCATATCCCATAACCTCACTACAGAGGAAAGGCACCAAATTTGAGTGGACTGAAAAATGGCGAAACAGCTTTGAACAACTAAAATTACGACTTACTACAGCCCCTATACTGAAGATTACAGATCCTGACAAAGACTTTTTCTTGTGTATAGGTGCATGTAGAGAGGGATTGGGAGGAGTTTTGTTGCAAGAAAATTCTGTTATTGCATATGAATCTAGAAAACTTTAGAAACATCAACATAATTTCAGTGTATATGATCTGGAATTGGTTGCTGTAATTCATGCCTTGAAGATGTGGTGACACTATCTTCTTGAGAAAAAATTACATTGATGAAAAATCATATCAGTCTCAAATATTGATTTTCTCAAACAGATTTGAATGCTCGACAAACCAGATGACTGTCTTTTCTGAGTGAATTTGATATGGACATAAAACATATCAAAGGAAAAGAAAACAAAATTGCTGATGCTCTAAGCAGAAATGCTTTCCAAAACATAAGCAGCATTGGGATTAGTGCTAGTTTTGACTTAGAAGAATTAGTTAAAAAGGTAGCAGATCAAGATCCCAACTATGAGAATCTACAATTGAAAACGTTGAAAAAGGAAATGGATAAAGACACCCAAAACCAGAAAGGGTTGATCTGCTATAGAAACAGATTGTACATCCCCAATGTGGATTCTTTGAAAAAAGAAATCCTGGATGAATATCATAAACAGCCATATGCAGGACATCCTGGATATCAGAAAATGCTTACAGCCTTGAAAAAGAAATTGTTTTGGCCAGGAATGAAAAAGGATGTAGCAAACTATTTAGCTAGATGCATGGAGTGTCAACTAGTCAAAGTTGAACATCAACATCCAGCTGGTCTTTTAAATCCCTTTCCAATTGCAGAATGGAAATGGGACACTGTTTCTATATATTTTATAACCAGATTACTGAGAACAAAGTATCAACATGACTCAGTGATGGTAGTGGTAGATAGTTTAACAAAGGTTGCACATTTCATACCTGTAAAATCTACATTTGGGACATCCCAAGCAACAAATGTGTTCCTAAAAGAAATAGTAAGACTGCACGAGGTCCCAAAGATGATTATTTCAGATGGATATGATAAGTTCACAGCAGCCTTCTTGAAAGGTCTGTTTGGGTGCATGGGCACTAAATTGAATTTTAGCACTACTTATAACCCTCAGACGGATGGTCAAATAGAGAGAACAAATCAGATTTTGGAGGATATGATGATAATTTATGTGATGGATAGGCCATCAAAATGGGAGGACTACTTACATTTAGTCGAATTTTCTTATAACAACATTTATCAATCCTCCATCAAAATGAGTCCATTTGAAGCACTTTATGGAAGAAACTGTCGTACTACTTTAAGTTGGAGCCAACTTGAAGATAAGCTAGTACTTGGGCCAGATACTCTACAAGAAATGGAAAGGATTGTCAAACAAATACAAAGAAACATCAAGACAACACAAGATCGACAGAAAAGCTATGCCAATAAGAAGAGAGTGCACCGAGAGTTCAAAGTGGGTGATCATGTGTATCTGCGTATTAAACCCAAAAAGAGCACACTTTATGTTGGAAGTTGTGCAAAATTGGCTCCTAGATACTCTGGGCCTTTTGAGGTGTTAGAAAGGGTGGGACCAGTGACTTATAAACTGGCCTTACCTCCGCATGTTAAATTTCATGATGTGTTTCATGTTTCATTATTAAAAATATATGTACATTATGCTTCTCATATTTTTGATTGGAATGTGATACAGGTGGAACCAGAAGGAGAGTTCCTTCCAGAGCTGCTTCAAATATTGGAGTGGGAAGAAATTGAATTGAGAAATCGAATAGTAGCCAAAGTAAAGGTGCCGTGGAAACACTTTACTGCGGAAGAGGCTACATGGGAAAGAGAGGTTGAGATGATGGAAAAATATCCATATTTGTTTTCAAAATGAACTCTAGTAGTTAGTTGTTAAACACCAAGGACGGTGTTTGTTTTCAGAGGGGGAATATGTAACACTCCTAGTGTTATGCTTTTCAAATTAGACGTTTGAACTTAAGTCGAAATGGGAGTGGACCCCAATGAATAACTATTGTGTTGATGTAGTTAACGATTTATTTTTGAAAAATAAATAAAATGTTTGTGTGCACTATGACCAAATGAGATTTTTGATATCACTTGCCTAATCCATGAGGTTATGGAAAGAGGTTAAGACTTTCCCCAAAATATTTCAAAAATCCTTGAAAGAATTAATTTCTAATTTAGATTTTTGAGGAAAAATCTAAATTTCCCCAATGATGAGGAAAGTAGTTGGGAATAGGTAAAAAGCTAGCAAACCATAAAGCAGCTTTAAAGTCCCTAAATAAGGGAAGCCTAGGAAAACATGAACAAAAGCATCCTGAAATTCTAGACGCAGAATTAGAAACAGGCTTTGGGAAGAGCATAAGCTTAAATAAGCTACTCCAGAACAGATTAAGGTTGGTTTGTTCTGGGATAGGATCTTAGCTCGGGGCTGAGTTTTTGAGAGAGAAGAACTCTAAGGTTGGGAGGATTGGTCAAAAAAACTTAATTGGTATGCACACCTAATATATGATAGTCTGCTATAAATCTTATTATGATATTTCAATATTTATCTCTGATTTGAAACTCTAATGGCTATGCAATTTCTTACATTTAATAGGAATTGTTAGAAGAAATAAAGCTTCAAAAACCTGTATAGTTGTAAGAATCAAATCTATGGGAAATTATCAACCAAAAATTCTAAACCAGAAGATGGTTTAAATCTGGAGATATATAGTTCCCATAGAAAGAATGGAAATCTGAAAGTTAGTTTCGTGCTATCTTATATAGTTAAATGAAAAGTCTTATATAGTATTTTGAACTAGCAGTTAAGAGTTGAAATAAATATGTATTATAGATTTAAATATATTATGGTAATAGTTATAGTTACATATAGGATAACATAAATGAACTATAAAATTTGAATGAATGGTTTCACTTATTTTGTTGTTATGAATTGGATAATAGAAATTACAACACATGGAAGTGAATTAAATTCAGAAATTTTCTTATAGTAAACAAAATCTGTTATGCAATCTATAGAATTACTATGTAACCAATGTCCTTTAAATATGTATACTAGACAGCTGAAATACTAAATTGGAAAGAAATCAGTTGGGTGATAAATAAACATCAAAACCTATTGATAGATAATTTATATCTATATGATATATTTCAAGACAAACTTTAACAGGGAGGAAAGTTTATTCTCATGAATATTAAATCCAAACTACATCAACTGATATTCTGTTTGGAATTAACGAAAGAAAATTTTTATAAATTAGTTGACGCAGAAATAAACTGAACAGAATTAAATTATACAACATATATATATATATGGTATACCATGAAATATTTATACAATGGTATAAATAATGTAAACAGATCCAAAACAATGTTCGAAGATCAAAAGTTTAAAATTTTCATACAACTATACCAATAAGGTAAACCCACTAGTATCTCAAGGGTACACTGATAGCAATATACAATAAATTCGTGAAATTATCCACTAGATATTTCACTGTAAACGGATAATAATACACTTGAATTAAAAATCTATATTAGGAGGAGGCCACGTTCTGAGAATGGAAGTATAAGGATATACCAACCTGAAATCGCAACAAGCAAAAACGATTTTAATTTGGCTTGGAGACCCTAAGGAAATGCCACTTTCAGTCAAACACGATGAATGGAATATTATAAAAATAATTTGTTACCTAAAATCACAAGGAGAGCTAGGTTAATTAACGAGAGAGATGAAACATTATGATACCCATAGGAAAACAAAATAAATTAAATCGAATGGTTAAAAGGGAAGATATCTTACCTACGGATAAATTTAACTTTGTCTTCATTTTTATCTCGTTCAAAAAGATAAGTGAAAGACAAACATATACAAGTCTTTTGGATAGTAAATGCGTATGATGCCTAAGTAAAGAAAAGTTGAAAACGGAAAAAAAAAAATTAGATATGATTTCCAATCTCACCATTAAAAGGGTTGGAAATTTATAATCACATAAGGACAATTGCGAGTAAGCCATCGATATGATACTTCGAGGTCGAAGGAGGATTTTCGAGTCCTTATGGAAATAAAGAGGAAGTATTAAAAACACAAACATATATAATTTTATCCATTAGAACTATATTATGTTCAGAAAATTGATGATTTAAATCTCGGATATTATAAAGAAAACAAAAATCAAACCCTCGGTAAGATAAGAACTGGGTAATATGCAATTCTCAAGAAATGTAAATAGAAAAAAAAAAACTAGTTGGAAAAATCGTAAGGAAAACTGTATCCTACGAAAAGATTTATTACACCGAAATTTCATATACAGAGAAAGGAGATAAACGAAACCGCTAAATAAAAGGGTGTTAGAATATCAAGTGAAATACCTTAGTTCGATTCACAGTCATTGAAAGTATGGCTCCATGAGAGTAATATGGGCTCGGCTAACAGAGTGTGAGAGAAATCCATTGCGAAAGAGTTCTCTCAGAAAAAAGGGGCAAAATGAAATTTCCTCTTGGGAAATTAGGATATATATATTCACATAAACCCTAACTCCCTCTTTAGATCGACCATACACGTGTAAAAGGATAAAGGGTGCATTTTTAAACCAATCAAAGAATTCTCGAAAGGATAGTCACATTAACTATAACATATATCGACCAAATCCATATGCAGAAGTATGAATCTCATTCATAAATGATACAGTACCACGAGATCTGGTGTAATAGGTAAGAAATTCTGAATAGTACTCATAAATTTAAAACAATATGGCCAACTGCTATTACAATCCTCGAAAATAGAAAAGAGGCAAAGATAGATTTAGAATAATAAATTGTCTTGACAAAATACATCAACTCGAATTTTTGATGTGAGGTTTAACAGCTATATGAGTGTACAATGCATTTAATGCCTCTTAGCATTGAAGCTCATAGGCCTAAATAATTCCAAACCTTTATAACCATTACGTTATAATCTTAGGTATAGTACGAAAATCATTACCGAACTTATATATATATTGATACTTTATGTTCATAGTAAGAAGTAAGGTAATTTATGAAGGGTTGACTTTCATACCATTGAATACCATGTAAAATGGTTGGCAAAAGAGTTAAGCCAAAAGGTTAAATTAAACATAGATTACACTTGGAATAGGATTGTATATAATTATACATATAAAAATCTCAAATTTTATAGAAAGGAATATCTATTGAAAAGTGGGTAGAGATATTAGAAGAGAAATTTATATTAAATTGAGGAACATTTAATATATATTAAAAAGAGGTATTTTGAATAATACTCCACTATAATATATATGCTATGAGAAACAACCTATATGGTAATATAACATATAATTGATAAGAATAAAATGAAGTGTATAAAGGAAAATTTTGAATATACGAACTTCCTATTATAATAATGCGAAGAGTATAAGTGGAGTATGAAAAACATATGGTGAAGGAAGTATATTAATATTTAATAAGCTTTCTTTCCTTAAAACTATTAATACTGTTTAAGTATAAAGGTTGTAAAATGTGAAAAAAGAATTAGAAGAGTAACGTCACTCTTCCTTTCAAGAAAAATAAATAAATAAATTAGTGAGGTATATTACAAATGGTATCAGAGCTCATGTAAGAAAAAAATTGGCTGTTGTTGTGCTCACTACATGAAATAGTTTTATTTTTTATTTTTGAAAATTTTATATTGTTACTGATGTTGTTTTGTTTTAGTGTACAAAGGTTCTGAACTGAAAAGTCAATGGCTGAGGAAGTTGAACTCTATGTCGATATGGGTGGTAGAGATAATACAACATATCCCAATGCTCGTCTAATGGCCATGTTTCACAGGTTGCAACGGGATATGGCTGAGCTAAAAAGCCAGAATGACAAGCTATCATTAGCTAGTGACGAGGAGGAAAAACTGATAAGAGAACTGACTTCGCCGAACAACCAAGAAGGTGAAGGTTTTGGAAGGAGGAGGAAATTCAGGTTCAAAGATGATTCTGAGGAAGATGACACTACTAGAAATCAGTCTAAACAGAAGTAGGAATTACAGGGTGAATTTCGAAAAATTAAACCTCCCTCCTATGATGGAGAGAAGGAGGAAGATGATGTGGCATGGCTATTGAATATGATTAAGTATTTTCATGTCTACGAATATGAAAGCCATCTGAGGGCCATATTAGCTATCTACCAGTTGCAAGGTAAGGCTACCTTGTGGTGGGAGGAGACAAAGATGGTTCATGCCATTGATGAAAAAAAATGACTTGGGAAGATTTCCAAGTAAAGTTTAAAAACCATTATTTGAACGAATGTTATTATGATGATAAAGCAAAGGAGTTTCATGAACTCAGATTGGGACAACTCACCATAGATGATTTTGTCACAAATTTTACAAATCTGTTAAGGTATGTTCCTTATATTCGTGAAGAGAAAGAAAAGGTGCAAAGGTTTTTGAACTGTTTTCCTACTGTGTACAAGGAGAAAATAGAGTTCGATAATCCAAAAACTATGGACGAAGTGGTGAGGAAAGCTATATTATGATACCGGTAGTTTACAGGAAAGAGTGAACATGGGAAAAGCTGCATAAACAAGGGTGAATTCAAAGGAAAGAAATAGAAACCAACTTATTTGAAGAACTTTGGTAGGGATCATCAGCCGAAGAAATTTAAAAAACGAAGGGAAAGTCAAACTGCTCAATCCCAAGTTGGGTCAAAGAAAATAGATGGGGATAATAAGAAGGAAGGAGTAGTTAAAATGCGGGAGCCTTTTAAATGTTGGGGTTGTGGAGAACCTCATATGTTGAGGGACTGTCCACACAAAAATATTTAGATGGTTCTGAGAGATAGAGAAGCTACCACAGTGAATGATATAGCAAGCAACATACCCACTATCAGTGTAGCCTTAGAGAACCGACAAGCAGAACATCAGTCTACTATGGTCGAGATGGAAGGTAAAATCTCCTATCAATCTGTTACTATATTAATTGATCTGGGTGCTTCTTTGAGTTATATTAGTCCACAAGTTGTAGAAAAATGTAAACTCAGAACAGAAAAGTTTCAACAGCCTTGGTTGGTACAATTAGCTACTAGAACTAAATGCAAAGTAACTCATAAGCTACGTAAAACAGCTATTAAATTGAATGAGTATCAAACAAAAGTTTATTTAAACATTATTCCATTAGGTTCCTATGATTTATTGATAGGAATGGATTGGCTAGAAAAGAAAAAGACCATGTTGAATTGTTGTGACAAAACTTTGCATTGTATAGATGATGAAGGAAAACCATTCATATTAAAATGGAAACCGAAACCTATCTCTGTAAGGAAAATATCTACCCTTCAGCTAAAAAGAACATCTACAAAAGGATACCAAGTATATGTTGTACATTTTGAAGAATTAGGACAACAATCTACAGAAAAATTGCTAGACACTTTACCAGTGGTAAGAGAATTATAGGAAGTTTTTCCAGATGAGATTCCTCATCTTCCTTGCAAAAGAGAGATTGATTTTTCAATCGATTTTCTACTAGGAGCAACACCTGTTTCTAGAGTTAAACACCGGATGAGCCCCCTTGAACTCATGGAGTTAAACATGCAATTACAAGAATTTCTGGATAAAGGTTACATCAGACCAAGTGTATCTCCTTGGGGAGCACCGGTGTTGTTCGTGAAAAAGAAGGATGGAACCTTTAGAATGTGCATTGACTACTGTCAACTGAATAAGTTGACAATCAAAAATAGGTATCCATTGCCCAGAATAGATGACCTTTTTGATCAAGTAAGAGGAGCTTTAGTATTCTCTAAGATTGACTTGAGGACTGGTTATCACCAACTCAGAATTAAGGAGGAAGATATTAGTAAAACAACTTTTTGAACCAGGTATTGTCACTATGAATTTTTAGTCCTACCTTTTGGTTTGACAAATGCCCCTGCCACTTTTATGTGCTTAATGAACAGTGTTTTGAACAAGTACTTAGATAAATTCGTACTAGTGTTCATAGATGATATTATAGTATATTCAAAAACTGAGGCAGAACATAAGGAACACCTTAGAATTGTACTACAGATTCTCAAAGAGAATCAATTATATGCCAAGTTTAGAAAATGTAAATTTTATAAGGATAAAATTCAATATCTGGGACATATTATTTCTGAACAAGGATTGTCTGTTGATCCTGAAAAGATAAAAGCCATAAGAGAGTGACCTGTTCCTACTGATGTATCAGCAGTAAGGTCATTTATGGGGATTGTATGTTATTATTGAAAGTTTGTGGAAATATTTTCTGCAATAGCATATCCCATAACTTCACTACAAAGGAAAGGCACCAAATTTGAGGGGAATGAAAAATGCCAAAACAACTTTGAACAACTAAAATTAAAACTTACTACAGACCCTATACTGAATATTGTAGATCCTGACAAAGAGTTTTTTGTGTGTATGGATGCATGTAGAGAGGGATAGGGAGGAGTTTTGTTGCAAGAAAATTTTGTTATTGCATATGAATCTAGAAAACTTAAGAAACATGAATAGAATTTTAGTGTATATGATCTAGAATTGGCTGCTGTAATTCATGCCTTGAAGATGTGGCGACACTATCTACTTTGGAAAAAAATTACATTGATGACAGATCATATCAGTCTCAAGTATTTCTTTTCTCAAACAGATTTAAATTCTCGACAAGCCAGATGGCTGTCTTTTCTGAATAAATTTTATATGGACATAAAACATATCAAAGGAAAAGAAAACAAAATTGTTGATGCTCTAAGCAGAAATGCTTGCCAAAACATAAGTAGCATTGGGAGTAGTGCTATTTTTGACTTAGAAGAATTAGTTAAAAAGGTAGCAGATCAAGATCCCAACTATGAGAATCTACAATTAAAAATGCTGAAAAAGGAAATGGTTGAATACACCCAAAACCAGAAAGGGGTGATCTGCTATAGAAACAGATTGTATATCCCCAATGTGGATTCTTTGAAAAAATAAATCATAGATGAATATCATAAACATCCATATGCAGGACATCCTAGATATCAGAAAATTCTTACATCCTTGAAAAAGAAATTGTTTTGGCCAGGAATGAAAAAGGATGTAGCAAACTATTTAGCTAGATGCATGGAGTGTCAACTAGTCAAAGTTGAACATCAACATCCAGCTGGTCTTTTAAATCCATTACCAATTGCAGAATGGAAATGGGACATTTTTTCTATAGATTTTATAACCAGGTTACTGAGAACAAAGTATCAACATGACTTAGTGATGGTAGTGGTACATACTTTAACAAAGGCTTCACATTTCAAATCTGTAAAATCTACTTTTGGGACAGCCCAAGTAGCAAATTTGTTCCTAAGAAAAATAGTAAGACTGCACGGGGTCCTAAAGATGATTATTTCATATAGAGATGCTAAGTTCACATCAGCCTTCTGGAAAGGTTTGTTTGGGGCCATGGGCACTAAATTGAATTTTAGCGCTGCTTATCACCCTTAGAAATATAGTCAAACAGAGAGAACAAATCAGATTTTGGATGATATGCTGAGAATGTATGTGATGGATAGGCCATCAAAATGGGAGGACTACTTACATTTAGTCGAATTTTCTTATAACAACATTTATCAATCCTCCATCAAAATGAGTCCATTTGAAGCACTCTATGGAAGAAACTGTCGTACTCCTTTAAGTTGGAGCCAACCTGAAGATAAGCTAGTACTTGGGCCAGATACTGTACAAGAAATGGAAAGGATTTTCAAAAAAATACAGAGAAACATCAAGACAGCACAAGATCGACAGAAAATATATGGCGATAAGAAGAGAGTGCACCGAGATTTCAAAGTGGGTGATCATGTGTATCTGCGTATTAAACCCAAAAAGAGCACATTTTATGTTGGCAGTTGTGCAAAATTGGCTTCTAGATACTGTGGGCCTTTTGAGGTGTTAGAAAGGGTGGGATCAGTGGCATATAAACAGGCCTTACCTCCCCATGTTAATGTTCATGATATGTTTCATGTTTCATTGTTAAAAAGATATGTACATGATGCTTCTCATATTGTTGATTGGAATGTGATACAGGTGGAACCAGAAGGGGAGTTCCTTCCAGAGCCACTTCAAATATTGGAGCGGAAATAAATTGAATTGAGAAATTGAACAGTAGCCAGAGTAAAGGTGCAGTGGAAACACTTTACTGTGTAAGAGGCTACATGGGAAAGAGAGGCTGAGATGATGGAAAAATATCCATATTTGTTTTCAAAATGAACTCTAGTAGTTAGTTGTTAAACACTGAGGATGGTGTTTGTTTTTAGAGGGGGAATATGTAACACCCCTAGTGTTATGCTTTTCAAGTTATACATTTGAAATTAAGTCCAAAGGGGAGTGGACCCCAATGGATAATTATTGTGTGGATGTAGTTAATTATTTATTTATGAAAAATAAATAAAATGTTTGTGTGCAGTATGACCAAATGAGATTTTTGAGATCACTTGCCTAATCCAGGAGGTTATGGAAAGAGGTTAAGACTTTCCCCAAAATATTTCAAAAAGCCTTGAAAGAATTTATTTCTAATTTAGATTTTTAAGGAAAAATCTAAATTTCCCCAATGATGAGGAAAGTAGTTGGGAAGAGGTAAAAAGATGGGAAAGCATAAACCAGCTTTAAAGTCCCTAAATAAGGGAAGCCTAGGCAAACAGGAATAAAAGCATCCTGAAATTCTGGATGCAGAATTAGAAACAGGCTTTGGGGAGAGAATAAGCTTAAATAAGGTACTCCAGAACAAATTGAGGTTCATCTATTCTAGGAGAGGATCTCAGCTCGGGAGTGAGTTCTGGAGATAGAAGAACTCTAAGGTTGGGAGGATTGGCCAAAAAAACTCAATTGGTATGCACACCTAATCTATGATATTCTTCTATAAATATTATTATTATATTTCAATATTTATCTGTGATTTGAAATTTTAATGGGTATGCAATTTATTACATTTAATAGGAATTTTTAGAAGAAATAAATCTTCAAAAACCTGTATAGTTGTTAGAATCAAATCTATGGGAAATTATCAACCAAAAATTCTAAACCAGAAGATGGTTTGAATCTGGAGATATATAGTTCCCATAGAAAAAATGGAAAACTGAAAGTTAAATTTGCTGCTATCTTATATGGTTAAATGAAAAGTATTATATAGTGTTTTGAACTAGCAATTAAGAGTTTAAATGCATCTATATTATAGATTTAACTATATTATGGTCACAGTTATAGTTACATATAGGATAACAGAAATGAACTATAAAATTTGAATGAATGGTTTCACTTATTTTTTTGTTATGAACTGGATAATAGAAATTACAAGACATGGAAGTGAATTAACTTCAGAAATTTTCTTATAGTAGACAAAATCTGTTATGCAATCTATAGAATTACTATGTAACCAGTGTCCTTTAAATATGTATACTAGAAAACTGAAATACTAAATTGGAAAGAAATCAGTTGGGTGATAAATAAACATCAAAACCTATTGATAGAAAATTTATATCTATATGATATATTTCAAGACAAACTTTAACATGGAGGAAATTTTATTCTCATGAATAGTAAATCCAAACTATATCAACTGATATTCTATTTGGAATTAAAAAAAGCCAAATTTTATAAATTAGTTGAAGCAGAAATAAACTAAACAGAATTAAATTATATAGCATATATATATATATGGTATACCATTAAATATTTATACAATGGTATAAATAATGTAAACAGATCCGAAAAAATGTTCGGAGATCAAAAATTTAAAATGTCCATACAACTATACCAATAAGGTAAACCCACTAGTATCTCAAGGGTACACTGATAGCAATATACAGTACATTTGTGAAATTATCCACAAGATATTTCACTATAAACGGATAATAATACACTCAAATTAAAAATCTATATGACGAGGAGGCCACGTTCTGAGAATGGAAATATAAGGATATACCAACCTGAAATCGCAACAAGAAAAACAAAATTTAATTTGGCTTGAAGACCCTAACGAAATGTCACTTTCATTCAAACATGATGAATGGAATATTATAAAAATAAGTTGTTACCTGAAATCACAAGGAGAGCTAGGTTAATTAATGAGAGAGATGAAACGTTATGATACCAACAGGAAAACAAACCAAATTAAATTGAATGGTAAAAATGGAAGATATCTTACCTACGGCCAAATTTAACTTTGTCTTAATTTTTATCTTGTTCAAACAAATAAGTGAAAGACAAACATATATAAGTCTTCTGGATAGTAAATGCGTATGACACCTAAGCAAAGCAAAGTTGAAAACGGAAAAAAAAAAATTAGATACGATTTCCAGTCTTACCATTAAAAGGGTTGGCAAGTTATAATCACATAAGGAAAATTGCGAGTAAGTCATCAATATGATACGTCGAGGTCAAAGGAGGATTTTCGAGTCCTTATGGAAATAAAGAGGAAGTATTAAAAACACAAACATATATAATTTTATCCATTAGAACTATATTATGTTCAGAAAATCAATGATGTAAATCTCGGATATTAGAAAGAAAACAAAAATCAAACCCTCGGTAAGATAAGAACTGGGTAATATGCAATTCTCAAGAAATGTAAATAGAAAAAAAAACTAGTTGGAAAAATCGTAAGGAAAACTGTATCCTACGAAAATATTTATTACACCGAAATTTCATATACAAAGAAAGGAGATAAACGAAATTTCTAAATAAAAGGGTGTTAGAATATCAAGTGAAATACCTGAGTTCGATTCACAGTCATTGAAAGTATGGCGCCATGAGAGTAATATGGGATCGACTAATAGCGTGTGAAATAAATCCATTGCGAAAGAGTTCTCTCAGAAAAAAGGGGCAAAATGGAATTTCCTCTTGGGAAATCAGGATACATATATTCACATAAACCCTAACTCCCTCTTCAGATCAACCATACACGTGTAAAATGATAAAGGATGTATCGTTAAACCAACCAAAGAATTCTCGGAAGCATAGCCGCATTAACTATAACATAAATTGACCAAATCCATATCTAGAAGTATGAATCTCATTCATAAATGATACGGTACCATGAGATCTAGTGTAATAGGTAAGAAATTTTGAATAGTAATCATAAAATTTAAAACAATATGGCCAATTGCTATTAAAGTCCTCAAAATAAGAAAGGAGGCAAAGACAGATTCAGAATAATAAATGGTCCTGACAAAAGACATCAACTCGAATTTTTGATGTGAGGCTTAACAGTTATATGAGTGTACAATGCATTTAATGCCTCTTAAAATTGAAGCTCGTAGGCCTAAATAAATCCAAACCTTTATAACCATTACGTTATAATCTTAGGTTTAGTACAAAAATCATTTACCGAACTTATATATATATATATATATTTATACTTTATGTTCATAGTAAGAAGTAAGGTAAGTTATGAAGGGTCGACTTTCATACCATTGAATACCATGTAAAAAGGTTGGCAAAAGAGTTAAGCCAAAAGGTTAAATTAAACATAGATTACACTTGGAATAGGATTGTATATAATTATACATATAAAATTCTCAAATTTTCTAGAAAGGAATATGTATTGAAATGTGGGTAGAGATATTATAAGAGAAAATTATATTAAATTGAGGAACATTTAATATAAATTAAAAAGAGGTAATTTTAATAATACTCCATTATAATATATATGTTATGAGAAATAACCTATATGGTAATATAACATATAATTGATAGGACTAAAATGAAGTGTATAAAGGAAAATTTTGGATATACGACCTTCCTATTATAATAATGCAAAGAGTATAAGTGGAGTATGAAAAAAATATGGAGAAGGAAGTATATTAATATTTAATAAACCTTCTTTCCTTAAAACTATTACTATTGTTTAAGTCTAAATGTTGTAAAATCTGAAAGAAGAATTAGAAGAGTAACGTCACTCTTCCTTTAAAAAAAATAAAAAAATTAGTGAGGTATATTACACTCGACAAGTGCTTTGAAATTGCAGAATTTTTCAAACACTTCACTTTTATTTTTCAAAAAATAAACCCAAGTTTTTCTTGTAAAATCATCAATAAAAGTTAACATATAGTAGCTGCTTGCAAGTGATGGTGTTTGGATTGGTCCACATAAATCTGAGTGGACAATTTCTAAGGGTGTCTTTGCCCTTATGCTTTTCCCTTATGGAAAACTTTCTCTGTGTTGTTTACCCAAGATACAACCTTCACATAGACTATCTGGTTTCTCAATCAATGGTAATCCTCTTACCATTCCTTTCCTATGTAAAAAATTAAGACCTCCAAAGTTGAGATATTCAAATGTCAAGTGCCATAACCAATTCTCATCTTTTTCTTCTCTTTGGAAAGCCTCTTGTGTCACTGCTACCATTTCTTCTCCATTCTTCAAATCTGCCCTCATCCTGAGAGGGAACATTTCGTTCCTTGTCATCCTTATTTCAGCAATACATTGTTTTCTTGGAGTTTTATCCATGATGGTGCATACATCATCTTCAAAGAAAACATTGTATCCCTTTTGAATGAGATTCCCAATGCTTAACAAATTACATTTCACACCTCATACATAATATACATCAAATATGCTCTTCTTTTCTCCCTCCTTTGTTAACACATTTACTATGCCTTTTCTTGTGATAGAAATCTTACTATTTGTTCCCAATGTGACTTGAGACTTCACATTTTCATCTAACATAGAAAACATAGCAATGTTTCTTGTCATATGGTTGCTACATCTTGAATCTAGAAACCATAAATCTTCACTCTTTTCCTCAGCCATATTACATGCTAGAAACAATTTATCTTGGCTGATATTTTCTCTAGTGAAATTTTCACTGGGTCTATTACTCATATCATTATGCTTCTTCCTACATTCATTTGCATAATGCCCATATTTTTTACAATAATGACACTAGACATTGGATTTGTCATACCTTTGTCCATGAGCATGTTGTTTTCCACTTTGTTGGTTGCTTCTTTGGCCTTGGTTCTAATTTTGATTGCTACCCCTTCCTTGAGCATTTGCTGGGCTATTTTTTCCTCCTTTGTTTTGGCTTCTACCTCTTCCTCTCTTTTTTCCTCTGCCTTCACCTCTTCCTCTTCCAAAGGAAATTAGGCTCTTGAAGGCATGCTCCAAGGATGAGTTTTCATTTCTATACAATCTCTGTTCATGTGTCATCAGTGATGCATGAAGCTCATCAACTAAAAAGTTTGAGAGATCCTTTGTCTCTTCTATGGTGGTGACTATAACATCAAACCTTGAGGGTAAGCTCCTCAAAACTTTCTCCACAATCCTTCTTTCTTCAAGTGTCTCTCCATGATACCTTATCTCTGTGACCATACTAATCACATGTGTGAAGAATGAGTCTATGTTATAAGACTCCTTCATGCAGAGAGTCTCAAAATCTCTCCTCAACAATTGTATTTTTGTTGTCTTCACTTTTTCCATGCCTTGATAGGCTGTCTGGAGAGTTTCCCATGCTTCTTCAGATTTCTTAGCTGCTGCTATTCCTAGAAACACACTCTCATGTACTGCTTGATAGAAATAGAAGAGGGCTTTAGAGTCCTTCTTCTTATTTATCTTCAAAAATTCCTTCTCTACATGTGTTAAGGCATTAAAATAATTTTCATCTACTGGTTCTTCAAAACCATCCTCAACAAGTTCCCATAAGTCTTGAGAGGCAAACAGGGCTCTCATAGTGATTGCCCAATAATCATAGTTCTTCCCATTGAACTGTGGGAGCTGAGCATTACCAATACTCATGCTTGTGCTGGCTCCTGCCAAGCCTAGCACTCTGAACTATGCTTTAAATCTTCACTGTAAATTTTTAAAATAAACTAACTGTCTTCAAACAGTAACACAAATTATGTTTTGAGAAATACCTTGGATTTTAGCTGAACCTTCACACTGCTAGAAAAACTGTTGCAACAAAAATCCTTCCATCGGCTTCTTTGACATCTTCAAAGAGCCTGGACTAGCTCCCATACCATGCTATAATTTCTGATAATTCCTGAACAAATACTAAGAGATTAATATTCTCCTTCAAACATAGAGAACAAAAAAATTCTCACTGGTAGACAGAGGTTGCAAAAAAAAATGCTTTCTTCTATTCCATAAAAAAAAACTATTAAAAAATTTAGATGTTCCTCCTCTAAGGGATTTCACACAGACTACTACAAGACATAGTGCTAAAAACTAACTCTCTGTCTCACCAAAAATTCACAGAAAAACAATGCTCTGCAAAAACTCTATTTTTCAATTTTGGCCTTAGGGCTTACATAATGTTTTAATACACACTGCTATGTATAAAAAGAATACACACACATTTTTCCTTTGGTTTTTTTCTTATATATATGTCAGAACACTTTTTTTTAAACATTACAATAAATGTCAAACCCATATAAGCCTTTTTTTTTTTTTGAAACAACATATATCTTGTAAACTTTTAATAAAAGTTTACATTATATATTTTATATTATGGCCCACCATTATATTCATATTTTGGTTGCAAGACTTGTTTTTATATCAAAATAAAAAACTTTATAAAACCTTGCTACATTAAAACTTCACGGTATATGAACCCAGAATTTAACTTAATTAAACCGGAATGCAATAAAACTCGCATCACATTTCTACATACGTCACGGAGGCTAAAAAGCTATGCAATCACAATTTAATTAGTTGGCGCTAGGCCCCATCAGACCTCAACCAGTTTATGTGTCGTATTTTATAGATTATCACATCACAAAACTGAGTGATGATATCGACCCATTTTGTGATGCAAAAATCTTTATGCAATTCGCTTTATGATATTTCGGTTCTAAATCTGAGATTCGCGGACGGGCTCAAAAATAATGCGATAAGATGTGATTGGACCATGCTATCTGCTGAGCTACCGGATGGTGGGGACCTCCTCAATGATGTGGCCTCCTCGTTTAAAGACTTTTCCATGCATACAAAAACAAAATCTTTGCTTCCCAAACAAAGCACTGTAAGATTTTAAATTTGAACTTGATTGTTCAACTGAAATAGCAAACGGCAGCTGTTAGAAAGCATGTAGATGAAATGGAAAGTGGCTCTGTGACAGAAATTTTAGAGACAAAATTAGAAAGCAGCTAAGTACAAGGGCAGTTGAAATTAACATTTCAACATCCTGAGCAACAAAGGAGCTCTAGGTGTTACTTCCATCTTCAGTTTCGTCAGTATTCACTTAAATTCCATGATAGATAGACTTGCAAAAGGAACCATTGATAGACATGTTGAAGACCGATATCCATATGAAGTGGTTACACAACATATGGCTCTTTGCTGGACAATATGGTCAATGATGCTCTTTGGTGTTTGTACATTGTCTTTGAAAATTATAATTTCAAGCTTTACACATGAAATAATTTGGTCACAAACTGCATAGCCAATGATATCGAACGAGAAAACACTTCAAAGACTTCGAACAAGTAAGACAAATGCAAGGACGCTCAACCTTTTCAAAGCCAAACAACAATGGAAAATTGGGGTTCCGTGTTAAGAAAAATGCTCTCAAGGCATGCCAAAAAGTCACAAATATGTGAACTATATGTAATGGACCACTCCTCCTACTTCATCCATCGTTTTGGAGGAGTGTACTTTCTTTAGTGAATTCTTAGGTCCTGGAACCGTTTCCTCAACAATATCATCTCTGTTTCCACTATGTTTGGATCACTTGCAAAAGCAGTTTTTGCTACAAGAAACTTTTGAATAGAATCTGAATTTCGTACCCACAAACAGCTAAGCATCGAATCTTTGCCTGCTTAGATATTTATTTATGAAAACTAGAAAAATGAACAAACAAGATCAAAATGTGTGACCCAAATTGGTCGGTGTTAGAGCTCATCGCCTTAACAACAGCTCTTCTCACCAACTGAATATTCCCAAATTTGTTTAAACAGGCAATAACCCACACAGATTTGCTGCTCAATTGACAACCCTGCTAGCCTTGGCCATGGCATTAGCAGCCCTTACATACAATGCTTATGTTAAGTGATTAATGCTAATTTGCTCTGATTGAGTGATGAAGATGACAAATACTTGCACTAGCGGTATTTTAGACAGAGTTCATATAGGGGAACACCTAGGGTGTAATCATAATTGTCCGGAGAAGGAAAAGGTAAGAGGCATATCTCAAGAAAGAAGAAGACAAAACACCTAGTCAAGTATTAAAAACCAGTCACTAAGCCAATCAATTAGCGAGCCTTATTTACCAATTTATAAGATATTTAATACCCCTAAGAGTACCTTCGGTCTCCGCATGGTCAGGCTGAAGTACACTCTACATCCGTGGATCATAATGCATGGTCATTGGCAAGAAATATTGATAATTTTATTACACTTACGGACTATCATACAAACCACCGAATATGATTATTATGATTTCTGACAGCTCCTCCAGAGGTATTTCCGGTCGGTCAGCTACCTCCACCTTCACACACCACCACCAGACTGTACCCCCATTTCAATTTAGAAACTCACCAAAACCCAAGCTTTAACCCTCACCATTCCTATATTTTAAGCTAGTTTGAAATTTGAAATTGAAATGGTGCACCATCTAGAAGAATCCGGCAGTACATTTTCATTCCCTAAAGTTGAAGCTTCAGCCCAAGAAGACTTTGCCCAACCCATTGGGGCCTATTGAGCGTCCTTGCACAAGAGGTGTAGTTGAATTTTTCTTTCTCTTAGGCTCCCGATGTGGAACTGCAAAACATACACATTGGAAGCTGCCAAACCATTGTTTTAGATGAATTATACACAGTCAAATTGGGGGATATTGAGGTGGAAGACGACAAAGGCATCATTATTGAGCTAAAAATCTTAGCAATCATATATGCAAACCCCATGGCTGTGCTCGACATAAAATGATCCTTCAATGATCCAGTATAGCAGCAAATACTATATCCCAAAGAACAAATTTCAATCATCCCTTGGCGAGATTGCATCCGCAGATATCCGACGTCCTTCAAGCACAATAATAGAGTGCGCACCCAGCAGGCCATTGCTGAGACTCATCAAACAATGAAAATCTAGATTTTCCTTAACAGGATGAATTATTTTTATGGGATTTGTGAATTTTTTAAGATGTTTAGAAAAATTAGTATTTAAATGGGACAAACAAGGGCTGAGTTCAGATCTTTCACCTTTTGTTGCGTTGTAGTTCGTTGTACGTTTTAGCGTGCATTGTTTCTTTGGATTTCAAAGATTTTCAAGTTTTAATTTTCTACAGATCTTCATCTATTTAGTAATTCTCTGTCATCTTCCTGCGGACTTTGTTTATTCCATCTATATCTACATATTCCCAGGATTATTAAATCACCTTTAGTAATCGCTTTCATTTTTATATAGAGGAAAATACAACATTGTATATCTTCTTTTCCTAAATTTTTACAAAATATTCTTATCCTTGTTTCGTCCGGTGGGGTGAAACAAATATCAGACTGCGTCGAGATCAAAACTTGTGGCCTTTATTCACCCCAGTGAAAATCAATATGGGCTGCGGAGAGATTCAAACGTGTGCCTTTTATTCACCCCAATGAAAATCAATATGGACTTCGTCTAGATTCTAACTTCTGCCATTTATTCATCCTATTAATTATATGTATTCATTGACGTCACCTCCATTGCATTCAGAAGCGACTCAATGTTTTGGAATTATTTTTTATTTAGTAATTTCAAATATACAAATACCAATTTTTGGAGAAAAATATTTGGTATTCCTGGTTTGGGAATGACCAGGCCAGTTAGGGTAAGTTGGAAAATTGAGAACAAATATTTTTTATTATATAAATTGGTCTCTCAAATTCTCCGAAACGTTAGCTCAAATTATATAAGATGGTATAGGGTTTAATGAGAAATAGAATTGTGAAATTTCAACGAAGATGTTCTTAGCTTGGAGAAAAGATTTCGGTATGCCTGGTTTGGGAACGACCACGCCAGCTATGGTAAGCTAGAAAATTGAGAACAAAGATTTTTATTATATAAATTGTTTTTTCAAATTCTCTGAAAACGTTTGCTCAAATTATCTAAGATGGTATAGGGTTTAATGATAAATAGAATTGTGAAATGGAACCCGAGGAGATGTTCTTAGCTTGTTAATTTCATATGCAAACTTAAAGTTTAAAGGGCAGATAAATGGGATAAAGTATTTATAATTACAAGTTTTTTCTTTTATATAAATGTGAATTTTTAAATTTTTTTTTTATGAATTTTTAATTTTTAAAAAATTATATAGGTTGAACGATTAAATTTATTTTTATTATATAATAAAATTTAATTAATATTTATATCTAAATACTTAAAATAAATTTATAATAAAAAAATATTATCTCTTTATTTATATTTATATAATAAATCAATATTGTATTAAGAGGCAAATTTTTTTATACAAATACTTCATGAAAAATATTATGGAAAATATAGAAAAGTATATCATTATATTTTTATAGAAAAATAGTTTTCTAAATTTTAGTTTACATTTTAATATATTTGGTATGAATTTTCATATATATAAAAGATTAATTTTTAATTTAAAATATGTAAATTAAGTTTATGAGATATAGAATACGTAATGACAGGGTGAAGTATTTCATGGTGTTAAGGTAACTCGTTCAAAATTTTCCGAGAAAAAATCCAATCATGTTTAGGGCTGGTGTGAGAAAGGTTGGGTGTGATCCTTAATTGATTTTGATAGCTTAGATGTAGTTGGGTTATTATTTATCAAGTCAAAAGTTAAGGCAGATGTAAATTTGTGTTTCGAGCCCGATGAATAATGTTTTCCAGAAGGGAGATGTAAATTTTACATGTCGATCTGAGATAACGACTCTTGGAATGTCATGTATTCTAAAAATTTCTTTCATGAAGATGTATGCAATCTGTATTGTCTTGTATGTGGACTAAGCATGTATGAAATCATCTACCTTACTCAGTCTCTTTACTACCACCATGATTGATTTAGCGTTATTTTTGTTTCTTGGCATCCAAGTGATAAAATCAAGGGATATGACTTCCCATTTCCATTCAGGCACTAGAATAAGGTGAAGCAATCCTGCTGGGTGTTGATGTTCTACCTTGAATTTTTGGCACTCCAAGACTTTGGTCAAGTATTCTGCAAGGTATTTACACATTCCCGACCAGAAATAGGCTTTTCTAATTTCTGATATCTAGGGTGTCATGCATAGGAACTCCTATGATATTCATCCAGAATCAGTTGTTTTAGGCTCATTTGATTTGGAATACATATATTTTTCCGGTATAGTAGGAGATGTTTATCATTAAGCTCATATTCTGATTTATTTCCCTCCTTTCTGCCTTCTCTTGCTTTCTTCTATAGAAATTGATTCTCAAGGCCCATTCTTGTTGCTTCCATAATTTGCTCATGGAACTTAGATTCTACCTGGTTAAAATAGAGTTCATAGATTCCATGCAATTTTCTGCTCAAAGTATCAATAACACGGTTCTCCTTTCCTTTTACATGTTGAATATCAAATTCAAATTGGCCTAAGAATGCATTCCATCTTATTTGGCGAACATTTAAATTAGATTCGTTAAAATATCTAGTTAAACTGCTATGATCTGTTATTAACAAAAATATTTCCCTAGCAAGTAATGCCTCCATACCTGCAAAGCATGCACTACTATGGTTAGCTCTAAATAATAAGCAGAATACCTCTGTTCATGATCCTTTAGCTTTCTGTATTCGTATGCAATGACTTTACCTTCCTGGGTCAAAACTGCTCCAACCCCTTCTCTGCAGGCATCACTGCATACTTCAAATTTCTTGCTTGGGTCTGTCACTTTCAGTATAGGGGCAGTGGTTAATATTTCTTTCAATCGCTCAATTTTTTTTTGGAATTCTTTGGTCCATTTAAAGACTCCTCCTTTCCGCTGCACAAAGGTAATATGAAAGGCTATTTTAGAGAAATTATTAATGAAATGCCCATACTAATCAGCCAAACCCATAAATGAACGTATCTCTACCACATTCTAAGGGACTTTCCATTCCATGACCGTCTTTATCTTTTCTGGGTCTACAGAAATCCCTTCGACTGATATCACATGTCCCACATACTGAATTTTCTCTTTGTAAAACTCACATTTCATAAATTTGGCATAGAGCTAGTGTTCCTACAACATCTTCATCAGTATATGTAAATTTTCCTTGTGTTCCTCCATACTTTTAGAGTATATCAATATATCATCTATAAAATTCAAAATAAATTTATCCAAAAACGGGTGAAAGATGCCATGCATCATGGTTATGAAAGTTGTTGGTGCATTGGCTAACCCGAATGGTAACTTCATGAAATCATAATGCTCGTATCATGTACGAAATGTTGTTTTTGAAATATATTCATCCTTAATCCATATTTGGTCATACCTATATCTTAAATCAATCTTTGAAAAAAAAAATTCCCCCTTCACTTGGTCAAACAATTCATCTATGTGTGGCAATGGATACTTGTTTTTTATAGTTAATTTATTAACCTAACGGTAGTGCATACACATTCTCATAGTCTCATCCTTCTTCTTAACAAATATCACGATGCTCCCCAAGGGGATACACTTGGTTGAATATATCCTTTATCCATTAATTCTTGTAGATGCATTTTTAATTCTCTCAACTCAAGCACACTCATTTTGTACGGTGCTCTTGACACAGGTGCTACCCCAGGTAGTAATTCTGTTGTGAAATAAATATCTCGTGTTGGTGGTAATCCTGGAATATTCTCATGAAATACATCCATGAATTCTTTTATAACATGGATATTTTCCAGCATGACGTTTTTATCCTTGGAATTTGAAAAACCCACTTGAATTGCATAGAGATGGCACCCCTTTGTAATGAATTTACTGAGTTGCGATGTTGTGATGGGGCGTAATCAAAGTGACTTATTGATTCCCTACCATTCTTTTCATGTACCATCTTTTGATTGAAAGTAGAGAACGTTATCTTTACAATCCACTAATGAACAATGTTTTTCTAACCAGTCCATTCCCAATAAAATATCGTAATAACCCAAGGGTAATATGTTCAATTCTACAGTTATGTGTTGACCTCCTATATCCAGCTAACAATTTGGAAATTTGGCATTGATCCTGCTTTTGGCCCCCGTAGCCAATTAAACCAGCCATGGGCTCTTAAATTTCTGATTTTGCAATTTATAGTTTTCAACTATGCGGGGGTTTATATAGCTCAAATTGGCACCGGGGTCAACCAAAATGGAAACAGATTGGCTTTGCAGCTTACCTTCCAGTTCAATCATAGTTGGTTAAAAATCCACTTGTCGATCTTCCATAGCAGCATTGATCCTAGGTATGTTTTGTGCCAAATATCCCACTATAGATGCCTCTTGCAGGTTGTCTCTCACTTCATTCCTCCCTCAATGAGGGAAAATTTTAAAATAATGTGCTTCGCCACATCCCTACCATTGCAATGGGGGTTTTTCTAATTGTCCAAAGTCAGGCCTACTAGAAGCCTCTGTATGTCTCTCCTCAAATACCCATCTTGGTTTTTACTGATTTTTTCCAATTTCTTATTTGTTGGATTCCTCGCAGTGTTTTTATAATTTCTTGATCTGCTGTTTTTAAAATTTGAGGGGCCTTTCTGCCCTTTCTTAGGTGGCCAGCTTCTACCAATTTCTCCCTTAGCCTTGGACTGCTGATAGCACATTCTAACTTTTCTTATCACCTCATCCATTTTTTTTGGGTTCACAAACTCGATTCTTTCCTTCATGTGAGGAAGCAAACTTCTCAAGAACCATTGTACCTTCATCTTTTCATCTCTTAAATATGGTACATATCTTAACGGGGAGGTAAATTTAGTGACAAATTCATCCGTAGACATTCTTCCCAATTTTAGATCATGAAACTCTCGTTATTTTTCATCATAAAATTTTTCAGTCAAGTACTTATCTTTAAAATACTGCTGAAACCCGTCCTGTGTCACATTCTGATATTTAATTCCACGCACGTTTTTCACCTCCTCCCATCATAACGTAGCCTTTTCCCACAATTGATAGATAGTTAGAGAAGCTTTGAGTTTGATGTTTTCTTCATAAACTTGGAAATACTTATTCATATTTATTATCCAAGCTTTCGCCATCTCCTCAACATCTCCATCCAATGTAGGAGGCTTGATTTTTCAAAACTCCCCTTGTAATTCGACTTTTTGTTTCTTTAGTTCTTTTCGATCATAAATATTACCAGATTCGGCTTCATTATATGTCATACTCTTATTATTCCGTTGAGTATGAATCCCCTATGGATTTTCATGTACTTTCTACTGTTGCTCACCTTGTCCGTGGGTATCCCTTTCTGGACTAGGTTGTGCAGTGTGATGGTTCTGCTTATCTAAGAGGCTCTTCAGTATCTTTTTTTGTTCTCTCATTAACTTTTAGTTATCACTTTTAAATTGATTCATCTCTATATGAAACTGTTGTGCCATATCCAATAGTATATTCGTGTGGCGTTGCTGCTCTTCTAGTATTCTATTGGTTTGTTGGTGTTGGTCTACGCTTAACTGTGCTCACATTTTTGTGCTAACTTCAAGATTGGGCAAGGGAAGGGTTTCCCCTGTATTTCTGGGTGTTTGATGACTAGACCATCTCCTCGTTTTAGCTTCTTGTTAGTATTCTTGTCACTGTGCATAGTTTTCAACACAAGAAAAAAATGAAAACATCCATGTTATTACATTGGCCCATTTGGCCCCAACATGTAAGCACGCTTTGGTACCACTTATAACAACCACTGATATAAAAAAAAAATTCACCATACATTTTTTTTTACCTAAGTTGACTTGGTGTTACACTTAATTCCATTTATTTCCATAGCAAATGATTTATACACACAGTATAGTCCAAATCTGATTACTCCTAAAGTTTTAACCATATTAACATGATTATCTATACCCATTATATATAAATATATTCATATGGCATACTTTCTGCATAAGTAAAAGATTTTGACTTATAAATAAATATTATCATTAGACTCTGGCATACATTATTTTCATCATCATTCGACATGTAATATGAATAGGTATTACCTTTATTCAACTCTACAATTTATGAAGTTATTGTTCCGTTTTTACTGTGACATATCATCGTATCTCGGTACTTATGGATTAGGTATATATTTCTCTATCAACTTTGATTGAATGTATTATTTAATAGAGAATAAGGCTCATATGGATTGTGATCAATTATTAATTACTGCATTTTAATTTGGTTATAGGTCTATTACATCTGACGGACATCTGGCTAATAAAGAGGTTGAGGACCTCACAATTGTCCTGTACTGTTGGTTGGCTTGATCTATACCATCGACTATCCTAACCCTAGATCCAATTGATCCGAGAGAATTTGGGGTGGTTAGGGTAACCACCACTCCTGTGCTCGGTCATTCGGATTCATTATTCTACCACGACTTGTCTTTGTTAGCTTTGCAACTTTTTTTTTCCTTTCCAGTAATATCTGCAGGTATATTATCAGTAGTTGGTGGTGAGCGTTGGAACCTCCTTCTCCCGTCATGCCACAACCATGAATTTTGTGCACAGGTAATTATTTTCCACCTTATGCCACTGTTTAGTAATGTAAATTGAATTTCCGCATTTGAGTGGAGGCCCAAGAAGAAATCTTCTCTGATGTTCTTTACTCGTTCTCAATCCTATTAACAGTTATGTATTACTCATTTACATTCATTTTAAGATTTATGTATTCTAATTTTTATTTTAAGTTGTCATGGTTTAATTGGAAGGGTTTTTGAATTTCATCTCCTTCGGAGATGTTGCGTGCACAGTTTTACCGAAAGAGAATTTAGGTTTATCCTCATGGTGGTGTGAGGATGGAACATAATTCCGCATGCCCAAATTTACTAGTAACCCCATGCATATGCCGTACACTCTCGAGTTTCCTTGTTTAAGTTCTTCTTTGGTTTAGCATATTTCCCTCTTGGATTAAGTATTTTGATTTTTTTTTCTTTCCGCATCTTCTATTGTTTTTTTTCCATGTATGGGACTTCACGGAAGCTCTCGAGAGGGTAGCTCAGTTCAGCACCAAGCTTCTTTAGAAAAATCATCCATAATCCCCAACTGTTGTCTTGTCTTGCTGTTGTGTATGAAAATTTATTCACTATCAACTGAGGGTAAAAACCCCGGTGGGTACAGGATGCCTTAAATCATGGAATTTCCTGCATGCAGTATATTTTTGGTTTAGACTTATAGTGATGGATGATTCGCTTGAACTTTTATTTTTTATCCATCCTACCTTGCGACAACTTGTTCGTAGGTTTTTATATTAAAATGGGTTTTTTTCCCTATAGATTTGTGAGCCTAAATGTCGGCTCCACTAAATGAGAAACTTATTTACCTTTTTGGTCTGTAATTATTTTTGAGTTTAGAATTTAACAAAATTTTGTTTAAAATCCCAGCGTGGTTATTTTCACGTTTAATCTTTTAGTCCTGTATTCAAGATTGTTTCTGTATATTTCGCAGATTTATTTATGTACAATTATCATCACCATGAGAGATTGGTAAATAGTTTCTTTAAGATTGGTTGCTACTAAGTTACAGTTTCCTCCCAAATTGTCATACAGTGTAATGTACTTTTTCTCTTGGTTGAATATAAGGAATTATGTAAATGATTTAATGGCGTTCTTTCTACCTTGTCATTTGCATCTGTGTTTTTTTAATGTCGTTCTTTCTACCTTGTGTTTTTTTTTTAAGTTTCAGATAGATTATAATGATTCTCCTATTCAGAATAATCTAGATGTGCAGGATAAACTATATGTTCACTTTTATTTTCCTGCATTTGGCTAAATAGATTTTGTGTACATGATTTAAGCCTATTCATTCGTATAATTTTATTCTCGCATAAAAATTTACACTTTATATTTTTCTTCTCTTTAAGACATTAATCTCATGAAATCAATTGTCAGTTTTAATCATAATCATTATGAGGACAGTAAAACTAATTTCTAAACACATATCATTCCTAGTTTGTCATGCAGAGTAAAAAAACAATCAGACAATCATTTTATACTTATCTAAATTCTCTTCGTGATAACTAATGGTCCGCCCAACCTTGAGAGAGGAAATCACATCTTCTTCTTCCCTCGTGCTCCTCCCCAGAGCCTTGAGTAGACAGTCTTATTTATAAGATAGGCCTCGGAATTTCCAATCCAGTCTATACTTCTCTGGGTCTAGAGCTCCACTGGTTTCCTAGTAGCTCTGGACACCTCTAATCAATCTACAGTTGTTAACGCTTAGCATCATTCTGAATAGAACGCCTTCCCTTCCTAAGGATTTTCATTATATCCTTTTCTGGGAAGTGACTGTTAGAAATGTCTCTACTTTTACTCTGGAAACTTGGAAACTTTCACCATTCAATTAATTTATTTTACTCAAGCTAATTATCCATCTTTTCTTTTATTAAAAATAAATTCAAATCTCACTAACAAATACCACACTCATTAGTATGGTATTTGTTAGTTCTATTAAAAGAAAATATTAATGTATCATAAAGTTTGTCCATCATAATTAATCTGGGGTATTACAATAACACCATCTACAAAGAAATATAAAAATAACATTTATGTGTCTACACAAATGAATATCTAAACTAAATACTACTTATTCAACATTAATTTTTTTTATAATAAAAAATAAAACCTACATTAAATCAATTTGGATTTTTAGTACTCAATGTTGTGTCTAAATATTAAGGAGGTATAAAGAAGACATATATGGGTAATATTCATAAATTCTATAAAAAAAAGCTACTAGTAAAGGAAATAAGTGGAGTAGGCAATAAGAAGATCATGTGGATTCATTGAAGATTGGTAGGCAATATTTTCAAATATTAGGAGAAAGATACTGAAAATCTTATGCGAGCAGCGGAAAGCTTACCACACTCCAAGATTTTAGTTCATTAAAAAAATGATTTTACCCTTTAAAAATGACAATCTTTCTTTTCTTGAACTATCATGGTATGGAAAAAAATTGTTATTGTTTCATATTATGTTATATAAAAAAACAACTAATAAAAATCATAAAACTAATGGGAAATATGACATATTATTTCCTCAATTGAAATCATAAACTAGTTTCATTTCAAATTTTGCTACTAAATTTTTGTTAATAAATTTTATTTGGATGAAAAATACTTTTATATGTTATTAGTCCGTGCCTGGACTATAGCATTCGCTCGAGGGTTCACCAGCTATTTTTGTTGACTGTAAAATTTAACTCTCTAATCCAAGTCTATTTCCTGAAATTTCTCGCCAAGAAACATTTAATCAAACTTTCTAATTTACCCTCTTATTGCGAGCATCTCATGACCCTATGTGGTGATTTTAGTGAGGGAAAGTTATTTTATCCTAAAGTTTTAAAAACAAAATTCGAAGTTATTTTTTCCTATGGTTTTCAAAACAAAAGTTGAGAAAGTTATTCTATACTTCAGGGAGGTTATTTTACGCAAAAAATTTGAAACTTGTCCAACTTACACATGTCACCGCTGAGGTTACACTTGTCACTATTCGCTATTCGCTGACACGATTTTTTACAACTGTAGCCACCTCTCTTCCTATCTCTTCATTCCACCATCCTCTTGCCCCTCTTCATTCCATTGCAACAGGTTGTTTGTTCATTGTTCATTCCAGTGCAGGTTAGAAAAATATTAAGGTGTTTCAGGAAGGACCACAGTTATTGCAGAAGCTCATGGAGACAAATTTTTGTGTCATATTTTTGCTTTTATTTGTTGCGTTGCTGATCGGCTTGTAAGCAAAGTCAAAGATCTGTTATATCGCACTTAATTTTAGTTTGCTCCTCGTTTTCACGATTAAATTGGGTGTGCATCTTCTTTTCTAGTTAAGTTCGGGTTGATGACAAGAATTGAAACACTGAAAACGAACTGGAGCAGAGAGTTGCTCTTCTCAAGATTACGAAATGGTTAAATAGATTACATTGGAAACATCGGCAATAAATAACTGGAGATAAACTCGACTAAACTGGACTGACTTAAACTAAACTGAGACACTTGGACAGACGGATTTGACACCTAGCAGGTGGTTGAGATTACGTTCTTTAACACTCCCCTTTAATATCAACCACATAAAAAAATTTATTAAGATACCTGCTGGTCTATGTCTCAGCGAGGCTTACAATTTAAAAAAATTGACTTCAACTAGATTTAGTTTTCTTCTTCTCTTCTTCCATATTCTGTAGCCTCTAAATTGTTTCAGACTTTTCGCTTTGTTGTATTTTTCAAAGCTCAGTTTGTTGGTTTGCTGGTGCAGGTCTTTTACTATTCCAGATTGTCTAAGCATGTCCTGGACTTCTTCAAAAAATGACTTGAATGTGGGTTGCTGCCACATATTGTCCTCTGTAGTGTGCTTTGCGTCATCAATCTGCTGCAACATAAGATTAGAACAATATCTTATCTCTTCAAAACTCCAATGCATGAAAATTTCATTGACATGTTCGTCATGCATGTTGTCTTCAACATTCATATCTACAGCTTCTATGTAGACCTCAACTAGACATGGTGTTGCAAGCCATGTTTCAATAAACTTTAGTTCTTTTTCATAATCATTCTGTGTACCTGCACACTGAAAATCAATGTTAGAATAAAAAACATTTTCAGAACGACATTGGTTCTGGTCTTTTTGCTCTGTAATGAGAGCTTTCTGCTGTTGCACTTCCTTATCTGCTTCTTCATCTGTCTCTGTTTCTGCTTTCCCTTTGCAGACTTCATTCTTTGCTTTTGTCTCTTCTTCTTTCTCTGTTTCTGCTTTCTCTTTGCAAACTTCTTTCTTTGCTTCTGTCTCTGCTACTTTCTCTATTTCTTCCTTCTGCTCTGTCTCTGTTTTTTTCTCTGCCTCTTCTTCACTGACCTGTGCTGCTGCAAACAAGTTTTCTTCCACTAACTGAAGTGGGGTAATCTCACCAAATAACATCATGTCGATATCATATTTTTGTTGCATCATCTGCAACCAATCATCATTAGCAAAAATTTCATTATCAAAGTTTACATCAGCCATATCAATCATTGGATTTACCATTTCATCAGCAAGCTCTGTTGCTGGTATCATTAAAACTTCTTCAGCAATCTCTGTTGCTGGAATCTCTTCATCCACTTGTGGCTGTGCACAGTGGGATTCACGAGCATCTTCATGCTGCTTTTCTGCTTCTTCTGACTCTTCAGCTGGATGTAGATCTGCTGCTACAGATCCACCTTCATCTTCATCTTCAAATCTCCCCTTTGCTTCAATGCTCCCCCTTGTACCAAAACATCTCTCAAGGGTATCCCATGCCTCCTTGGCTGTCTTGGCTTCTGAAATCAAGGGAAGTATACTTTCATCAACTGATTATTTTATGCATCTTAATGCATAGGCATCTTTTTGCCTCTTGATTTCCAGATCTAGAAAGATCTCGAACATAATCTGCTTTTGCTTTAGCCTCTTGGCTTTTCCCATGTCCTCGTTGTCTGACTTCCACAAACAGACGAGTTTACATATTCATCAATACCTTGGTTCTTCAAAAAAGATTTGCTGCTCTTGAATGAGTCTTATGCAACTTCACTTCTCCAAAAATTTTGCTGCTCTTGAACGAGTCTTATGCAAGTTCACTTCTCCTTCTAAAAAAAATTCTTCCTCAAAGAATTTCCTGTAAACTTTCACCTTCATCTCACATCATAGCTTTAAGTTTTTTTTTTTTTTAAAAACTCCAAAAAACATTTACACATGCTCTTAAAAAAATCCCTTAACACTTCAAATAAAACATTTTTAAAACTCCTTCACATGCACTATATAAAACCCTTCACATGCACTATATAAAACCCTTCATCCAATTTGAAGTTTTTTTTTTTTTAAAATAAAAAAAAACTTAAATAAAAAAAACTTTCTTCATATAAAGCTTTCACCCTTTTTTTTTTAACTCACTTAAAAGTTCGAAAATCAAAAAGGTTTTACCTTTTCCTAAATCGATACTTTAAAAAAGCTTTCGATTTTTGAAAAATGGATCACCTTTAATGAAATATTTATATTAAAGCACTCAGATCAATGCCTTTCACGTTCCATGGATTTTCACGTCCGTTTGACTTTTCATAAGAAATATAACAGCTCTCGGATTTGAAACGCAATGCGTTATTTGTTTTGCTTCGGGAGTGGCGCGGTCCCGACTGTATACAGTCGCGCCTCTATCAAAAACGATTATTTTATGCATGCGCAGTGGCGCGGGTATGAAGTGTATTCCAGCGCCAATCAACTGACTGTCGCGCCAATCACTTGTTTTGCTCTTCTGCTCTTTCGTGGCTCTGTTGCTGCTCTCCAGGGAGACTTATGCAACTCGGCTCTGATACCATGACAAGAATTGAAACACTGAAAACGAACTGGAGCAGAGAGTTGCTCTTCTCAAGATTACGAAATGGTTAAATAGATTACATTGGAAACATCAGCAATAAATAACTGGAGATAAACTCGACTAAACTGGACTGACTTAAACTAAACTAAGACACTTGGACAGACGGATTTGACACCTAACAGGTGGTTGAGATTAGTTTCTTTAACAGTTGAAAATCCAATTACAGTTAAATTTCCTAGAAAAATTTTGAGAAACATGCGGCATTCTCATATGTTAAGTATCTCCCTCTCGTTTCCCTGTTAATTTGTTTGGACATAAATATATGCCATGTAATTCGTCTATTGTAAGTTTTGATGACATTTGCTGAAATATTTAGCTGATTATATTATCGATCCGTGAGAGAAGTTAAAGAAATGTTATTTTGTACTCGCTTTTAACTGTCACCTTGTTTTCTGGCTCATTTTAAGCTTCTATTTTTCATGATTAAGTTTTGGCTTACACTTTAAATTACAGTAAAAATTTATCATATTCTTATATATATATATATATATATATATATATATATATATATATATATATATATGATTTATTTTAAAGAAAATTTGGGTCACTTGTGGGCATTTAGCTGATGGTACCTAGTGTAAACTTGTTGGGCTGATTATGGTGCCTAACTCCTTACATAGCATAATTCAGAGAACCTTTGCATGAATATCAAAGCACTCAATCACTCGAGCTAGCCCACTGGGCTTGAATTTCCTAAAAAATGTAATTCATATGTTGATTTTTTCTTGAAAAACCTGCAAGGAAATTTGGGGCACTTGTCAGCATTTAGCTGATGGTACTCTGTGTAAACTCGTTGGGTTGATTATGGTGCATAACTCTGTAGAGAAACTGAGGAGAACCTAGAGACCCTCTGCATGAAGGTCAAAGCACTTCCAAAAAAATGTGATTCATATGTTATGTCAATTCAAATGGAATGGATTTTGAGTTTGTGCCTCCGGCTCACTTGTAAATTTATATGGACGAGAAAATGAACATGCTACAGTGGAAAAATGTCCGTACTACAGTGTAATTGATGTATTTTAGGTGTTGATGACATTTAACATAAACGTTAAAGATGTGATAGGTTTAGAAAGAAATTAAAGATTTGGACTATGGTACTTGACTTTAGTTCACTCCCTCTTTTATGGTTCAATACCAGCTTGTATCTGCTTTTCTGGTTAAGTTTCAGTTTACAATTCTAATTCTGGTTGAATTTGTTGAGAACTTTTGAGAAACTTGTTGTATTTGCATGTATATCTTGAAGTTTATCTGGAACGTATTCAGGTGTGTAGCTAGGATTTAGCAATACGTTTGTTTTGGACTTATTTGCCGTATAATTGGTATATGGTACGTTTTTTTTGTTATTATTATTTTATTTGCCGTATAATTGGTATATGGTACGTTTTTTTGTTATTATTATTTATAATATGTTTTTAATGTAGAAACGGATTTAGTTTGGTGAAAAATCACTGAAATGTCAAGATTCTAAAGTTATATACTTTAAACTTCTTTAAAAATAAAATTCTAAAACCTTATAGCAATATTCACATGAAAATATGCCAAAACAAAAAAATTAATTAAAAAAAATAGAATGTTTAATAATTAGAGTACGCTGGATAGAATTGGTAGAAACGGTTGAAAACATCAGTGAGGACTACTAATGACACAAGTGGGAAGCTATGGTATATATAGGTATGTTAATTTAATTGATGTAGTTTAACGATTAGTGGTAGGGCATGAATATTGTATGCTTTGAGCTTGAGGATGGTTTTCCATTTCGAGGCATTGAAGTTTCGAATGCTACAAGTTTGACTTTCCTGTACACTTTCTCATAGTGAATAAAATTATAGTGACAATATTATTAGCTACTAAAAAGCCTTTTCGGTAGGAGGTCTGGAAAACTATTACAAAGTATTTGGGGGTCCCTTTGTGCTGATGCTACATTCCTATGATGAACTTGTTTTTCAAGTATATTTCAAGCCTGATATCTGAAAGTATTTCTATAATACCTTGAATAGAAGTATTTGCATCCTTACATACTAATGTAATATATCTTCATATGAAACCCTTTGTAAAAAAATAAAAATAAATTATCTTATTCTAGATTGCTATAGATTGCTACAAATTAATAGGACATTTACAAATTAATAGGACATTAAGAAGGGCTGAAGATTGCATAAAAAGTTGATGTTACTCATAGAGCCAAAAATATAGGTATTATTTTCAATTTACAATATAATATCATAATATAGTAAATTTATCAAATTCACTAACAAAACCTGCTGCTTATTTTGGACAATCCGCCTGATTAATATGTTTAAGCAGCATGAGAATTTCCATAGGCACCAATAGATTATATATCTTCGGTACAGAGAAAGCACATCTTCGGGTATCTAAAACCTTGATACACCCAAGTACTATTATCAAACATGGCCAATAAGATACATCTCAGCTTGTTCCACCTTATCTAGCACAACCAACACAAGATGCAAAGGCTACAAAGGCGTAGGAAGCAAAGTGAGCATACAAATGACTAGAGCCATAACCTATAGCATCATTATACGAGATAGAAGCAGGTTATGCCAACATCGGGTTGTCGAACTGTCATTTCTCTTTAGGAAAATTCTGAATGCGCAGTGTTTCAGGTTATTCTCTCTAAGGTCTTCTAGAATTGGCAAATAAGCATGCACGATCATGTTGATATTGTACAATACCAAATGCTTCAATCCATTACTTCATCCTAGGAGCCAAAAACAAAGATAAGACAAAGGCATTGTGCTCATCTTGTCAATTATTAGCTCTTCTTCCAGCCTCTTTTTTTAATCCCTCAATCTTGCCAATTTATGAAGCAAACAAAATTAAGTACATAACTAAAAGATCTACAATAAAGCTTGGGCCAGCTCAAATATTTTTACTGTGTTCATATCAAATCACTATTCATGTTTTTGTTCATATCTAATCATTATTCATGTTTTTACTTTGTTCATATCAAAATATTATTCATGTCCGCCATGAAATTAAAAATCACAACCTACATCAAAAATACAAGGTTAACAAGTATATTCATATAAAATCACTATGCCATGTTTGCCATGAAATTAACTGAATGGGTGCTCCTATAGCAACCTACATAAAAAAAAATCTTGCCCTAGAGCATTTAACTCAATTGGAACTTGTGCAAGTAGTGGTGACTTAATGGGGCAAAAGATTGAAACTTGGGAAGATTGTGGTAGCTTCTTTTGAATAGAACAAACACACGGCATAACTTTTTCTTTCAATTTAATTTTATTTATTATTTATTTTATTCTTGTATTAAATTTTTTATCTTTTATCTTTCTTATTATTAAATTCTAAATACCTATACATATGGATAGGCCTTGCACACAGCCCAAGTGTGCACCCCATGCATCCATCTCGACCATATTAATTGATCCTCACAGATCTTTCCCTATAAAGTTTAATGGTGTCACGCTTCGTGACCTAAGGTATCCAATAAACACGTGCAAGGGGTATCCATATTTACATTGTTTTAGCTATAGATGATGTAGGGTATTTCTCTCTATACATTACCTGTACTCGCTCAAAGCATTATCGAGGCCTACTAATGAGTCAAATGGCCAGTTCGTGAAATATAAAATCCTCTATACATTACCTGTACTTGGTCAAAGCATTTTCGGCTTACTAATGAGTCAAATAGCTAGTTCATGAAATATAAAATCCAATGATAGCATTTAATGAATGAACTCATAAGTTTGATTGTTGCAATGTTTACTCAAATATTCTTGCAAGCTAGTGTGCAGATATTTATTTGTTGAGTTCAGGTTTCTCTACAAGTAATTATCCAAAAAGATATCGGCTATGTTTGATTTAAAAAATTAATGTATATGAATGAAAATCATAATTTGTGTTGGAATTCACCGATATACTAAACTTGTATTATATGTATTATACTGGTTCTTAAGATTTTTCAGGACTGCTATATTTTAAGGGAGTATGACACCATATTGTTAGAGAGATCTGGATAAAATATTCGACCCAAATTGAAATTGGGGATTTATATTGGAAGTTATATATGCGAGTGTATGTGAGAAGTAGTTATTTATCTATATCTTTCAAATACAATTGATCAAGATCAATATTTTTTGGTTTTCAAGAGAAATAATGACCATGGCCCTGGCTTGCAACCTCCATGGAATTTTCAAGTAAGTAAACTGGTTATTTTCACACAACTTGGGTTTGTGCTAGTTCAAAGAAACAACAATACCAGCAGGGACTATCGGTTCCATGGAACACTTGTTTTATGACAACTAAGACTGCTCTTGACTTCAATTTGATCCTGGGCAAGGTAAATTACATGTATATCGGAAAATTGCAAGCCATCCATTCGAAAGTTCCTAGTAATCACAGGTATAAGGGAAATTTGAAAGCCATCCTTTCCAAAGGAACCACAACGATAGAGACATATTATCTTTCGTTGAATAAAAGATAAAATTCACCTCAAAATTTGAAGGATAATGTTAGGTGCAGTGCATTAGTCGAAGTTTCATTGTTTATATTTTCGAGCTGGTTTGAACTTTCAAAATGGTAACCTATGGACATGGATCCTGAGCAACAGAAGAGCTCTAGTTGCTACCGCCGTCTTCATTTCCGTCAGTATTCACTTGAATTCCATGATAGACAGACTTGCAAAAGGAACCATTGACAGATGTTGAAGACCAATATCCATATGAAGTGGTTACAAAACTTATGTCTCTTTGTTGGACAATATGGTCAATGATGTTCTTTGGTGTTTGTACATTGTCTATAAAAATTATAATTTCCAGCTTTACACATTAAATAATCTGGTCACAAACTCCCTAGCCAATGCTATCAAACGAGGGAACACTTCAAAGACTTCAAACAGGAGAAGCAAGACAAATGCAAGGATGCTCAACCTTTTCAAAGCCAAAACAGCGATGGCAAATCGGGGTTCCGTGTTAAGCATGCCAAAAGGTCACCAATATATGAACTATACGTAATGGACCACTCCTCGTACTTCATCCATCGATGTGGAGGAGCGTGCTCTCTTTGGTGAAATCTCAGCTACTAAACCGTTTCCTCAACACTATCATCTCTGTGTCCACTATGTTTGGATCACCTGCAAAAGCAGTTTTTTCTACAAGAAACTTTCGAATAGAATTTCAATTCCGTACCCACAAACAACTAATCATAGAAGCGTTGCTCGCTTAGATATTTATTTATGAAAACTAGAAAGCTGAACAGACAACATCAAAGTATCTGACCCAAATTAGTTGGTACTAGCACAACAACATTATATTTAATAATGTGTTTGATATATGCAGATAGGCATATATAAAATAGATTTACAACCACATTCACCAATATGGTTGATATAAGCTGATAGGCCTATCTATATCCACTACCCATCACATAAATTTATATATCAATAAATATATATTTAATAATGTGTTTGATATATGCAGATAGGCATATATAAAATAGATTTACAACCACATTCACCAATATGGTTGATATACGCTGATAGGCCTATCTATATCCACTACCCATCACATAAATTTATATATCAATAAATATTATATATTTATGATTAAAATCAACAAAATATTTTATATATATTAATAATATTTATTGAAATATTAATAATATTATAATATTTGATAATAATATTTATTACTATATTAATAATATTAATATTTATTGATATTAATAATATTAAAATATTTATTAATAATAAATAAAATTACAATATTTATTAATAATATATATTATAAATAAATATTATAATATTTATTAATAATATATATTAATAATATTTATTAATATATATTAATAAACTGAAGGGAGAATTAATAATACAAAACCCAATGTGATCATAAACCAAAGGTTTAAATATTATAAACCAAAGGAATTGGTGAACTCAAGGGATAAATATTATAACCATAAGGGATCAATATAAAAAACAGAAGAGATTAATAAACCCTAATAATTGATATTTTAAACGAAAAACCTAATAAATTAATAACCATAAGAATCAATATTTTAAACATAAGATATTAATAAACCAACGGGATTATTAACATTATAAACCAAAAGAACTAATAGACCCAAGGGTCTAATATTATAAACCAAAGGAATCAGCGAACCCAAGGGATAAATATTATAAACCTAACGGATGAATATTAAAAACAATAGAGATTATTAAAGCCTAAGAATTAATATTTTAAACTGAAAAATCTAAGAAATTAATAAAGCTTAAGAATTAATATTTTAAACTCAAGAGAGTAATAAACCCAATGTGTGATTAACATTATAAACCAAAAGAACTAATAAACCCAAGGGTTTAATATTATAAATGAAAGTGATTGGTGAACCCAAGGGATAAATATTAAAAACCTAAGGGATCAATAAGGCTAAGGGAAATATTAAAAATAATAGAGATTAATAAAATCCAAGGGTTTAACATTATAAACCAAAGGAATTGGTGAACCCAAGGGAAAACCATCACCCAAAAAATTATAGACCAAAGGAATTGGTGAAACCAAGGGAATTGATTTAAACATTGAGACATTTGTTGTCACAACGCGACATTGGAGAAACTATGACCATGGTTGGCCATGGGTGATTTTCATATTGAGACAATATTTGTTAGAATGTGACATTTGATCATGGATGACATTGATCGATTATTCATATTATAAACCAAAAAAACTAATAAACCCAAGGGTTTAATAGTATAAACCAAATGAATTGGTTAACCCAAGGGAAAACCATTACCCAAAAAATTATAAACCAAAGGAATTGATGAACCCAAAGCAATTGATTGAAACATTGAGACAATTGTTGTCACAATAAGATGTTGGACCAACTATGACCATGGTTGGCCATGGGTGATTTTCATATTAAGACAATATTTGTCAGAATGTGACATTTAATCGTGGACGAAATTGATCGATTATTCATACTATAAACTAAAAGAACTAATAAACCCAAGCGTTTAATATTATAAACAAAAGGAATTGGTGAACCCAAGGGAAAAATATTAATAACCTACGGGACCAATAAGGCGAAGGATCAATAAAATTAATAAAAAAATACTCAAGTTGAAGAAATTAATAAAGCCTAAGAATTAATATTTTAAACTGAAGAGAGTAATAAACCCAATGTGTGATTAAAATTATAAACCAAAAGAACTAATAAACCCAAGGGTTTAACATTATAAATCAAAGGAATCAGTGAACCGAAGGGATAAATATTAAACACCTAAGGGATCAATAAGGCTAAGGGAAATATTAAAAACAATAGAGATTATTAAACCCAAGGCTTTAATATTATAAACAAAACAAATTGGTGAACCCAAGGGAAAACCATCACCCAACAAATTATAAACCAAAGGAATTGGTGAACCCAAGGGAAAACCATTACCCAACAAATTATAAACCAAAGGAATTGGTGAACCCAAGCAAATTGAATTAAACATTGAGACAATTGTTGTCACAATGTGACGTTGGACCAACTATGAGCATGGTTGGCCATGGGTGATTTTCATATTAAGACAATGTTTGTTAGAATGTGACATTTTATCATGGATGACATTGATCGATTATTCATATTATAAACCAAAAGAACTAATAAACCCAAGGGTTTAGTATTATAAACCAAAGGAATTTGTGAGCCCAAGTGAATTGATTTAAACATTGAGACAATTGTTGTCACAATTCGATGTTGGACCAACTATGAGCATGGTTGGCCATGGGTGATTTTCATATTGAGACACTGTTTGTCAGAATGTGACATTTGATCATGGATGAAGTTGATCGATTATTCATATTATAAACCAAAAGAACTAATAAACCGAAGGATTTAATATTATAAACCAAAGGAATTGCTGAACCCAAGGAAATTGATTTAAACAATGAGACAATTTTTGTCAAAATGCGACGTTGGACCAACTATGACTATGGTCGGCTATCGGTGATTTTCATATTGAGAAAATATTCGTCATAATGTGACATTTTATCATACATGGCATTGATCGATTATTCATATTATAAAGAAAAATAACTAATAAACCCAAGGGTTTAATATTATAAACTAAAGGAATTGGTGAACCTAAGGGAAATGATTTAAACATTGAGACAATTGTTTTCACAATGCGAGGTTGGACCAACTATGAGCATGGTTGGCCATGAGTGATTTTCATATTGAAACAATGTTTGTCATAATGTGACATTTGATCATGGATTACATTGATCGATTATGCATATTATAAACCAAAAGAACTAATAAACCCAAGGGTTTAATTTTATCAACATATGGAATTGGTGAACCAAAGGGAAAACCATTACCCAAAATATTATAAACCAAAGGAATTGGTGAACCCAAGGGAACTGATTTAAACATTGAGACAATCATTGTCACAATGCGACGTTGGACCAACTATGAGCATGGTTGGCCATGGGTGAATTTCATATTGAGACAATGTTTGTCAGAATGTGACATTTGATTATGGATGACATTGATCGATTATTCATATTATAAACCAAAATAACTAATAAAACCAAGGGTTTAATATTATAAACCGAAGGAATTGGTGAACCCAAGGGAAAAAAAATACCCAACAAATTATAAACCAAAGGAATTCGTGAACCCAATGGAATTGATTTAAAAATTGAAACAATTGTTGTCACAAAGTGACGTTGGACCAACTATGACCATGGTTGGCCATCGATGGTTTTCATATTGAGACAATATTTGTCAGAATGTGGCATTTGATCATGGATGGCATTAATCGATTATTCATATTATAAACCAAAATAACTAATAAACCCAAGGGTATAATATTATAAACCAAAGGAATTGGTGAACCCAAGGGAATTGATTTAAACATTGAGACAAGTGTTGTCACAATGCGTTGTTAGACCAACTATGACCATGGTTGACCATGGGTGACTTTCATATTGAGACAATATTTGTCAGAATGTGACATTTTATCATGGATGAAATTGATCGATTATTCATATTATAAACCAAAGGGTTTAATGTGATAAACCAAAGGAATTGGTGAACCCAAGGGAATTGATTTAAACATTGAGACAATTGTTGTCACAATGCGATGTTGGATCAACTATGAGCATGGTTGGCCATGGGCAATTTTCATATTGAGAAAATGTTTTTCAAAATGTGACATTTTATAATGGATGACATTGGTCGATTATTCATATTATAAACGAAAATAATTAGTAAACCCAAGGGTCTAATATTATAAACCAAAGGAATTGGTGAACCCAAGGGAAAACCATTACCCAACAAATTATAAACCAAAGTAATTGGTGAACCTGAGGGAATTGAGTTCAACATTGAGACAATTGTTGTCACAATGCAACGTTGGACCAACTATGTGCATGGTTGGCCATGGGTGATTTTCATATTTAGATAATGTTTGTCAGAATGTGACATTTGATCATGGATGACATTGGTCGATTATTCATTTTATAAACCAAAAGAATTTATCAACCCAAGGGTTTAATGTTATAAACCAAAGGAATTGGTGAACCCAAGGGAATTGATTTAAACATTGAGACAATTATTGTCACAAAGCGACGTTGGACAAACCATGACCATGGTTGGCCATTGGGGATTTTCATATTGAGACAATATTTGTCAGAATGTGACATTTGATGATGGATGACATTAATCGATTATTCATATTATAAACCAAAATAACTAATAAACCCAAGGGTTTAATATTATAAACCAAAGGAATTGGTGAACCCAAGGGAATTGATTTAAACATTGAGACAATTGTTGTCACAATGCGACGTTGGACCAACTATGAGCATGGTTGGCCATGGGTGATTTTAATATTGAGACACTATTTGTCAGAATGTGGCATTTGATCATGGATGACATTGACAGATTATTCATATTATAAACCGAAAGGACTAGTAAACCAAAGGGTTTAATGTTATAAATGAAAGGAATTGATTAACCCAAGGGAATTGATTTAAAAATTGAGACAATTTTTGTCACAATGCGACGTTGGACCAGCTATGAGCATGGTTGGCCATGAGCAATTTTCATATTGAGAAAATGTTTGTCAGAATGTGACATTTTATAATGGATGACATTGGTCAATTATTCATATTATAAATGAAAATAATTAATAAACCTAAGTGCTTAATATTATAAACCAAAGGAATTGGTGAACCCAAGGGAGAACCATTATCAAACAAATTATCAACCAAATGAATTGGTGAACCCAAGGGAATTGATTTCAACATTAAGACAATTGTTGTCACAATGCGACGTTGGACCAACTATGAGCATGGTTGGCCATGGGTGATTTTCATATTGAGACAATGTTTGTGAGAATGTGACATTTGATCGTGGATGACATTGGTGGATTCTTCATATTATAAACCCAAAGAATTAATAAAACCAAGCGTTTAATATTATAAACCAAAGGAATTAGTGAACCCAATGGAAAACCATTGCCCAACAAATTATAAACCAAAGTAATTGGTGAACCCAAGGGAATTTATTTAAACATTGAGACAATTGTTGTCACAATGCAATGTTGGACCAACTATGACCATGGTTGGCGATGGGTGATTTTCATATTGAAACAATGTTTTTAAGAATGTGACATTTGATCATGGATAAAATTGGTCAATTATTCATATTATAAACCAAAATAAATAATAAACCCGAGGGTTTAATGTTATAAACCAAAAGAATTGGTGAACCCAAGGGAATTTATTTAAACATTGAGACAATTGTTGTCACAATGTGACGTTGGACCAACTATGAACATGGTTGGCCATGGGTGATTTTCATATTTAGACAATATTTGTCAGAATGTGACATTTTATCATGGATGACATTGCTCGATTATTCATATTATAAACCAAAATAATTAATGAACCCAAGGTTTTAATATTATAAACCAAAGGAATTGGTTAACCCAATGGAATTGTTTTTAACATTGAGACAATTGTTGTCACAATGCGACGTTGGAACAACTATGACCATGGTTGGCCATGGGTGATTTTCATATTGAGACAATATTTATCAAAATGTGACATTTGATCATGCATGACATTGATGGATTATTCATATTATAAACCAAAATAAATAATAAAACAAAGTGTTTAATATTGTAAATCAAAGGAATTGGTGAACCCGAGGGAAAACCATTACTCAAAAAATTATAAACCAAAGGAATTGGTGAACCCAAGGGAATTGATTTAAACATTGAGAGAATTGTTGTCACAATGCAACGTCTGACTAACTATGACCATGGTTGGCCATGGGTGATTTTAATTTTGAGACAATATTTGTCAGAATGTGAGATTTTATCATGGATGACATTGATCGATTATTCATATTGTAAACCAAAAGAACTAATAAACCCAAGGGTTTAATATTATAAACCAAAGGAACTGGTGAACCCAAGGGAATTGATTTAAACATTGAGACAATTGTTGTCTAATGCGACGTTGGAACAACTATGACCATGGTTGGCCATGGGTATTTTTATATTGAGACAATATTTATCATAATGTGACATTTTATCATGGATGACATTGTTAGATTATTCATATTATAAACCAAAAGAACTAATAAAACCAAGGGTTTAATATTATAAACCAAATTAATTGGTGAACGCAAGGGAATTGATTTAAACATTGAGACAATTGTTGTCACAATGTGACGTTGGACCAACTATGACCATGGTTGGCCAGGGGTGATTTTCATATTGAGACAATGTTTGTCAGAATGTGACATTTGATCATGGATGACATTGGTCGATTATTCATATTATAAACCAAAAGAATTAATAAACCCAAGGGTTTAATGTTATAAACCAAAGGAATTGGTAAACCCAAGGGAATTGATTTAAACATTGAGACAATTTTTGTCGCAAAGCAAAGTTGGACAAACTATGACCATGGCTGGCCATAGGGGATTTTCATATTGAGACAATATTTTTCAAAATTTGACATTTGATCATGGATGAAATTAATCGATTATTCATATTATAAACCAAAATAACTAATAAACCCAAGGGTTTAATATTATAAACCGAAGGAATTGGTGAACCCAAGGGAATTGATTTAAACATTGAGACAATTGTTGCCACAATGCGACGTTGGACCAACTATGAGCATGGTTGGCCATGGGTGATTTTCAAATTGAGACACTATTTGTCAGAATGTGGCATTTAATCATGGATGACATTGACGGATTATTCATATTATAAACCAAAAGAACTAGTAAACCAAAGGGTTTAATGTTATACACCAAAGGAATTGGTGAACCCAAGGGAATTGATTTAAACATTGAGACAATTATTGTCACAATGCGACGTTGGACCAACTATGAGCATGGTTGGCCATAGGCGATTTTCATATTGAGACAATGTTTGTCAGAATGTGACATTTTATAATGGATGACATTGGTCAATTATTCATATTATAAATGAAAATAATTAATAAACCCAAGTGTTTAATATTATAAACCAAAGGAATTGTTGAACCCAAGGGAAAACCATTATCCAACAAATTATTAACCAAATGAATTAGCGATCCCAAGGGAATTGATTTCAACATTAGGACAATTGTCATCACAAAGGAATTGGTGAACCCAAAGGAATTGATTTAAACATTGAGACAATTATTGTCACAATGCATCGTTGGACCAACTATGAGCATGGTTGGCCATGGGTGATTTTCATATTGAGAGAATGTTTGTTAGAATGTGACATTTGATCATGGATGACATTGATCAATTATTCATATTATAAACCAAAAGAACTAATGAACGCAAGGGTTTAATATTATAAGCCAAAAGAATTGGTGAACCCAAGGGAAAACAATTACCCAACAGATTGTAAACAAAAGGAATTGGTGAACCCAAGGAAATTGATTTAAACATTGAGATAGTTTTTGTCACAATGCGACGTTGGACCAACTATGACTATGGTCGGCCATGGGTGATTTTCATATTGAGAAACTATTTCTCAGAATGTGACATGTGATAAAAGACGACAATAATCGATTATTCATATTATAAACCAAAATAACTAATAAACCCAAGGGTTTAATATTATAAACCAAAGGAATTGGTGAACCTAAGGGAATTGATTTAAACATTGAGACAATTGTTGTCACAATGTGACGTTGGACCAACTATGAGCATGGTTGGCCATGGGTGATTTTCATATGGAGAGAATGTTTGTCAGAATGTGACATTTGATCATGGATGAAATTGATCGATTATTCATATTATAAACCAAAAGAACTAATAAATGCAAGGGTTTAATATTATAAGCCAAAAGAATTGGTGAACCCAAGGGAAAACAATTTCCCAACAGATTGTAAACCAAAGGAATTGGTGAACCCAAGGAAATTGATTTAAACATTGAGACAGTTTTTGTCACAATGCGATGTTGGACCAACTATGACTATGGTCGGCCATGGGTGATTTTCATATTGAGAAAATATTTCTCAGAATGTGACATTTGATAATAGACGAAAATAATCGATTATTCATATTATAAACCAAAAGAACTAATAAATCCAAGGGTTTAATATTATAAACCAAATTAATTGGTGAACGCAAGGGAATTGATTTAAACATTGAGACAATTGTTGTCACAATGTGACGTAGGACCAACTATGACCATGGTTGGCCAGGGGTGATTTTCATATTGAGAGAATGTTTGTTAGAATGTGACATTTGATCATGGATGACATTGATTAATTATTCATATTATAAACCAAAAGAACTAATGAACGCAAGGGTTTAATATTATAAGCCAAAAGAATTGGTGAACCCAAGGGAAAACAATTACCTAACAGATTGTAAACAAAAGGAATTGGTGAACCCAAGGAAATTGATTTAAACATTGAGATAGTTTTTGTCACAATGCGACGTTGGACCAACTATGACTATGGTCGGCCATGGGTGATTTTCATATTGAGAAACTATTTCTCAGAATGTGACATTTGATAATAGACGACAATAATCGATTATTCATATTATAAACCAAAATAACTAATAAACCCAAGGGTTTAACATTATAAACCAAAGCAATTGGTGAACCTAAGGGAATTGATTTAAACATTGAGACAATTGTTGTCACAATGTGATGTTGGACCAACTATGAGCATGGTTGGCCATGGGTGATTTTCATATGGAGAGAATGTTTGTCAGAATGTGACATTTGATCATGGATGAAATTGATCGATTATTCATATTATAAACCAAAAGAACTAATAAATGCAAGGGTTTAATATTATAAGCCAAAAGAATTGGTGAACCCAAGGGAAAACAATTTCCCAACAGATTGTAAACCAAAGGAATTGGTGAACCCAAGGAAATTGATTTAAACATTGAGACAATTTTTGTCACAATGCGATGTTGGACCAACTATGACTATGGTCGGCCATGGGTGATTTTCATATTAAGAAAATATTTCTCAGAATGTGACATTTGATAATAGACGAAAATAATCGATTATTCATATTATAAACCAAAATAACTAATAAACCCAAGGGTTTAATATTATAAACAAAAGGAATCGGTGAACCTAAGGGAATTTATTTAAACATTGAGACAATTGTTGTCACAATGCGACGTTGGACCAACTATGAGCATGGTTGGCCATGGGTGATCTTCATATTGAGAGAATGTTTGTCAGAATGTGACATTTGATCATGGATGATATTGAACGACTATTCATATTATAAACCAAAAGAACTAATAAACCCAATTCTTTAATATCATAAACCAAAGGAATTGGTGAACCCAAGGGAAACCAATTACCCAATAAATTATAAACCAAAAGAATTGGTGAACCCAAGGAGATTGATTTAAACATCGAGACAATTCTTGTCACAAAGAGACGTTGGACCAACTATGACCATGCTTTTCCACGGGTGATTTTCATATTGAGACAATATTTGTCAGAATGTGACATTTGATCATGGATGACATTTATCGATTATTCATATTATAAACCAAAATATTTAATAAACCCAAGGGCTTAATATTATAAACCAAAGGAATTGGTGACACCAAGGGAATTGATTTAAACATTGAGACAATTGTTGTCACAATGCGATGTTGGACCAACTATGAGCATGGTTGGCCATGGGTGATTTTCATATTGAGACAATATTTGTCAGAATGTGACATTTAATCATGGATGACATTGATCAATTATTCATATTATAAACCAAAGGGTTTAATCTTATAAACCAAACGAATTTGTGAACACAAGGGGATTGATTTAAACATTGAGACAGTTGTTGTCACAATGCGACATTGCACCAACTATGAGCATGGTTGGCCATGGGTGATTTTCATATTGAGAGAATGTTTTTTAGAATGTGACATTTTATAATGGATGAAATTGGTTGATTATTCATATTATAAACGAAAAGAATTAATAAACCCAAGGGTTTAATATTATAAACCAAAGGAATTGGTGAACCCAAGGGAAAACCATTACTCAACAAATTATAAACCAAAGGAATTGGTGAACCCAAGGGAATTGATTTCAACATTGAGACAATTGTTGTCACAATGCGACATTGGAAAAACTATGAGCGTGGTTGGTCATGGGTGATTTTCATATTCAGACAATGTTTCTCAGAATGTGACATTTGATCATGGATGACATTGGTCGATTATTCATATTATAAGAAAAAATAATAAATAAACACAAGGGTTTAATATTATAAACCAAATCAATTGGTGAACCCAAGGGAAAGCCATTACCCAACAAATTATATAACAAAGGAATTGGTGAACCCAAGGGAATTGATTTAAACATTGAGACAATTTTTGTCACAATGCGACGTTGGACCAACTATGAGCATGGTTGGGCATGTGTGATTTTCATATTGAGACAATGTTTGTCAGAATGTGACATTTCATCATGGATGACGTTGGTCGATTATTAATATTATAAACCAAAATAATTAATAAACCCAAGGGTTTAATATTATAAACCAAAGGAATTGGTGAACCAAAGGGAAAACCATTACCCAAAAAATTATATACCGAAGCAATTAGTTAACCCAAGGGAATTGATTTAAACATTAAGACAATTTTTATCACAATGCGACGTTGGACCAACTATTACCATGGTTGGCCATGGGTGATTTTCATATTGAAAAAATGTTTTTCAGAATGTGACATTTGATCATGGATGACATTGGTCGATTATTCATATTATAAACCAAAAGAGCTAATAAACCCAAGTGTTTAATATTATAAACAAAAGAAATTCGTGAACCCAAGGGAATTGATTTAAACATTGAGACAATTGTTGTCACAATGTGACGTTGGACCAACTATGAGCATGGTTGGCCATGGGTGATTTTCATATTGACACACTATTTATCAGAATGTGACATTTGATCATGGATGACATTGATCGATTATTCATATTATAAACCAAAATAACTAATAAACCAAAGGTTTTAATGTTATAAACCAAAGGAATTGTTGAACCTAAGGGAATTGATTTAAACATTGAGACAATTGTTGTCACAATGCGACGTTTGACCAACTCTGAGCATTGTTGGCCACGGGCGATTTTCATATTCAGAAAATGTTTGTCAGAATGTGACATTTTATAATGGATGACATTGGTCGATTATTCATATTATAAAACAAAAGAACTAATAAACCAAAGGGTTTAATATTGTAAACCAAAGGAATTGGTGAACCCAAGGGAATTGATTTCAAGATTGAGACGATTGTTGTCACAATGTGACGTTGGACCAACTATGAGCATGGTTGGGCATGGGAGATTTTCTTATTGAGACAATTTCTGTCAGAATGTGACATTTGATCGTGGATGAAATTTGTTGATTATTCATATTATAAACAAAAATAATTAATAAAACAAAGGGTTTAATATTATAAACCAAAGGAATTGGTGAACCCAAGGGAAAACCATTACCCAACAAATTATAAACCAAAGGAATTAGTGAACCCAAGGGAATCGATTTAAACATTGAGACAATTGTTGTCACATTGCGACGTTGGACCAACTATGACCATGGTTGGCCATGGGGTGATTTTCATATTGAAACAATGTTTTTCAGAATGTGACATTTGATCATGAATGACATTGGTCGATTATTCAGATTATAAACCAAAAGAACTAATAAACCCAATTGTTTAATATTATAAACCAAAGGAATTGGTGAACCCAAGGGAATACAATTACCCAAAAAATTATAAACCAAAGGAATTGGTGAACTGAAGGGAATTTATTTAAACATTGAGACAATTGTTGTCACAATGCGACGTTGGACCAACTATGACCATGGTTGGCCATGTGTGATTTTCATATTGAAACAATGTTTTTCAGAATGTGACATTTGATCATGGATGACATTGGTCGATTATTCAGATTATAAACCAAAAGAACTAATAAACCCAATTGTTTAATATCATAAACCAAAGGAATTGGTGAACCCAAGGGAGTACAATTACCCAACAAATTATAAACCAAAGGAATTGGTGAACCCAAGGGAATTGATTTAAATATTGAGACAATTTTTGTCACAATGTGACGTTGGACCAACTATGATCATGGTTGGCCATCGGTGATTTTCATATTGAGACAATGTTTGGCAGAATGTGAAATTTGATCATGGGTTACAATGATCGATTATTCAAATTATAAACCAAAAGAACTAATAAACCCAAGGGTTTAATATTATAAACCAAAGGAATTGGTGAACCCAAGGGAATTGATTTAAACATTGATACAATTGTTGTCCAATGCGACATTGGACCAACTATGACCATGGTTGCCCATGGGTGATTTTCATATTGAGAGAATATTTGTCAGAATGTGACATTTAATTATGGATGACATTGATCGATTATTCATATTATAAACCAAAATATCTAATAAAACCAAGGGTTTAATTTTATGAACCTATGGAATTAGTGAACCCAATGGAAAATCATTACCCAAAAAATTATAAATGAAAGTAATTGGTGAGCCCAAGGGAATTCATTTAAACATTGAGACAATTGTTGTCACAATGCGACGCTGGACCAACTATGGGCATGGTTGGCCATGGGTGAATTTCATATTCAGACAATGTTTGTCAGAATATGACATTTGATCATGGATGACATTGATCGATTATTCATATTATAAACCAAAAGAACTAATGAACCCAAGGGTTTAATATTATAAACCAAAGGAATTGGTGAACCCAAGGGAATTGATTTAAACAGTAAGACAATTATTGTCACAAAGCAACGTTGGACGAACTATGACCATGGTTGGCCACGGGTGATTTTCATACTGTTACAATATTTGTCAGAATGTGACATTTGATCATCGATGACATTAATCGATTATTCATATTATAAACCAAAATATCTAATAAACCAAACGGTTTAACATTGTAAACCAAAGGAATTGGTGAACCCAAGGGAAAACCATTACTCAGCAAATTATAAACCAAAGGAATTGGTGAACCCAAGGGAATTGATTTCAACATTAAGACAATTGTTGTCACAATGCGACGTTGGACCAACTATGAGCATGGTTGTCCATGGGAGATTTTCATATTGAGACAATGTTTTTCAAAATGTGACATTTGATCATGGATGAAATTGGTCGATGATTCATATTAAAAACCAAAATAATTAATAAACCCAAGGGTTTAATATTATAAACCAATGGAATTGGTGAACGTAATGGAAAACCATTACCCAACAAATTATAAACCAAAGGAATTGGTGAACCCAAGGGAATTGATTTAAACATTGAGACAATTGATGTCACAATTCGGCGTTAGACCAACTATGACCATGGTTGGCCATGGGTGATTTTCATATTGAAACAATGTTTTTCAGAATGTGACATTTGATCATGGATGACATTGGTTTATTATTCATATTATAAACCAAAAGAATTAATAAACCCAAGGGTTTAATATTATAAACCAAAGGAATTGGTCAACCCAAGGGAAAACCATTACCCAAAAAATTATAAACCAAAGGAATTGGTGAACCCAAGGGAATTGATTTAAACATTGAGACAATTGTTGTGACAATGCGACGTTGGACCAACTATGACCATTGTTAGCCATGCGTGATTTTCATATTGAAACAATGTTATTCAGAATGTGACATTTGATCATGGATTACACTGGTCGATTATTCATATTATAAACCAAAAGAACTAATAAACCCAAATGTTTAATATTATAAACTAAAGGAATTGGTGAACCCAATGGAAAACAATTACACGACAAATTATAAACCAAAGGAATTGGCGAACACGAGGGAATTTATTTAAACATTGAGACAATTGTTGTCACAATGCGACGTTGGACCAACTATGACCATGTTTGGCCATGGGTGATTTTCATATTGAGAAAATATTTTTCAGAATGTGACATTTTATCATGGATGACATTGATTGATTATTCATATTATAAACCAAAATAACTAATAAACCCAAGGGTTTTGATATTATAAACCAAAGGAATTTATTTAAACGTTGACACAATTGTTGTCACAATGCGACGTTGGAACAACTATGAGCATGGTTGACCATGGGTGATTTTCATATTGAGACAATATTTGTCAAAATATGACATTTCAATGTGACATTTGATCATGGATGACATTGATCGATTATATATATTATAAACCAAAATAAATAATAAAACAAAGTGTTTAATATTATAAATCAAAGGAATTGGTGAACCCGAGGGAAAACCATTACTCAACGAATTATAAACCAAAGTAATTGGTGAACCCAAGGGAATTGATTTAAACATTGAGACAATTGTTGTCATAATGTGACGTTGGACAACCTATGACCATGGTTGGCCATGGGTGATTTTAATTTTGAGACAATATTTGTCAGAGTGTGACATTTTATCATGGATGACATTGATCCATTATTCATATTATAAACCAAAAGAACTAATAAACCCAAGGGTTTAATATTATAAACCAAAGGAATTGGTGAACCCAAGGGAATTTATTTAAACATTGAGACAATTGTTGTCCAATGCGACATTGGACCAACTATGACCATGGTTGGCCATGGGTGATTTTCATATTGAGACAATATTTGTCAGAATGTGACATTTGATCATGGATGACATTGTTTGATTATTCATATTATAAACCAAAAAAACTAATAAACCCAAGTGTTTAATATTATAAACCAAAGGAATTGTTGAACCCAAGGGAAAGGAATTACCCAAAAAATTATAAACTGAAGGAACTAGTGAACCCAAGGGAATTGATTTAAACATTGAGACAATTGTTGTCACAATTCGACGTTGGACCAACTATGACCATGGTTGGCCAAGGGTGATTTTCATATTGAGACAATGTTTGTCAGAATGTGACATTTGATCATGGATGACATTGATCTATTATTCATATCATAAACCAAAAGAACTAATAAACCCAAGAGTTTAACATTATAAACCAAAGGAATTGGTGAACCCAAGGAAACTGATATAAACATTGAGACAATTTTTTTCACAATGCGACGTTGGACAAACTACGACTATGGTCGGCCATGGGTGATTTTCATATTGAGACAATATTTGTCATAATTTGACATTTGATCATAGATGGCACTGATCGATTATTCATATTATAAACCAAAATAGCTAATAAACCCAAGGGTTTAATATTATGAACGAAAGGAATTGGTGAACCTAAGGGAATTGATTTAAACATTGAGACAATTTTTGTCACAATGCAACGTTGGACCAACTATGAGCATGGTTGGCCATGGGTGAATTTCATACTGCGAAAATGTGACATTTGATCATGGATGACATTGATTGATTATTCATATTATAAACCAAAATAACTAATAAACCCAAGGGTTTAATATTATAAACCAAAGGAATTGGTGAACCCAAGAGAAAACAATTACCCAAAAAATTATAAACCAAAGTAATTGGTGGACCCAAGGGAATTGATTTAAACATTGAGACAATTTTTTTCACAAAGTGATGTTGAACCAACTATGACCATGGTTGGCCATGGGCGATTTTCATATTGAGAAAATATTTGTCAGAATGTGACATTCGATCATGGGTGACATTAAACGATTATTCATATTATAAACCAAAATGAGTAATAAACCCAAGCGTTTAATATTGCAAACCAAATAAATTTGTGAACCCAAGGGAATTGTCTTAAACATTGAGACAATTGTTGTCACAATGCAACGTTGGACCAACTATGAGCATGACTAGCCATGGGCAATTTTCATATTGAGACAATTTTTGTCAGAATGTGACATTTTATAATCAATGACATTGGTCGATTATTCATATTATAAACGAAAAGAATTAATAAACCCAAGGGTTTAGTATTATAAACCAAAGGAATTGGTGAACCTAAGGTAATTGATTTCAACATTGAGATAATAGTTGTCACAACACGATGTTGGACCAATTATGAGCATGGTTGGCCATGCCTGATTTTCATATTGAGACAATGTTTGTCAAAATGTGATATTTGATCATGGATGACATTGGTCGATTATTCATATTATAAACAAAAAGAATTAATAAACCCTAGGTTTTAATAGTATAAACCAAAGGAATTGGTTAACCCAAGGGAAAAAAATTATCCAACAAATTATAAAGTAAAGGGATTGGTGAACCTAAGGGAATTGATTTAGACATTGAGACAATTGTTATCATAAAGTGACGTTGGACAAACTATGATCATGGTTGGCCATGGGCGATTTTCATATTGAGACAATATTTGTCAGAATGTGACATTTTATCATTTATGACATTAATCAATTATTCATATTATAAACCAAAATAACTAATAAACCCAAGGGTTCAATATTATAAAGCAAAGGAATTGGTGAACCCAATGTAATTGATTTAAACATTGAGACAATTGTTGTCACAATGCGATGTTGGAACAACTATGAGCATGATTGGCCATGGGTGATTTTCATATTGAGAAAATATTTGTCAGAATGTGACATTTGATCATGGATGACATTGATCGATTATTCATATTATAAACCAAAATAACTAATAAACCCAATGGTTTAATGTTATAAACCAAAGGAATTGGTGAACCCGATGGAAAACCATTACTCAAAAAATTATAAACCAAAGGAATTGGTGAACCCAAGGGAATTGATTTAGACATTGGGACAATTGTTGTCACAATGCGACTTTGGACCAACTATGACCATGGTTGGACATGGGTGATTTTCATTTTCAGAAAATATTTGTCAGAATGTGACATTTTATCATGGATGACATCGACTGATTATTCATATTATAAACCAAAAGAACTAATAAACCCAAGGGTTTAATATTATAAACCAAAGGAATTGGTGAACCAAAGGGATTTGATTTAAAAATTCAAACAATTATTGTCGAATCGATGTTGGACCAACTATGACCATGGTTGGCCATGGGTGATTTTCATATTGAGACAATATTTGTTAGAATGTGACATTTGAACATGGATGACATTGTTCGATTATTCATATTTTAAACAAAAAGAACTAATAAACACAAGGGTTTAATATTATAAACCAAAGGAATTGTTGAACCCAAGGGAAAGGCATTACCCAACAAATTATAAACCGAAAGAACTGGTGAACCCAAGGGAATTGATTTAAACATTGAGACAATTGTTGTCACAATGCGACGTTGGACCAACTATGACCATGGCTAGCCATGGGTGATTTTCATATTGAGACAATGTTTGTTAGAATGTGACATTTGATCATGGATGACATTGATCGTTTATTCATATTATAAACCAAAAGAACTAATAAACCCAAGGGTTTAATATTATAAACCAAAGGAATTGGTGAACCCAAGGAAATTGATTTAAACATTTAGACAATTTTTGTCACAATGCGACATTGGACCAACTATGACTATGGTCGGCCATGGGTGATTTTCATATTGAGACAATATTTGTCAGAATGTGACATTTTATCATAGATGACATTGATCCATTATTCATATTATAAACCAAAATAACTAATAAACCCATGGGTTTAATATTATAAACCAAAGGGATTGGTGAACCTAAGGGAATTGATTTAAATATTGAGACAATTGTTGTCACAATGCGACATTGGACCAACTATGAGCATGGTTGGCCATGGGTGATTTTCATATTGATACAATGTTTGTCAGAATGTGACATTTAATCATGGATTACATTGATCGATTATGCATATTATAAACCAGAAGAACTAATAAACCCAAGTGTTTAATTTTATAAACCTATGGAATTTTTTAACCCAAAGGAAAATCGTTTTCATATTGAGACAATATTTTTCAGAATGTGACATTTGATCAGGGATGACATTAATCGATTTTTCATATTATAAACCAAAGGAATTGGTGAACCCAAGGGAATTTATTTAAACATTGAGACAATTGTTGTCACAATGCGACGTTGGACCAACTATGACCATGGTTGGCCATGGGTGAATTTCATTTTGAGACAATGTTTGTCAGAATGTGACATTTTATCATGGATGACATTGATCAATTATTCATATTATAAACCAAAAGAACTAATAAACCCAAGGGTTTAATATTATAAACCAAAAGAACTGGTGAACCCAAGGGAAAACAATTACCCAACAAATTATAAACTGATGCAGGAGAATTAGCTCGGAAAAATACCTTGTATTTTTATCAAAACTAGGGGTCTCAAGTTTTTTTTTAATTTAATTGCATGTGGTAAATAAATGTCATATTTTGAAGCTAATGAAGATAGCAAAAAGGAGTGTACAATGCACGAGTCCAGTAAGTTGCTGATAGGATAAGGCAGAGAAGAAGTTTTCTATTTCAAAAGACAAGAGCGCATGGATGATTGGGTGGCAGCAAGAAGTCAGCAAGTGACCGTAAAAATTGAACGAGTAAGAACTGAGCAAGCCGTCTTAGCTTAGCAGGAAGCAAGAAATCAACAGCCTGAAGATTTATTGGACAGAGAAATTGAATTAATCAGAAGAATCATGATGAAAGTGTCTCAGAGGTAGATATCAGCAATAAAGAGGAAGAGAAGCAGTAGTAGCAAAATGAAGACGGATACAGATTGTGAAAGTGGAGCGAGTGGAGCAAAACAGCATAAGATATGGAGACCTGGAGAAAAGCAGCAAACAACAGATGCCGATGATAACTTGCAGAACAAAGTGTGGGATCCAGGCGGACAAGGATTTAAAACGCATGATCAGAAGATCATGATCATTTTCAACCTTGGGAGTCTGATGCAGGAGCATTAGCTCAGAAAAATACCTTGTATTTTTATTAAACCTAGGGGTCTCATGTTTTTGAGAATTTATTAATTTCATGTAAATAGTAATATTATTTTTGAGTGATTAATTATATTTTTAATTAATTATTTGTGAGAATTTGTAAATATTTCCAAACAACTGGAAACCATGAGAGAAGTTAGATAAGAGATATCTAAGAGATAATTAGGAAGCTTAAGATAGATTTAGTTGCAAGGTTTTAGAGATAAAGATCTAGACTTTAGGGGTGTTGAGAGATTTGGGGATTTGTTGAGATATTAAAGGGATTGAACTCAAATTAGATCATTTTAAATTTGTATAAATTTATGAGTCTCAAAGGAAAATGGATCAGAAGTTTTAGAGGTGAAATTAGAGTGATTGAGAGCAGGTTTGAACAGCAAGGCTGTAAGCCTCTGGGAAAATTTTAAGGGCCATGAATTTTGAATATCTGGCCAAAAAAAGCTTGTAAGTATTCCAATCGTTAATTTGAAATTGTGTTTCAAAATTCTGGGTTATATGGTCCAGTATTGAATTAATTATAATGTAGCCTTTGTATGAGCTCTTGCGTTTACCAATTGGTTATTATTACAAGTTATATCCGTTTTAGTAACATGCCATTGTTTAGTGAAGGAATTCCATTTATATAAAATATCAATTCTGATATTAAATAAAATTTGCATAAAGGGTTATTGGGTTTCGACTTCAAAAATCAACACTAGTTCTGGTTTTAAAAAAAAAAAAATCCAAACAAGAGCTGATGATGTATGAAGGACGCACTGAGTTAAATATTTGATTCTTGAAAGTATATTGAAATATCTGTTGCTGGAATGATACTGTTGGATCATAGTTTTAATGCAGAGAAAGACAATTTTCTTTTAAACTCGGAATTCAAAGTCAACATAATTAAATCTTATTTTTGGAAAAAATGTATCTTTGAATCATGTCAGCCTAAAGCAACGCAGATTAGAAGGTTAATGCAGTTGGTTGAATTATGTCGTGGAGTAAATTTGGCTCCAATTAAATGGGAATCAATCCAAAGCTCGATGCAGTTGATGAGATATAAGGATTTAGAAGGACGGAGTGTTAGTTTGAATCATTTTGAATTACTTGTGTTTGGAATTTGATTGAAATCAAGACATGTTTTGATCTTGTCTTCTATTCCTTGACATCGAATATGTCTGAACCATTGATAAATTATGTTGTTATATAAACCGTTGTTGAAAAAATCAATACAGTAATGTGATTCAATTCCAACGCAAATAGAAGTCGACTTAATTCTTCAGTGCAGAGAGAAGTGTGTTTGAAAGGAAGTAATTCGTTTTGTTTTGCCACAATCAATTTATGTTTATGTATAGCATTGATAAGTCGATGTATAAAAGAGATTTCAAGCTTTGATGCAGAGTCTTGAAGAAGCAGTCTGAAGGAATAATACATCCAACAATGCAGAGTTCTGGCGTATTAAAGCTCAACTCTTAAGAAATTTCGGTTCTATCAGTTCAGTATTATGACAGGTATGAGCCAGCATTGGAAATTAAACGCATTAAAAACTTCAGGTATGAGCCAGCGCTATTCTGAAATTAAATGAATACATTGAAAGATGTATGAATCAGCATTGTTTGAATTGGAAATTGGTTTATTAAGAATAGATGTGTTGGCATTTGATGAAAGTCTGGCTTTTGAATTTCCATAGTTGGAAGTTGGGGAATGGGTATGTAATATAGTAAATCCCAGGAATCAAAGAACGTGTAGTTTGTGTGGTCAAATGTTATTTAAATGGTTTGCAGTAAAGGCCAATTGTTGTTGGAATGTATAATTCCATACGGTTGATTCAATTAAACAATGTCAAGCTTGTTTAAAAAGCAAGGGTGCACATATTAATGGAACGAGAATTGATCTTTGGAATTTGGAATGTTCATATTGGTCACTTTGAAGTCAGCTACGGTAAATTTAGAAATTCGATTGTGGAGTATAACTGTTTTGGTCCAAAGTTAATGTTGTGTTAATATTTGGTCTTATGATGTGGGAAAAAGAAATGAATTTAAAACCCTTGCATAAATGAATGTTGATATTGGGTATAAAATCTTGTGAGCTTGGATTCTAAACGCAGATTGAAGTTTTGCTATGAAGATTGTTGAGTTCATGGTTTTTGATCCATATGATTGAGGAGCTTCTGCAATTGAGATTGTGAAATTGCCTTGGCATGAGTTTTATTTGGGGCAGTTATTGAAAGTACATTTTAATATGCATGAGAATGGGAAGGATTCTGGGTTTTCCAGGGTTAGCCTGCATCATAAACCAAAGGAATCAGTGAACCCAAGGGAATTGATTTAAACATTCAGACAATTGTTGTCACAAAGCGACGTTGGACCAACTATGACCATTGTTTGCCATGGGTGATTTTCATATTGAGAAAATATTTGTAAGAATGTGACATTTGATCATGGATGACATTAATTGATTATTCATATTATAAACAAAAATGACTAATAAACCCAAGGGTTTAATATTATAAACCAAAGGAATTGGTGAACCCAAGGGAATTGACTTAAACATTGAGACAACTGTTGTCACAATGCGACGCTGGACCAACTATGAGCATGGTTGGCCATGGCTAATTTTCATATTGAGACAATATTTGTCAAGATGTGACATTTGATCATGGATGAAATTGATCGATTATTCATATTATAAACCAAAATAATTAATAAACAAAAAGGTTTAATGTTATAAACCAAAGGAATTAGTGAACCCAAGGGAATTGTTTTAAACATTGAGACAATTGTTGTCACAATGCGACGTTGCACCAACTATGAGCATGGTTGGCCATGGGCGATTTTCATATTGAGACAATTTTTGTCAGAATATGAGATTTTATAATGGATAACATTGGTCGATTATTCATATTATAAGCGAAAAGAATTAATAAACACAAGGGTTTAATATTATAAACCAAAGGAGTTGGTGAACCCATGGGAAAGCCATCACCCAACAAATTATAAACCAAAGGAATTGGTGAACCCAAGGGAATTGATTTCAACATTGAGACAATTGTTGTCACAATGCGACGTTGGACAAACAATGAGCATGGTTAGCCATGGATGATGTTCATATTGAGACAATGTTTATCAGAATGTGACATTTGATCTTGGATGACATTGGTCGATTATTCATATTATAAACCAAAAGAATTAATAAACCCAAAGGTTTAATATTATAAATGAAATGAATTGGTGAACTCAAGGGAAAACAATTACCCAACAAATTATAAACCAAAGGAATTGGTGAACCAAAGGGAATTGATATAAACATTGAGACAATTGTTGGCACCAAGCGACGTTGGACCAACTATGACCATGGTTGGCCATGGGTGATTATCATATTGAGACAATATTTGTAAGAATGTGACATTTGATCATGGATGAAATTAATCAATTATTCATATTATAAACCAAAATAACTAATAAACCCAAGGGTTCAATATTATAAACCAAAGGAATTGGTGAACCCAAGGGAATTGATTTAAACCTTGAGACAATTGTTGTCACAATGCGACGTTGGAGCAACTATGAGCATGGTTGGCCATGGGTGATTTTCATATTCAGACACTATTTGTCAGAATGTGACATTTGATCATGGATGACATTGATCAATTATTGATATTATAAACCAAAAGAACTAATAAACCAGAGGGTTTAATGTTATAAACCAAAGGAATTGGTGAACCCAAGGGAATTGATTTAAACATTGAGACAATTATTGTCACAATGCGACGTTGGACCAACTATGAGCATGGTTGGCCATGGGTGATTTCCATATTGAGACTATGTTTTTTAGAATGTGAAATTTTATAATGGATGACATCGGATGATTATTCATATTATAAACGACAAGAATAAATAAACCCAAGGGTTTAGTATTATAAACCAAGGAATTGGTGAAGCCAAGGGAAAACCATTACCCAACAAATTATAAACCAAAGGAATCGGTGAACCCAAGGGAATTGATTTAAACATTGAGACAATTGTTGTCACAATGCGACGTTGGACCAACTATGAGCATGGTTTTCCATGGCCAATTTTCATATTGAGACTATGTTTTTCAGAATGTGACATTTTATAATGGATGATATCAGATGATTATTCATACTATAAATGAAAAGAATTAATAAACTCAAGGGTTTAATTTTATAAACCAAAGGAATAGGTGAACCCAAGGGAAAAAATTTCCCAAAAGATTATAAACCAAAGGAATTGGTGAACCCAAGGGAATTGATTTAAACATTGAGACAATTGTTGTCACAATGCGACGTTGGACCAATTATGAGCATGGTTGGCCATGTGTGATTTTGATATTCATACACTATTTATCAGAATGTGAGATTTGATCATGGATGAAATTGATCGATTATTCATATTATAAACCAAAAGAACTAATAAACCAAAGGGTTTAATGTTATAAACCAAAGGAATTGGTAAAACCAAGGGAATTGATTTAAACATTGAGACAATTGTTGTCACAATGCGATGTCGTACCAACTATGAGTATGGTTTTCCATGGGCGATTTTCATATTGAGACTATGATTGTCATAATGTGACATTTTATAATGAATGACATTGGACGATTATTCATATTATAAACAAAAAGAATTAATAAACCCAAGGGTTTAATATTATAAACCAAAAGAATTGGTGAACCCAAGGGAAAACCATTTCCCAACAAATTATAAACCAAAGGAATTGGTGAGCCCAAGGGAATTGATTTGAAAATTGAGACAATTGTTGTCACAAAGCGACGTTGGACCAACTATGACCATGGTTGGCCATGGGTGATTTTCATATTGAGAGACTATTTGTTAGAATGTGACATTTGATCATGGATGACATTGATCAATCATTCATATTATAAACCAAAAGAACTAATAAACCAAAGGGTTTAATGTTATAAACCAAAGGAATTGGTCAACCCAATGGAACTGATTTAAACATTGAGACAATTGTTGTCACAATGCGACGTTGGAGCAACTATGAGCATGGTTGGCCATGGGTGATTTTCATATTGAGACACTATTTTTCAGAATGTGACATTTGATCATGGATGACATTGATCAATTATTCATATTATAAACCAAAAGAACTAATAAACCAAAGGGTTTAATGTTATAAACCAAAGGAATTGGTGAACCCAAGCGCATTGATTTAAACATTGAGACAATTGTTGTCAAAATGCGACATTGAACCAACTATGAGCATGGTTGGCCATTGGCGATTTTCATATTGAGACTATGTTTTTCAGAATGTGACATTTTATAATGGATGACATCGGACGATTATTCGTACTATAAAAGAAAAGAATTAATAAATCCAAGGGTTTAATATTGTAAACCAAAGGAATTGGTGAACCCAAGGGAAAACCATTACCCAACAAATTATAAACCAAAGGAATTGGTGAACCCAAGGGAATTGATTTAAACATTGAGACAATTGTTGTCGCAAAGCAAAGTTGGACAAACTATGACCATGGCTGGCCATAGGGGATTTTCATATTGAGACAATATTTTTCAAAATGTGACATTTGATCATGGATGAAATTAATCGATTATTCATATTATAAACCAAAATAACTAATAAACCCAAGGGTTTAATATTATAAACCAAAGGAATTGGTGAACCCAAGGGAATTGATTTAAACATTGAGACAATTGTTGCCACAATGCGACGTTGGACCAACTATGAGCGTGGTTGGCCATGGGTGATTTTCATATTGAGACTATGTTTTTCAGAATGTGACATTTTATAATGGATGACATCGAACGATTATTCATATTATAAATGAAAATAATAAATAAACCCAAGGGTTTAATATTATAAACCAAGGAATTGGTGAAGCCAAGGGAAAACCATTACCCAACAAATTATAAACCAAAGGAATTGGTGAACCCAAGGGAATTGATTTAAACATTGAGACAATTGTTGTCACAATGCAACGTTGGACCAACTATGACCATGGTTGGCCATGGGTGATTTTCATATTGAGACACTATTTGTCAAAATGTGACATCTAATCATGGATGACATTGATCGATTATTCATATTATAAACCGAAAGAACTAATAAAACAAAGGGTTTAGTGTTATAAACCAAAGGAATTGGTGAACCCAAGGGAATTGATTTAAACATTGAGACAATTGTTGTCACAATGTGACGTTGGACCAACTATGAGCATGGTTTTCCATGGCCGATTTTCATATTGAGACTATGTTTTTCAGAATGTGACATTTTATAATGGATGACATCAAACGATTATTCATATTATAAACAAAAAGAGTTAATAAACCCAAGGGTTTAATTTTATAAACCAAAGGAATAGGTGAACCCAAAGGAAAACAATTTCCCAACAAATTATAAACCAAAGGAATTGGTGAACCCAAGGGAATTGATTTAATCATTGAGACAATTTTTGTCACAATGCGACGTTGGACCAACTATGAGCATGGTTGGCCATGGGTGATTTTGATATTGATACACTATTTATCAGAATGTGACATTTGATCATGGATGACATTGATCAATTATTTATATTATAAACCGAAAGAACTAATAAACCAAAGGGTTTAATGTTATAAACCAAAGGAATTGGTAAACCCAAGGGAATTGATTTAAATATTGAGACAATTTTTTTCACAATGCAATGTTGCACCAACTATGAGCATGGTTGGCCATGAGTGATTTTGATATTGATACACTATTTGTCAGAATGTGACATTTGATCATGGATGACATTGATCGATTATTCATATTATAAACCAAAAGAACTAATAAACCAAAGGGTTTAATGTTATAAACCAAAGGAATTGGTAAACCCAAGGGAATTGATTTAAACATTGACACAATTGTTGTCACAATGCGACGTTGTACCAACTATGAGCATGGTTTTCCATGGGCGATTTTCATATTGAGACTATGTTTGTCAGAATGTGACATTTTATAATGAATGACATTGGACGATTATTCATATTATAAACAAAAATAATTAATAAACCCAAGGGTTTAATATTATAAACCAAAGGAATTGGTGAACCCAAGGGAATTGATTTAAAAATTGAGACAATTGTTGTCACAAAGCGACGTTGGACCAACTATGACCATGGTTGGCCATGGATTATTTTCATATTGAGACACTATTTGTTAGAATGTGACATTTGATCATGGATGACGTTGATCAATCATTCATATTATAAAGCAAAAGAGCTAATAAACCAAAGGGTTTAATGTTATAAACCAAAGGAATTGGTGAACCCAATGGAATTGATTTAAACATTGAGACAATTGTTGTCACAATGCGATGTTGGAGCAACTATGAGCATGGTTGGCCATGGGTGATTTTCATATTGAGACACTATTTGTCAGAATGTGACATTTGATCATGGATGACATTGATCGATTATTCATATTATAAACTAAAAGAACTAATAAACCAAAGGGTTTAATGTTATAAACCAAAGTAATTGGTGAACCCAAGCGATTTTCATATTGAGACTATGTTTTTTAGAATGTGACATTTTATAATGGATGACATCGGACAATTATTCATACTATAAAAGAAAAGAATTAATAAACCCAAGGGTTTAATATTGTAAACCAAAGGAATTGGTGAACCCAAGGGAAAACCATTACCCAAAAAATTATAAACCAAAGGAATTGGTGAACCCAAGGGAATTGATTTCAACATTGAGACAATTGTTGTCACAATGTGACATTGGACCAACTATGAGCATAGTTGGCCATAGGTGATTTTGATATTCAGACAATGTTTGTCAGAATATGACATTTGATCATGGATGACATTGATCGATTATTCATATTATAAAACAAAAGAACTAATCAACCAAAGGGATTAATGTTATAAACCAAAGGAATTGGTGAACCCAATGGAATTGATTTAAACATTAAGACAATTGTTGTCACAATGCGATGTTGGAGCACCTATGAGCATGGTTGGCCATGGGTGATTTTCATATTGAGACACTATTTGTCAGAATGTGACATTTGATCATGGATGACATTGATCGATTATTCATATTATAAACCAAAATAACTAATAAACCAAAGGTTTTAATGTTATAAACCAAAGGAATTGGTGAACCCAAGCGATTTTCATATTGAGACTATGTTTTTTAGAATGTGACATTTTATAATGGATGACATCGGACGATTATTTATATTATAAAAGAAAAGAATTAATAAACCCAAGGGTTTAATATTGTAAACCAAAGGAATTGGTGAACCCAAGGGAAAACCATTACCAAAAAAATTATAAACCAAAGGAATTGGTGAACCCAAGGGAATTGATTTCAACATTGAGACAATTGTTGTCACAATGTGACATTGGACCAACTATGAGCATAGTTGGCCATAGGTGATTTTGATATTGAGACAATGTTTGTCAGAATATGACATTTGATCATGGATGACATTGGTTGATTTTTCGTATTATAAACCAAAAGAATTAATAAACCCAAGGGTTTAATATTATAAACCAAAATAATTGGTGAACCCAATGGAAAACCATTCCCCAACAAATTATAAACCAAAGGAATTGGTGAACCCAAGGGAATTGATTTAAACATTGAGACAATTGTTGTCACAACGCGACGTTGGACCAACTATGACCATGGTTTGCCATGGGTGATTTTCATATTGAAAACATGATTTTCAGAATGTGACATTTGATCGTGGATGACATTGGTCGATTATTCATATTATAAACCAAAAGAATTAATAAAAAAAGGGTTTAATATTTTAAACCAAAGGAATTGGTGAAACCAAGGGAAAAAAATTACCCAAAAAATTATAAAGCAAAGGAATTTGTGAACCCAAGGGAAATCAATTACCCAGAAAATTATAAATCAAAGGAATTGGTGAACCCAAGGGAATTGATTTAAACATTGAGACAATTGTTGTCACAATCCCATGTTGGACCAACTATGACCATGGTTGGGCATGGGTGATTTTCATATTGAGACAACATTTGTCAGAATGTGACATTTGATCATGGATGACATTGATCGATTATTCATATTATAAACCAAAATAACTAATAAGCCCAAGGGTTTAATATTATAAACCAAAGGAATTGGTGAACCTAATGGAATTGATTTAAACATTGACACAATTGTTGTCATAATGCGACATTGGAACAACTATGACCATGGTTGTCCATGGGTGATATTCATATTGAGACAATATTTGACAAAATGTGACATTTGATAGTGGATGACATTGATAGATTATTCATATTATTAACTAGAAGAACTAATAAAACAAAGTGTTTAATATTATAAATCAAAGGAATTGGTGAACCTGAGGGAAAAACATTACTCAACAAATTATAAACCAAAGGAATTTGTGAACCCAAGGGAATTGATTTAAACATTGAGAAAATTGTTGTCACAATGAGACGTTGGACCAACTATGACCGTGGTTGGCCATCGGTGATTTTCATTTTGAGACAATACTTGTCAGAATGTGACATTTTATCATGGATGAAATTGATCCATTATTCATATTATAAACCAAAAGAACTAATATAATGAAGGGTTTAATATTATAAACCAAAGGAATTGGTGAACCCAAGGGAATTTATTTGAACATTGAGACAATTGTTGTTGAATGCAACGTTGGACCAACTATGACCATGGTTGGCCATGGGTGATTTCAATATTGAGACAATATTTTTCAGAATGTGACATTTGATCATGCATGACATTGTTCGATTATTCATATTATAAACCAAAATAACTAATAAGCCCAAGGGTTTAATATTATAAACCAAAGGAATTGTTGAACCCAAGGGAAAGGCATTACCCAAAAAATTATAAACCGAAGGAACTGGTGAACCCAAGGGAATTGATTTAAACATTGAGACAATTGTTTTCACAATGCGACGTTGGATCAACTATGACTATGGTTGGCCATGGGTGATTTTCATATGGAGACAATGTTTTTCAGAATGTGACATTTGATCGTGGATAACATTGATCGATTATTCATATTATAAACCGAAAGAACTAATAAACCTAAGGGTCTAATATTATAAACCAAAGGAATTGGTGAGACCAAGGGAATTGATTTAAACATTGAAACAATTGTTGTCACAATTCGACGTTGGACCAACTATGACCATGGTTGGCCAGGGTTGATTTTCATATTGAGACAATCTTTGTCAGAATGCGAAATTTGATCATGGATGACATTGATCGATTATTCGTATTATAAACCAAAAGAACTAATAAACCCAATGGTTTAATATTATAAACCAAAGGAATTGGTGAACCCAAGGAAATTGATTTGAACATTGAGACAATTTTCGTCACAACGTGACGTTGGACCAACTATGACTATGGTCAACCATGGGTGATTTTCATATTGAGACAATATTTTTCAGAATGTTACATTTGATCATAGATGGCATTTATCAATTATTCATATTATAAACCAAAATAACTAATAAACCCAATGGTTTAATATTATAAACCAAAGGAATTGGTGAACCTAAGGGAATTGATTTAAACATTGAGACAATCATTATCGCAATGCGACGTTGGACCAACTATGAGCATGGTTGGCCATGGGTTAATTTCATATTGAGACAATGTTTGTCAAAATGTGACATTTGATCATGGATGACATTGATCAATTATTAATATTATAAACCAAAAGAAATAATAAACCCAAGGGTTTAATATTATAAACCAAAGGAATTGGTGTACCCAAGGGAAAACAATTACCGAACAAGTTATACAAAAAAGGAATTGCTGAACCCAAGGGAATTGATTTAAACAATGAGACAATTGTTGTCACAAAGCGATGTTGGACCAACTATGACCATGGTTGGCCATGGGTGATTTTCCTATTGAGACAATATTTGTCAGAATGTGACATTTGATCATGGATGACATTGATCGATTATTCATATTATAAACCAAAATAATTAATAAACCCAAGGGTTTAATATTATTAAGCAAAGGAATTGGTGAACCCAAGGGAAAAAAATTACCCAACAAGTTATACAAAAAAGGAATTGGTGAACCCAAGGGAATTGATTTAAACAATGAGACAATTGTTGTCACAAAGCGATGTTGGACCAACTATGACCATGGTTGGCCATGGGTGATTTTCATATTGAGACAATATTTGTCATAATGTGACATTTGATCATGGATGACATTAATCGATTATTCATATTATAAACCAAAATAACTAATAAACTGAAGGGTTTAATATTATAAGCCAAAGGAATTGGTGAACCCAAGCGAATTGATTTAAATATTGAGACAATTGTTGTCACAATGCGACGTTGGACCAACTATGAGCATGGTAGGCCATGGCTGATTTTCATATTGAGACAATATTTGTCAGAATGTTACATTTTATCATAGATGGCATGGATCATTTATTCATATTATAAACATAAATAACTAATAAACCCAAGGGTTTAATATTATAAACCAAAGGAATTGGTGAACCTAAGGGAACTGATTTAAACATTGAGACAATCGTTGTCACAATGCGGCGTTGGACCAACTATGAGCATGGTTGGCCAAGGGTGAATTTCATATTGAGACAATGTTTGTCAAAATGCGACATTTGATCATGGATGACATTGATCGATTATTCATATTATAAACCAAAAGATATAATGAACCCAAGGGTTTAATATTATAAACCAAAGGAATTGGTGAACCCAAGGCAAAACAATTACCCAACAAGTTATACAAAAAAGGAATTGGTGAACCCAAGGGAATTGATTTAAACAATGAGACAATTGTTGTCACAAAGCGATGTTGGACCAACTATGACTGCCATTATGGGTGATTTTCACATTATAATATTTTAATGTGACATTGACTTCATGATGACATTAATCGACATCTATTATAAACTGTTAACACAAACCCAAGGGTTTAATATTATAAACCAAAGGAATTGGTGAACCCAAGGGAAAACCATTACCAAACAAATTATAAACCAAAGGAATTGGTGAACCCAAGGGAATTGATTTAAACATTGAGACAATTGTTGTCACAATGCGATGTTGGACCAACTATGAGCATGGTTGGCCATAGGTGATTTTCATATTGAGACAATTTTTGTTAGAACACGAAATTTGATCATGGATAACATTGGTCGATTATTCGTATTATAAACCAAAAGAATTAATTAACCCAGGGGTTTAATATTATAAACCAAAAGAACTGTTGAACCCAATGGAAAACCATTCCCCAAAAAATTATAAACCAAAGGAATTGGTGAACCCAAGGGAATTGATTTAAAAATTGAGACAATTGTTGTCACAAAGCGACGTTGGACCAACTATGACCATGGTTGGCCATGAATGATTTTCATATTGAGACACTATTTGTTAGAATGTGACATTTGATCATGGATGACATTGATCAATCATTCATATTATAAACCAAAAAGAACTAATAAACCAAAGGTTTTAATGTTATAAACCAAAGGAATTGGTGAACCCAAGGGAAAACAATTACCCAAAAAATTATAAACCAAAGGAATTGGCGAACCCAAGGGAAATCAATTACCCAACAAATTATAAACCAAAGGAATTGGTTAACCCAAGGGAATTGATTTAAACATTGAGGAAATTGTTTTCACAATCCCATGTTGGACCAACTAGGACCATGGTTGGGCATAGGTGATTTTCATATTGAGACAATATTTGTCAGAATGTGACATTTTATCATGGATTAAATTGATCGATTATTGATATTATAAACTAAAATAACTAATAAGTTCAAGGGTTTAATATTATAAACCAAAGGAATTTGTGAACCCAATGGAATTGATTTAAACATTGACACAATTGTTGTCATAATGCGACGTTGGAACAACTATGAACATGGTTGGCCATGGGTGATATTAATGTTGAGACAATATTTTTCAAAATGTGACATTTGATCCTGGATGACATTGATCGAATATTGGTGAACCCGAGGGAAAAACATTACTCAACAAATTATAAACCAAAGGAATTTTTCAACCCAACGGAATTGATTTAAACATTGAGACAATTGTTGTCACAATGAGACGTTGGACCAACTATGACCATGGTTGACCATCGGTGATTTTCATTTTGAGACAATATTTGTTAGAATGTGACATTTTATCATGGATGACATTGATCCATTATTCATATTATAAACCAAAAGAACTAACAGACCGAAGGGTTTAATATTATAAACCAAAGGAATTGGTGAACCCAAGGGAATTGATTTGAACATTTAGACAATTGCTGTTGAATACAAAGTTGGACCACCTATGACCATGGTTGGCCATGGGTGATTTTCATATTGAGACAATATTTTTCAGAATGTGACATTTGATCATGGATGACATTGTTTGATTATTCATATTATAAACCAAAATAACTAATAAACTGAAGGGTTTAATATTATAAACCAAACGAATTTTCGAACCCAAGGAAAAGGCATTACACAACAAATTATAAACCAAAGGAACTGGTTAACCCAAGGGAATTGATTTAAACATTGAGACAATTGTTTTCACAAAGCAACGTTGGACCAACTATGATAAAATTGATCGATTATTCATGTTATAAACCAAAAGAACTAATAAACCTAAGGGTCTAATATTATAAACCAAAGGAATTGGTGAGACCAAGGGAATTTATTTAAACATTGAGACAATTGTTGTCACAATTCGACGTTGGACCAACTATGACCATGGTTGGCCAGGGGTGATTTTCATATTTAGATAATGTTTGTCGGAATGTGAAATTTGATCATGGATTAAATTGATCGATTATTCATAATATAAACCAAAAGAAATAATAAACCCAATGGTTTAATATTATAAACCAAAGGAATTGGTGAACCCAAGGAAATTGATTTGAAACAATTTTTTTCACAACGCGACGTTGGACCAACTATGAGCATGGTTGGCCATGGGTGAATTTCATATTGAGACAATGTTTGTCAAAATGTGATATTTGATCATGGATGACATTGATCGATTATTCATATTATAAACCAAAGGAATTGGTGAACCCAAGGGAAAACAATTATCCAACAAGTTATACAAAAAAGGAATTGGTGAACCCAAGGGAATTGATTTAAACAATTAGAAAATTGTTGTCACGAAGCGATGTTGGACCAAGTATGACCATGGTTGGCCATGGGTGATTTTCATATTGAGACAATATTTGTCAGAATTTGACATTTGATCATGGATGACATTAATCGATTATTGATATTATAAACAAAAATAACTAATAAACCCAAGGGTTTAATATTATAAACCAAAGGAATTGGTGAACCCAAGGGAAAACAATTACCCAACAAGTTATACAAAAAAGTAATTGGTGAACCCAAGGGAAGTGATTTAAACAATGAGACAATTGTTGTCACAAAGCGATGTTGGACCAACTATGACCATGGTTGGCCATGGGTGATTTTCATATTGAGACAATATTTGTCAGAATGTGACATTTGATCATGGATGACATTGATCGATTATTCATATTATAAACCAAAAGAACTAATAAACCCAAGGGTTTAATATTATAAACCAAAGGAATTGGTGAACCCAAGGGAATTGATTTAAACATTGAGACAATTGTTGTCACAATGCGACATTGGACCAACTATGAACATGGTTGGCCATGGGTGATTTTCATATTGAGAAAATATTTGTGAGAATGTGAAATTTGATCATGGATGACATTGATCGATTATTTATATTATAAACCAAAAGAACTATTAAACCAAAGGGTTTAATGTTATAAACAAAAGGAATTGGTGAACCCAAGGGAATTGATTTAAACATTAAGACAATTGTTGTCACAATGTGACGTTGGACCAACTATGAGCATGCTTGGCCATGGGCGATTTTCATGTTGAGATAATGTTTGTCAAAATGTGACATTTTATAATGGATGAAATTGGTCGATTATTCATATTATAAACGAAAGGAATTGATTAACCGAAGGGATTAATATTATAAACCAAAGGAATTAGTGAACCCAAGGGAAAACCATTACCCAACAAATTATAAACCAAAGGAATTAATAAACCCAAGGGTTTAATATTATAAACCAAAGGAATTAGTGAACCCAAGGGAATTGATTTAAGCATTGAGACAATTGTTGTCAAAATGCGACGTTGGACCAACTATGAGCATGGTTGGCCATGGGTGATTTTCATATTGAGACAATATTTGTGAGAATGTGACATTTGATCATGGATGACATTGATCGATTATTTATACTATAAACCAAAAGAACTATTAAACCAAAGGGTTTAATGTTATAAACAAAAGGAATTGGTGAACCCAAGGGAATTGATTCAAACATTAAGACAATTGTTGTCACAATGCGACGTTGGACCAACTATGAGCATGGTTGGCAATGGCTAATTTTCATACTGAGACAATGTTTGTCAGAATGTGAAATTTGATCATGGATGACATTGATCGATTATTCATATTATAAACCAAAATAACTAATAAACCCAAGGGTTTAACAATATAAACCAAAGGAATTGGTGAACACAATGGAATTGATTTAAACATTGAGACAATTTTTTTCACAATGCGACATTGGAACAACTATGACCATGGTTGGCCATGGGTGATTTTCATATTGAGACAATATTTGTCAATATGTGACATTTGATCATGGATGAAATTGATGGATTATTCATATTATAAACCAAAAGAACTAATAAAACAAAGTGTTTAATATTATAAATCAGAGGAATTGGTGAACCCGATGGAAAACCATTACTCAAAAAATTATAAACCAAAGGAATTAGTGAACCCAAGGGAATTTATTTAAACATTAAGACAATTTTTGTAACAATGCGACGTTGGACCAACTATGATCGTGGTTGGCCATGTTTGATTTTCATTTTGAGACAATATTTTTCAGAATGTTACATTTTATCATGGATGACATTGATCGATTATTCATATTATAAACCAAAATAACTAATAAACCCAAGGGTTTAATATTATAAACCAAAGGAATTGGTGAAACCAAGGGATCTGATTTAAACATTCATACAATTTTTGTCCAATGCGACGTTGGACCAACTATGAACATGGTTGGCCATGGGTGATTTTCACATTGAGACAATATTTGTCAGAATGTGACATTTGATCATGGATGACATTATTCGATTATTCATATTATAAAAAAAAGAACTAATAAAACCAAGGGTTTAAAATTATAAACCAAAGGAATTGTTGAACCCAAGGTAAAGGCATTACCCAACAAATTATAAACAGAAGGAATTGGTTAACCGGAGGGAATTGATGTAAAAATTGACACAATTGTTGTCACAATGAGACGTTGGACCAAATATGACCATAGTTGGCCATGGGTGATTTTCATATTGAGACAATGTTTGTGAGAATGTGAGATTTGATCATGGATGACATTGATCGATTATTCTTATTATAAACCATAAGAACCAATAAACCCAAGGGTTTAATATTATAAACCAAAGGAATTGGTGAACCCAAGGGAAAACAATTACCCAAAAAATTATAAACCAAAGGAATTGGTGATCCCAAGGAAATTGATATAGACATTTAGACAATTTTTGTCACAATGTGATGTTGGACCAACTATGACTATGGTCGGCCATGGGTGATTTTCATATTGAGACAATATTTGTCAGAATGTGACATTTGATCATAGGTGGCATTGATCAATTATTCATATTATAAACCAAAATAACTAATAAAACCAAGGTTTTAATATTATAAACCAAAGGAATTGGTGAACCTAATGGAATTGATTTAAACATTGAGACAATTGTTGTCACAATGCGACATTGGACCAAGCATGAGCATGGTTGGCCATGGGTGATTTATATATTGAGACAATGTTTGTCAGAATGTGACATTTGATCATGGATTACATTGATCGATTGTTCATATTATAAACCAAAAGAACTAATAAACCCAAGGGTTTAATTTTATAAACCTATGGAATTGGTGAACCCAAGGGAAAACCATTACCCAAAAAATTATAAACCAAAGGAATTGGTCAACCCAAGGGATTTGATTTAAACATTGAGACAATTTCTGTCACAATGCGACATTGGACCAACTATGACCATGATTGGCCATGGGTGATTTTTATATTGAAACAATGTTTGTCAGAATGTGACATTTGATCATGGATAACATTGGTCTATTATTCATATTATAAACCAAAAGAATTAATAAACACAAGGGTTTAATATTATAAACCAAAGGAATTGGTGAACCCAAGGGAAAAGAATTACCCAAAAAATTATAAACCAAAGGAATTGGTGAACCCAAGGGAAATCAATTACCCAACAAATTATAAACCAAAGGAATTGGTGAACCTAAGGGAATTGATTTAAACATTGAGGCAATTGTTGTCACAATCCCACGTTGGACCAACTATGACCATGGTTGGGCATGGGTGATTTTCATATTGATAAAATATTTGTCAGAATGTGACATTTGATCATGGATGACATTGATCGATTATTCATATTATAAACCAAAATAACTAATAAGCCCAAGGGTTTAATATTATAAACCAAAGGAATTGGTGAACCCATTGGAATTGATTTAAACATTGACACAATTGTTGTCATAATGCGACGTTGGAACAACTATGACCATGGTTGGCCATGGGTGATATTCATATTGAGACAATATTTGTCAAAATGTGACATTTGAATGTGACATTTGATAGTGGATGACATTGATCGATTATTCATATTATTAACTAGAAGAACTAATAAAACAAAGTGTTTAATATTATAAATCAAAGGAATTTGTGAACCCGAGGGAAAAACATTACTAAACAAATTATAAACCAAAGGAATTTATGAACCCAAAGGAATTGATTTAAACATTGAAAAAATTGTTGTCACAATGAGACGTTGGACCAACTATGACCATGGTTGGCCATCGATGATTTTCATTTTGAGACAATATTTGTCAGAATGTGACATTTTATCATGGATGACATTGATCCATTATTCATATTATAAACCAAAAGAACTAATAAACCGAAGGGTTTAATATTATAAACCAAAGGAATTGGTGAACCCAAGGGAATTGATTGAAACATTGAGACAATTTTTGTTGAATGCGACGTTGGACCAACTATGACCATGGTTGGCCATGGGTGATTTTCATATTGAGACAATATTTGTCAGTATGTGAAATTTGATCTCGGATGACATTGTTCGATTATTCATATTATAAACCCAAATAACTAATAAACCCAAGGGTTTAATATTATAAACCAAAGGAATTGTTGAACCCAAGGGAAAGGCATTACCCAAAAAATTATAAACCGAAGGAACTGGTGAACCCACGGGAATTTATTTAAACATTGAGACAATTGTTTTCAGAATGCAGCGTTGGACCAACTATGACCATGTTTGGCCATGGGTGATTTTCATATTGAGACAATGTTTGTCAGAATGTGACATTTGATCGTGGATAACATTAATCGATTATTAATATTATAAACCAAAAGAACTAATAAACCTAAGGGTCTAATATTATAAACGAAAGGAATTGGTGAGACCAAGGGAATTGATTTAAACATTGAGACAATTGTTGTCACTATTCGACGTTGGACCAACTATGACCATGGTTGGCCAGGGGTGATTTTCATATTGAGACAATGTTTGTCAGAATGTGAAATATGATCATGGATGAAATTCATTGATTATTCATATTATAAACCAAAATAACTAATAAGCCCAATGGTTTAATATTATAAACCAAAGTAATAGCTGAACCCAAGGGAAAGCAATTACCCAAAAAATTATAAACCAAAGGAATTGGTGAACCCAAGGAAATTGATTTGAACATTGAGACAATTTTTTTCACAATGCAACGTTGGACCAACTATGAGTATGGTCGGCCATGGGTGATATTCATATTGAGACAATATTTTTCAGAATGTTACATTTGATCATAGATGGCATTGATCAATTATTCATATTATAAACCAAAATAACTAATAAACCCAAGGGTTTAATATTATAAACCAAAGGAATTGGTGAACCTAAGGGAATTGATTTAAACATTGGGACAATCGTTTTCACAATGCGGCGTTGGACCAGCTATGAACATGGTTGGCCATGGGTGAATTTCATATCGAGACAATGTTTGTCAAAATGTGACATTTGATCATCGATGACATTGATCGATTATTCATATTATAAACCAAAAGAATTGGTGAACCCAAGGGAAAACAATTACCCAACAAGTTATACAAAAAAGGAATTGGTGAACCCAAGGGAATTGATTTAAACAATGAGACAATTCTTGTCACAAAGCGATGTTGGACCAACTATGACCATGGCTGGCCATGGGTGATTTTCATATTGAGACAATATTTTTCAGAATGTGACATTTGATCATGGATGACATTAATCGATTATTCATATTATAAACCGAATGAATTGGTGAACCCAAGGCTAAACAATTACCCAACAAGTTATACAAAAAAGGAATTGGTGAACCCAAGGGAATTGATTTAAACAATGAGACAATTGTTGTCTCAAAGCGATGTTGGACCAACTATGACCATGGTTGGCCATGAGTGATTTTAATATTGAGACAATATTTTTTAGAATGTGACATTTGATCATGGATGACATTAATCGATTATTCATATTATAAACCAAAATAACTAATAAACCCAAGGGTTTAATATTATAAACCAAAGGAATTGGTGAACCCAAGGGAATTGATTTAAACATTGAGACAATTGTTGTCACAATGCGACGTTGGACAACTATGAGCATGGTTGGCCATGGGTGATTTTCATATTGAGACAATATTTTTGAGAATGTGACATTTGATCATGGATGACATTGACCGATTATTCATCTTATAAACCAAAAGAACTATTAAACCAAAGGGTTTAATGTTATAAACAAAAGGAATTGGTGAACCCAAGGGAATTGATTTAAACATTAAGACAATTGTTCTCACAATGCGACATTGGACCAACTATGAGCATGCTTGGCCATGGGCGACTTTTATATTGAGACAATGTTTCTCAAAATGTGACATTTTATAATGAATCACATTGGTCGATTATTCATATTATAAATGAAAAGAATTAATAAACCCAAGGGATTAATATTATAAACCAAAGGAATTAGTGAACCCAAGGGAAAACCATTACCCAACAAATTATAAACCAAAGGAATTGGTGAACCCAGGGGAATCGATTTAAACATTGAGACAATTGTTGTCATAAAGTGACGTTGGACCAACTATGACCATTATTGGCCATGAGTGATTTTCATATTGAGACAATATTTGTCAGAATGTGAAATTTTATCATGGATGGCATTAATAAATTATTCATATTATAAAACAAAGTAACTAATAAACCCAAGGGTTTAATATTATAAACCAAAGGAACTGGTGATCCCAAGGGAATTGATTTAAGCATTGAAACAAATGTTGTCACAATTCGACGTTGGACCAACTATGAGCATGGTTGGCCATGGGAAATTTTCATACTGAGACAATGTTTGTTAGAATGTGAAATTTGATCATGGATGACATTGATCGATTATTCATATTATAAACAAAAATAACTAATAAACCCAAGGGTTTTATATTATAAACCAGAGGAATTGGTGAACCCAATGGAATTGATTTAAACATTGAGACAATTGTTTTTCCAATGCGACATTGGAACAACTATGACCATGGCTGGCCATGGGTGATTTTCATATTGAGACAATATTTGTCAAAATGTCACATTTGAATGTGACATTTGATCATGGATGACATTGATCGATTATTCATTTTATAAACCAAAAGAACTAATAAAAAAAGTGTTTAATATTATAAATCAGAGGAATTGGTGAACCCGATGGAAAACCATTACTCAAATAATTATAAACCAAAGGAATTGGTGAACCCAAGGGAATTCATTAAAATATTGAGACAATTGTTGTCACAATGCGATGTTGGACCAACTATGACCATGGTTGGCCATGTTTGATTTTCATTTTGAGACAATATTTTTCAGAATGTGACATTTTATCATGGATGACATTGACCGATTATTCATATTATAAACCAAAAGAACTAATAAACCCAATGGTTTAATATTATAAACCAAAGGAATTGGTGAACCCAAGGGATCTGATTTAAACATTCATACAATTGTTATCCAATGCAACGTTGGACCAACTATGAACATGGTTGGCCATGGGTGATTTTCACATTGAGACAATATTTGTCCGAATGTGACATTTGATCATGGATGACATTATTCGATTATTCATATTATAAACAAAAAGAACTAATAAAACCAAGGGTTTAAAATTATAAACCAAAGGAATTTTTGAACCCAAGGTAAAGGCATTAGCCAAAAAATTATAAACCGAAGGAATTGGTGAACCTAAGGGAATTGATGTAAACCTTGAGACAATTGTTGTCACAATGCGACGTTGGACCAACTATGACCATGGTTGGGCATGGGTGATTTTCATATTGAGACAATGTTTGTCAGAATTCGACATTTCATCATGGATGACATTGATCGATTATTCATATTATAAACCATAAGAACTAATAAACCCAAGGGTTTAATATTATAAACCAAAGGAATTGGAGAACCAAAGGGAAAAAAATTACCCAACAAATTATAAACCAAAGGAATTGGTGAACGCAAGGAAATTGATTTAGACATTGAGACATTTTTTTTCACAATGTGATTTGGACCAACTATGACTATGGTCGGCCATGGGTGATTTTCATATTGAGACAATATTTGTCAGAATGTGACATTTGATCATAGATGACATTGATCAATTATTCATATTATAAACGAAAATAAATAATAAACCCAAGGTTTTAATATTATAAACCAAAGGAATTGGTGAACCTAATGGAATTGATTTAAACATTGAGACAATTGTTGTCACAATGCGACGTTGGACCAAGCATGAGCATGGTTGGCCATGGGTGATTTTCATATTGAGACAATGTTTGTCAGAATGTGACATTTGATCATGGATTACATTGATCAATTGTTCATATTGTAAACCAAAAGAACTAATAAACCCAAGGGTTTAATTTTATAAACCTATGGAGTTGGTGAACCCAAGGGAAAACCATTACCCAAAAAATTATAAACCGAAGGAATTGGTGAACCCAAGGGATTTGATTTAAACATTGATGCAATTGTTGTCACAATGCAACGTTGGACCAACTATGAGCATGGCTGGCCAAGGCTGAATTTCATATTGAGACAATGTTTGTTAGTATGTGACATTTTATCACGAATGACACTGATCGATTATTCATATTATAAACCAAAAGAACTAATAAACCCAAGGGTTTAATATTATAAACCAAAGGAATTGGTGAACCCAAGGAAATTGATTTAAACATTGAGACAATTCTTGTCACAATGCGACGTTGGACCAACTATCACTATGGTCGGCCATGGGTGATTTTCATATTGGGAAAATATTTTTCAGAATGTGACATTTGATCATGGATTACGTTGATCGATTATGCATATTATCAACCAAAAGAACTAATGAGCCCAAGGGTTTAATTTTATAAACTTATGGAATTGGTGAACCCAAGGGAATTGATTTAAACATTGAGACAATTGTTGTCACAATGCGACGTTGGACCAGCTATGAGCATGGTTGGCCATGGGTGAATTTCATATTGAGACAATGTTTGTCAGAATGTGACATTTGATCATGGATAACATTTATCGATTATTCATATTATAAAACAAAAGAGCTAATAAACCCATGGGTTTAATATTATAATCCAAAGGAACTGTTGAACCCAAGGGAAAACAATTACCCAAAAAATTATAAACCAAAGGAATTGGTGAACCCAAGGGAATTGATTTAAACATTGAGACAATTGTTGTCACAAAGCGATGTTGGACCAACTATGACCATGGTTGGCCATGGGTGATTTTAATATTGAGACAATATTTGTCAGAATGTGACATTTCATCATGGATGACATTAATCGATTATTCATATTATAAACCAAAATAACTAATAAACCCAAGGGTTTAATATGTTAAACCAAAGGAATTGGTTAACCCAAGGGAATTGATTTAAACAGTCAAACAATTGTTGTCACAATGCAACGTTGGACCAACTATGAGCATTGTTGGCCATGGGTGATTTTAATATTGAGACAATATTTTTTAGAATGTGACATTTGATCATGGATGACATTCATCGATTATTCATATTATAAACCAAAACAACTAGTAAACCAAAGGGTTTAATGTTATAAACCAAAGGAATTGGTGAACCCAAAGAGAGTGATTTTAAACATTGAGACAATTGTTGTCACAATGCGGCGTTGGACCAACTATGACCATGGTTGGCCATGGGTCATTTTCATCTTGAGACAATATTTGTAAGAATGTGACATTTTATCATGGATGACATTGATCGATTATTCATATTATAAACCAAAGGAATTTGTGAACCCAAGGGAAAACCATTACCTAACAAGTTATAAACCAAAGGATTTGGTGAACTCGAGGGAATTGATTTGAACATTGAGACAATTGTTGTCACAATGCGACGTTGGACCAACTATGACCATGGTTGGCCATGGGTGATTTTCATATTGAGACAATGTTTGTGAGAATGTGACATTTGATCGCATGGTGTGTGTGTGATGCCTTCTGTATAAACAAAAAGAATTAATAAACCCAAGGGTTTAATATTACTCATGAAGGAATTGGTGAACCCGAGGAAAAGAATTACCAAATTATAAACCAAGGTGGTGACTGTGAATTGATTAACGTGAGAACAATTGTTGTCTGGCATTAGACCAACTATGACCATGGTTGGCCATGGGTGATTTTCATATTGAGACAATATTTGTCAGAATGAGACATTTGATCATGGATTACATTGATCGATTATGCATATTATCAACCGAAAGAACTAATAAGCCCAAGGGTTTAATTTTATAAAGCTATGGAATTGGTGAACCCAAGGGAAAACCATAACCCAAAAAATTATAAACCAAAGGAAATGGTGAACCCAAGGGAATTGATTTAAACATTGAGACAATTCTTGTCACAATGCGACGTTGGACCAACTATGAGCATGGTTGGCCATGGGTGAATTTAATATTGAGACAATGTTTTCGATAATGTGACATTTGATCATGGATAACATTGATCGATTATTCATAATATAAACCAAAAGAACTAATATACCCAAGGGTTTAATATTATAAACCAAAGGAGCTGGTGAACCCAAGGGAAAACAATTACCCAACAAATTATAAACAAAAGGAATTGGTGAACCCAAGGGAATTGATTTAAACATTGAGAAAATTTTTGTCACAAAGCGACGTTGGACCAACTATGACCATGGTTGGCCATGTGTGATTTTCATATTGAGACAATATTTGTCAGAATGTGAAATTTGATCATGGATGACATTAATCGATTATTCATATTATAAACCAAAATAGATAATAAACCTAAGTGTTTAATATTATAAACCAAAGGAATTGGTGAACCCAAGGGAATTGATTTAAACATTGATACAATTTTTCTCACAATGCAACGTTGGACCAACTATGAGCATGGTTGGCCATGGGTGATTTTCATATTGAGACAATATTTGCCAGAATGTGACATTTGATCATGGATGACATTGATCGATTATTCATATTATAAACCAAAATAAATAATAAACCCAAGGGTTTAATTTTATAAACCTATGGAATTGGTGAACCCAAGGGAATTGATTTAAACATTGAGATAATTGTTGTCACAATGCGACGTTGGACCAGCTATGAGCATGGTTGGCCATGGGTGAATTTCATATTGAGACAATGTTTGTCAGAATGTGACATTTGATCATGGATAACATTTATCGATTATTCATATTATAAAACAAAAGAGCTAATAAACCCATGGGTTTAATATTATAATCCAAAGGAACTGGTGAACCCAAGGGAAAACAATTACCCAAAAAATTATAAACCAAAGGAATTGGTGAACCCAAGGGAATTGATTTAAACATTGAGACAATTGTTGTCACAAAGCGATGTTGGACCAACTATGACCATGGTTGGCCATGGGTGATTTTAATATTGAGACAATATTTGTCAGAATGTGACATTTCATCATGGATGACATTAATCGATTATTCATATTATAAACCAAAATAACTAATAAACCCAAGGATTTAATATGTTAAACCAAAGGAATTGGTTAACCCAAGGGAATTGATTTAAACAGTCAAACATTTGTTGTCACAATGCAACGTTGGACCAACTATGAGCATTGTTGGCCATGGGTGATTTTAATATTGAGACAATATTTTTTAGAATGTGACATTTGATCATGGATGACATTCATCGATTATTCATATTATAAACCAAAACAACTAGTAAACCAAAGGGTTTAATGTTATAAACCAAAGGAATTGGTGAACCGAAGGGAATTGATTTAAACATTGAGACAATTGTTGTCACAATGCGACGTTGGACCAACTATGAGCATGGTTGGCCATGGGAGATTTTCATATTGAGACAATGTTTGTCAGAATGTGACATTTTATAATGGATGACATTGGTCGATTATTCATATTATAAACAAAAAAAATTAATAAATCCAAGGGTTTAATATTATAAACCAAAGGAATTGGTGAACCCAAGGGAAAAACATTACACAACAAATTATAAAAAAAAAGAATTTGTGAACCCAAGGGAATTGATTTGAACATTGAGACAATTTTTCTTACAATGTGACGTTGGACCAACTATGAGCATGGTTGGCCATGGGTGATTTTCATATTGAGACAATGTTTGTCAAAATGTGACATTTGATCATGGATGACATTGGTCAATTATTCATGTTATAAACCAAAAGAATTAATAAACCCAAGGGTTTAATATTATAAACCGAAGGAATTGGTGAACCAAGGGGAAAAGAATTACCTAAAAAATTATAAAACAAAGGAATTGGTGAACCCAAGGGAATTGATTTAAACATTGAGACAATTGTTGTCACAAAGCGACATTGGACCAACTACGACCATGGTTGGACATGGGTGAATTTCATATTGAGACAATATTTGTCAGAATGAGACATTTGATCATGGATTACATTGATCGATTATGCATATTATCAACCGAAAGAACTAATGAGCCCAAGGGTTTAATTTTATAAAGATATGGAATTGGTGAACCCAAGGGAAAACCATTACCCAAAAAATTATAAACCAAAGGAATTGGTGAACCCAAGGGAATTGATTTAAACATTGAGACAATTCTTGTCACAATGCGACGTTGTACCAACTATGAGCATGCTTGGCCATGGGTGAATTTAATATTGAGACAATGTTTTCTATAATGTGACCTTTGAGCATGGATAACATTGATCGATTATTCATAATATAAACCAAAAGAACTAATAAACCCAAGGGTTTAATATTATAAACCAAAGGAGCTGGTTAACCCAAGGGAAAACAATTACCCAACAAATTATAAACCAAAGTAATTGGTGAACCCAAGGGAATTGATTTAAACATTGAGAAAATTTTTGTCACAAAGCGACGTTGGACCAACTATGACCATGGTTGGCCATGTGTGATTTTCATATTGAGACAATATTTGTCAGAATGTGAAATTTGATCATGGATGACATTAATCGATTATTCATATTATAAACCAAAATAGCTAATAAACCTAAGTGTTTAATACTATAAACCAAAGGAATTGGTGAACCCAAGGGAATTGATTTAAACATTGAGACAATTTTTCTCACAATGCAACGTTGGACCAACTATGACCATGGTTGGCCATGGATGAATTTCACATTGAGACAATGTTTGTCAGAATGTGACATTTGATCATGGATTGCACTAATCGATTATTCATATTATAAACCAAAGGAATTGGTGAACCCAAGGGAAAAAAATTTACCCAACATATTATAAACCAAAGGAATTGGTGAAACCAAGGAAATTGATTTAAACATTGAGACAATTTTTGTCACAATGCGACGTTGGACCAACTATCACTATGGTCGGCGATGGGTGATTTTCATATTGAGACAATATTTGTCAGAATGTGTCATTTGATCATGGATTACATTGATCGATTATGCATATTATCAACCAAAAGAACTAATAAGCCCAAGGGTTTAATTTTATCAACCTATGGAATTAGTGAACCCAAGGGAAAACCATTACCCAACAAATTATAAACCAAAGGAATTGGTGAACCCAAGGGAATTGATTTAAACATTGAGACAATTGTTGCCAAAATGCGACGTTGGACCAACTATGAGCATGGTTGGCCATGGGTGAATTTCATATCGAGACAATTTTTGTCAGAATGTGACATTTGATCATGGATGACACTAATCAATTATTCATATTATAAACCAAAAGAACTAATAAACCCAAGGGAATTGATTTAGACATTGAGAAAATTGTTGTCACAATGCGACGTTGGACCAACTATGAGCATGGTTGGCCATGGGTGAATTTCATATTGAGACAATGATTGCCAGAATGTGACATTTAATCATGGATAACATTGATTGATTATTAATATTATAAACCAAAAGAACTAATAAACCCAAGGGTTTAATATTATAAACCAAAGGAAATTGTGAACCTAAGGGAAAAAAATTACCCAACAAATTATAAACCAAAGGAATTGGTGAACCGAAGGGAATTGATTTAAACATTGAGACAATTGTTGTCACAAAGCGAAGTTGGACCAACTACGACCATGGTTGGCCATGGGTGATTTTCATATTGAGACAATATTTGTCAGAATTTGACATTTGATCATGGATGCCATTAATCGATTATTCATATTATAAACCAAAATACCTAATTAACCCAAGGGTTTAATATTATAAACCAAAGGAATTGGTGAACCCAACGGAATTGATTTAAACATTGAGACAATTTTTCTCACAATGCGACGTTGGACCAACTATGAGAATGGTTGGCCATGGGTGATTTTCATATTAAGACAATATTTGTCAGAATGTGACGTTTGAGCATAGATGACATTGATCAATTATTCATATTATAAACCAAAAGAACTAATAAAACGAAGCATTTAATGTTATAAACCAAAGGAATTGGTGAACCCAAGGGAATTTTATAAACAATTGTTGTCACAACGCAACGTTGGACCAACTATGAGCATGGTTGGCAACGGGCGATTTTCATATTGAGACAACGTTTGTCAGAATGTGACATTTTATAATGGATGACATTGGTCGATTATTCATATTATAAACGAAAAGAATTAATAAACCCAAGGGTTTAATGTTATAAACCAAAGGAATTGGTGAACCCAAGGGAAAACCATTAACCAAAAAATTATAAACCAAAGGAATTGATTTCAACATTGAGACAATTGTTGTTACAATGTGACGTTGGACCAACTATGAGCATGGTTGGCCATGGGTGATTTTCATATTGAGACAATGTTTGCCAGAATGTGACATTTGATCATGGATAACATTGATCGATTATTCATATTATAAACCAAAAGAACTAATAAACTGAAGGGCTTATTATTATAAACCAAAGGAACTGGTGAACCCAAGGGAAGAAAATTACCCAAAAAATTATAAACCAAAGGAATTGGTGAACCCAAGGGAATTGATTTAAACATTAAGACTATTGTTGTCACAAAGCGATGTTTGACCAGCTATGACCATGGTTGGCCATGGGTGATTTTCATATTGAGACAATATTTGTCAGAATGTGACATTTTATCATGGATGTCATTAATCGATTATTCATATTATAATCCAAAATAGCTAATAAACCCAAGGGTTTAATATTATAAACCAAAGGAATTGGTGAACCCAAGGGAATTGATTTAAACATTGAGATAATTTTTCTCACAATGCGACGTTGGACCAACTATGAGCATGGTTGGCCATGGGTGATTTTCATATTAAGACAATATTTGTCAAAATGTGGCATTTGAGCATGGATTAAATTGATCAATTATTCATATTATAAACCAAAAGAACTAATAAACCGAAGGGTTTAATGTTATAAACCAAAGGAATTGGTGAACGCAAAGGAATTGTTTTAAACATTGAGACAATTGTTGTCACAATGCGACGTTGGACCAACTATGAGCATGGTTGACCATGGGCGATTTTCATATTGAGACAATTTTTGTCAGAATGTGACATTTTATAATGGATTAAATTGGTCGATTATTCATATTATAAATGAAAAGAATTAATAAACCCAAGAGTTTAATGTTATAAACCAAAGGAATTGGTGAACCCAAGGGAAAACCATTACCCAACAAATTATAAACCAAAGGAATTTGTGAACCCAAGGGAATTGATTTCAACATTGAGACAATTGTTGTTACAATGTGACATTGGACCAACTATGAGCATGGTTGGCCATGGGTGATTTTCATATAGAGACAATGTTTTTCAGAATGTGACATTTGATAATGGATGACATTGGTCGATTATTCATATTATAAACCAAAAGAATTAATAAACCCAAGGGTTTAATATTATAAACCAAAGGAATTTCTAAACCCAAGGGAAAACAATTACCTAACAAATTATAATCCAAAGGAATTGGTGAACCCAATGGAATTGATTTAAACATTGAGACAATTGTTGTCACAAAGCAACGTTGGACCAACTTTGACAATGGTTGGCCATGGCTGATTTTCATATTGAGACAGTATTTGTCAGAATGTGACATTTTATCATGGATGACATTAATCGATTATTCATATTATAAACCAAAATAACTAATAAACCCAAGGGTCTAATATTATAAACCAAAGGAATTGGTGAACCCAAGGGAATTGATTTAAACATTGAGACAATTGTTGTCACAATGCGACGTTAGACCAACTATGACCATGGTTGGCCATGGGTGATTTTCATATTAAGACACTATTTGTCAGAATGTGACATTTGATCATGGATGACATTGATTGATTATTCATATTATAAACCAAAAGAACTAATAAACCAAATGTTTTAATGTTATAAACCAAAGGAATTGGTGAAACCAAGGGAAATGATTTAAACATTGAGACAATTGTTGTCACAATGCGACGTTGGACCAACTATGAGCATAGTTGGCCATGGACGATTTTCATATTGAGACAATGTTTTTCAAAATGTGACATTTTATAATGGATTACATTAGTCGATTATTAATATTATAAATCAAAAGAGTTAATAAACCCAAGGTTTTAATATTATAAACCAAAGGAATTGGTGAACCCAAGGGAATTGATCTCAACATTCAGACAATTGTTGTCACAATGTGACGTTGGACCAACTATGAGCATGGTTAGCCATGGGTGATTTTCATATTGAGACAATGTTTGTCACAATGTGACATTTGATCATGGATGACATTGGTCGATTATTCATATTATAAACCAAAAGAATTAATAAACCCAAAGGTTTAATATTATAAACGAAAGGAATTGGTGAACCCAAGGGAATTGATTTAAACATTGAGACAATTGTTGTCACAATGTGACGTTGGACCAACTATGACCATGGTTGGCCATGGGTGATTTTCATATTGAAAAAATGTTTGTCAGAATGTGACATTTGATCATGGATGACATTGGTCGATTATTCATATTATAAACCAGAAGAACAAATAAACCCAAGGGTTTAATATTATAAACCAAAGGAATTGGTGAACCGAAGGGAAAACAATTACCCAACAATTTATAAACCGAAGGAATTGGTGAACCCAAGGGAATTGATTTAAACATTGAGACAATTGTTATCACAATGCGACATTGGACCAATTATGACCATGGTTGGCCATGGCTTATTTTCATATTGAGACAATATTTGTCAGAATGCGAAATTTGATCATGGATGACATTGATCTATTATTCATATTATAAACCAAAATAACTAATAAACCCAAGGGTTTAGTATTATAAACCAAAGAAATTGGTGAACCTAATATAATTTATTTAAGCATTGAGACAATTGTTGTCATAATGCGACGTTGGAACAACTATGACCATGGTTGGCCACGGTTGATTTTCATATTGGGACAATATTTGTCAAAATGTGACATTTGAATGTGACATTTGATCATGGATGACATTGATCGATTATTCATATTATAAACCAAAAATAACTAACAAAAAAAAGAGTTTAATATTATAAATCAAAGGATTTGGTGAACCCAAGGGAAAACCATTACTCAACAAATTATAAACCAAAGGAATTGGTGAACCCAAGGGAATTGTTTTAAACATTGTGACAATTGTTGTTACAATGTGACGTTGGACCAACTATGACCATGGTTGGCCATGGGTGATTTTCATTTTGAGACAATATTTGTCAGAATGTGACATTTTATCATGGATGACATTGATCCATTATTCATATTATAAACCAAAATAACTAATAAACCCAAGGGTTTAATATTATAAACCAAAGGAATTGGTGAACCTAAGGGAATTTATTTGAACATTGACACAATTGTTGTCACAATGCGACGTTGGACCAACTATGAGCATGGTTGGTAATGGGTTATTTTCATATTAAGTAAATGTTTGTGAGAATGTGACAATTTATCATGGATGACATTGATCGATTATTCGTATTATAAACCAAAAGAACTAATATACCCAAGGGTTTAATATTATAAACCAAAGGAATTTGTGAGCCCAAGGGAATTGATTTAAACATTGAGACAATTGTTGTCACAATTCTACGTTGGACCAACTATGACCATGGTTGGCCAAGGGTGATTTTCATATTGAGACAATGTTTGTCAGAATGTGACATTTGATAATGGATGACACTGATCGATTATTCATATTATAAACCAAAAGAACTAATAAGCCCAAGGGTTTAATATTACAAACCAAAGGAATTGGTGAACCCAAGGGAAAAAAATTACCCAACAAATTATAAACCAAAGGAATTGGTTAACCCGGGGAAATTGATTTAAACATTCAGACAATTTTTGTCACAATGTGCGTTGGACCAACTATGACTATGGTCGGCCATGGGTGATTTTCATATTCAGACAATATTTTTCACAATGTGACATTTGTTCATATATGACATTGATCAATTATTCATATTATAAACCAAAATAACTAATAAACCCAAGGGTTTAATATTATAAAACAAAGGAATTGGTGAACCTAAGGGAATTTATTTAAACATTGAGACAATTGTTGTCACGATGCGACGTTAGACAACCTATGATCATCGTTGGCCATAGGTGATTTTCATATTGAGACAATGTTTTTCAGAATGTGACATTTGATCATGGATTACATTGATCGATTATTCATATTATAAAACAAAATAACTAATACACCGTGGGGTTTAATTTTATAAACCTATGGAATTGGTGAACCCAAGGGAAAACCATTACCCAAAAAATTATAAACCAAAGGAATTGGTGAGCCCAAGGGAATTGATTTGAACATTGAGACACAAATTGTCACAATGCGACGTTGGACCAACTATGAGCATGGTTGGCCATGGGTGAATTTCATATTGAGACAATGTTTGTCAGAATGTGACATTTGATCATGGATGACATTGATCGATTATTCATATTATAAACCAAAAGAACTAATAAACCCAAGGGTTTAATATTATAAACCAAATGAATTGGTGAACCCAAGGGAAAACAATTACCCAACAAAATATAAACCAAAGGAATTGGTGAACCCAAGGGAATTAATTTAAACATTAAGACAATTGTTGGCACAAAGCGACGTTGGACCAACTATGACCATGGTTGGCCATGGGTGATTTTCATATTGAGACAATATTTGTCAAAATGTGACATTTAATCATGGATGACATTAATTGATTATTCATATTATAAACCAAAAGAACTAATAAACCAAAGGGTTTAATGTTGTAAACCAAAGGAATTTGTGAACCCAAGGGAATTGATTTAAACATTGAGACAATTGTTGTCACAATGCGACGTTGGACCAAGTAAGAGGATGGTTGGCCATGGGCGATTTTCATATTGAGACAATGTTCATTAGAATGTGACATTTTATAATGGATGACATTGGTCGATTATTCATATTATAAACGAAAAGAACTAATAAACCCAAGGGTTTAATATTACAAACGAAAGGAATTGGTGAACCCAAGGGAAAACAACTACCCAACAAATTATAAACCAAAGGAATTGGTGAACGCAAGGGGATTGATTTCAACATTGAGACAATTGTTGTCACAATGCGACGTTGGACCAAATATGAGCATGGTTGGCCATGGGTGATTTTCATATTGAGACAATGTTTGTAAGAATGTGAAATTTGATCATGGATGACATTGGTCGATTATTCATATTGTAACCAAAAGAATTAATAAACCTAAGGGTTTAATATTATAAACCAAAGGAATTGGTGAACCCAAGGGAAAAAAATTACCCAACAAATTGTAAACCAAAGGAATTGGTGAACCCAAGGGAATTGATTTAAACATTGAGACAATTGTTGCCACAAAGCGACGTTGGACCAACTATGACCATGGTTGGCCATTGGTGATTTTCATATTGAGACAATATTTCTCAAAATGTGACATCTGATCATGGATGACATTAATCGATTACTCATATTATAAACCAAAATAACTAATAAACTCAAGAGTTTAATATTATAAACGAAAGGAATTTGTGAACCCAAGGGAATTGATTTAAACAAGGAGACAATCTTTGTCACAATGCGACATTGGACCAACTATGAGCATGGTTGGCCATGGGTGATTTTCATATTGAGATACCATTTTTCAGAATGTGACATTTGATCATGGATGACATTGATCAATTATTCATATTATAAATGAAAATAACTAATAAACCAAAGGGTTTAATGTTATAAACCGAAGGAATTGGTGAACCTACGGGAATCGTTTTAAGCATTGAGACAATTGTTGTCACAATGCGACGTTGGACCAACTATGAGCATGGTTGGCCATGGGCGATTTTCATATTAAGACAATGTTTGTCAGAATGCGACATTTTATAATGGATTACATTGGTCAATTTTTCATATTATAAATGAAAAGAATTAATAAACCCAAGTTTTTAATATTATAAACCAAAGGAATTGGTGAACCCAAGGGAATTTATTTCAACATGGAGACAATTGTTGTCACAATGCGACGTTGGACCAACTATGAGCATGGTTGGCCATGGGTGATTTTCGTATTGAGACAATTTTTGTCAGCATGTGACATTTGATCATCGATGACATTGGCTGATTATTCATATTATAAACCAAAAGAATTAATAAACCTAAAGGTTTAATATTATAAACCAAAGGAATTGGTGAACCCAAGGGAATTGATTTAAACATTGAGACAATTGTTTTCACAATGCGACATTGGACCAACTATGACCATGGTTGGCCATGGGTGATTTTGATATTGAGACAATATTTGTCGGAATGTGAAATTTGATCATTGATAACATTATTCAATTATTCATATTATAAACCAAAAGAAATAATAAACCCAAGGGTTTAATATTATAAACCAAAGGAATTTTTGAACCCAAGGGAAAGGCATTACCCAAAATATTATAAACCGAAGGAACTGTTGAACCTAAGGGAATTGGTTTAAACATTGAGACAATTGTTGTCACAATGCGACGTTGGACCAACTATGACCATGGTTGGCCATGGCTGATTTTCATATTGAGACAATATTTGTCAGAATGTGACATTTCATCATAGATGACATTGATCAATTGTTCATATTAGAAACCAAAATAACTCATAAACACAAGGGTTTAATATTATAAACCAAAGGAATTTTTGAACCTAAGGGAAACACATTACCCAAAAAATTATAAACCGAAGGAACTGGTGAACCTAAGGGAATTGGTTTAAAAATTGAGACAATTGTTGTCACAATGCGACGTTGGACCAACTATGACCATGGTTGGCCATGGCTGATTTTCATATTGAGACAATGTTTGTCAGAATGTGACATTTTATCGTGGATGAAATTTATCGATTATTCGTATTATAAACCAAAAGAACTAATAAACCCAAGGGTTTAATATTATAAACCAAAGGAATTGGTGAGCCCAAGGGAATTGATTTAAAGATTGAGACAATTGTTGTCACAATGCGACGTTGGACCATCTATGAGCATGGTTGGCCATGGGTGATTTTCATCTTGAGACAATGTTTGTCACAATGTGACATTTGATCATTGATGAAATTGATTGATTATTCATATTATAAACCAAAAGAACTAAAAAACCCAAGGGTTTAATATTATAAACCAAAGTTATTGTTGAACCCAAGGGAAAAAAATTACCCAACAAATTATAAACCAAAGGAAATGATGAACCCAAGGAAATTGATTTAAACATTGAGACAATTTTTGTCACAATGTGACGTTGGACCAACTATGACTATGGTCGACCATGGGTGATTTTCATATTGAGACAATATTTGTCAGAATGTGACATTTCATCATAGATGACATTGATCGATTATTCATATTATAAACCAAAATAACTAATAAACCAAAGGGTTTAATACTATAAACCAAAGGAATTTTTGAACCTAAGGGAATTTATTTAAACCTTGAGACAATTGTTGTCACAATGCGACGTTGGACCAACTATGAGCATGGTTGGCCATGGGTGATTTTCATATTGAGACAATGTTTGTCAGAATGTGACATTTGATCATGGATTACATTGATCGATTATTCATATTATAAACTAAAAGAACTAATAAACCCAAGGGTTTAAATTTGTAAACCTATGGAATTGGTGAACCCAAGGGAAAACCATTACCCAAAAAATTATAAACCAAAGGAATTGGTGAACCCAAGGGAAAACCATTACCCAAAAAATTATAAACCAAAGGAATTGGTGAACCCAAGGGAACTGATTTAAACATTGAGACAATTGTTGTCACAATGCGACGTTGGACCAACTATGAGCATGGTTGGCCATGGGTGAATTTCATATTGAGACAATGTTTGTGAGAATGTGAGATTTGATCATGGATGACATTGATTGATTATTCATATTGTAAACCAAAAGAGATAATAAACCCAAGAGTTTAATATTATAAACCAAAGGAATTGGTGAACCCAAGGGAATTTATTTAAACATTGAGACAATTGTTGTCACAAAGCGACGTTAGACCAACTATGACCATGGTTGGCCATGGGTGATTTTTATATTGAGAAAATATTTGTCAGAATGTGACATTTGATCATGGATGACATTGATCGATTATTAATATTATAAACCAAAAGAACTAATAAGCCCAAGGGTTTAATATTACAAACCAAAGGGATTGGTGAACCCAAGGGTATTGAATTAAACTTTGAGACAATTGTTGTCACAACGCGACGTTGGACCAACTATGAGCATGGTTGGCCATGGGTGATTTTCATATTGAGACAATGTTTGTGAGAATGTGACATTTTATAATGGATGACATTCTTCGATTATTCATATTATAAACGAAAAGAATTAATAAAACCAAGGGTTTAATATTATAAACCAAAGGAATTGGTGAACCCAAGGGAAAACCATTACTCAACAAATTATAAACCAAAGGAATTGGTGAACCCAAGGGAATTGATTTGAACATTGAGACAATTTTTGTCACAATGTGACGTTGGACCAACTATGAGCATGGTTGGCCATGGGTGACTTTCATATTGAGACAATGTTTGTCAGAATGTGACATTTGATCATGGATGACATTGGTCGATTATTCATATTATAAAGCAAAAGAAATAATAGTCCCAAGGGTTTAATATTATAAACCAAAGGAATTGGTCAACCCAAGGGAAAACAATTACCCAACAACTTATAAACCAAAGGAATTGGTGAACCCAATGGAATTGATTTAAACATTGAGACAATTGTTTTCACAATGTGACTTTGGACCAACTATGACCATGGTTGGGCATGGGTGATTTTCATTTTGAGACAATATTTATCAGAATGTGACATTTTATCATGGATGCCATTGATCGATTATTCATATTATAAACCAAAAGAACTAATAAAACCAAGGGTTTAATATTATAAAGCAAAGGAATTGGTTAACCCAAGGGAATTGATTTAAACATTGAAACACAAATTGTCACAATGCAACGTTGGACCAACTATGAGCATGGTTGGCCATGGGTGAATTTCATATTGAGACAATGTTTGTCAGAATGTGACATTTGATCATGGATTACATTGATCGATTATTCATATTGTAAACTAAAAGACCTAATAAACCCAAGGGTTTAACTTTGTAAACCTATGGAATTGGTGAACCCAAGGGGAAACCATTACCCAAAAAATTATAAACCAAAGGAATTGGTGAACCCAAGGGAATTGATTTAAACATTTTGACAATTGTTGTCACAATGCGACGTTGGACCAACTATGAGCATGGTTGGCCATAGGTGAATTTCATATTGAGACAATGTTTTTCAGAATGTGATATTTGATAATGTATGACATTGATCGATTATTCATAATATAAACCAAAAGAGCTAATAAACCCAAGAGTTTAATATTATAAACCAAAGGAATTGGTGAACCCAAGGGAATTGATTTAAACATTGAGACAATTGTTGCCACAAAGTGACGTTGGACCAACTATGACCATGGTTGGCAATGGGTGATTTTCATATTGAGAAAATTTTTGTCAGAATGTGACATTTGATCATGCATGACATTGATCGATTATTCATATTATAAACCAAAAGAACGAATAAACCAAAGGGTTTAATGTTATAATCCAAACGAATTGGTGAACCCAAGGGTATTGAATTAAACATTGAGACAATTGTTGTCACACTGCGACGTTGGACCAACTATGAGCATGGTTGGCCATGGGTGATTTTCATATTGAGACAATGTTTGTCAGAATGTGACATTTTATAATGGATGACATTGGTCGACTATTCATATTATAAACGAAAAGAATTAATAAAACCAATGGTTTAATATTATAAACCAAAGTAATTGGTGAACCCAAGGGAAAACCATTACTCAACAAATTATAAACCAAAGGAATTGGTGAACCCAAGGGAATTGATTTGAACATTGAGAAATTTTTTGTCACAATGTGACGTTGGACCAACTATGAGCATGGTTGGCCATGGGTGACTTTCATATTGAGACAATGTTTGTCAGAATGTGACATTTGATCATGGATGACATTGGTCGATTATTCATATTATAAAGCAAAAGAATTAATAATCCCAAGGATTTAATATTATAAACCAAATGAATTGGTCAAGCCAAGGGAAAACAATTACCCAACAAATTATAAACCAAAGGAATTGGTGAACCCAATGGAATTGATTTAAACATTGAGACAATTGTTGTCACAATGTGACGTTGGACCAACTATGACCATGGTTGGGCATGGGTGATTTTCATTTTGAGACAATATTTCTCAGAATGTGACATTTTATCATGGATGCCATTGATCGATTATTCATATTATAAACCAAAAAAACTAATAAAACCAAGGGTTTAATACTATAAACCAAAGGAATTGGTTAACCCAAGGGAATTGATTTAAACATTAAGACAAAAATTGTCACAATGCAACGTTGTACCAACTATGAGCATGGTTGAACATGGGTGAATTTCATATTGAGACAATGTTTGTCAGAATGTGACATTTGATCATGGATGACATTAATTGATTATTCATATTATAAACCAAAATAAATAATAAACCCAAGGGTTTAATATTATAAACCAAAGGACTTGGTGAATCCAAGGGAATTGATTTAAACAGTCAAACAATTGTTGTCACAATTCAACGTTCCACCAACTATGAGCATTGTAGGCCATGGGTGATTTTCATATTGAGAAAATATTTGTCAGAATGTGACATTTGATCATGGATGACATTGATCGATTATTCATATTATAAACGAAAATAATTAATAAACCAAAGGGTTTAATGTTATAAACCAAAGGAATTTGTGAACCCAAGGGAATTGATTTAAACATTGAGACAATTGTTGTCACAATGCGACGTTCAACCAAGTATGAGGATGGTTGGCCATGGGCGATTTTCATATTGAGACAATGTTCGTCAGAATGTGACATTTTATAATGGATGACATTGGTCGATTATTCATATTATAAACAAAAAGAATTAATAAACCCAAGGGTTTAATATTACAAACGAAAGGAATTGGTGAACCCAAGGGAAAACAACTACCAAACAAATTATAAACCAAAGGAATTGGTGAACCCAAGGGAATTGATTTCAACATTGAGACAATTTTTGTCACAATGCGACGTTGGACCAACTATGAGCATGGTTGGCCATGGGTGATTTTCATGTTGAGACAATGTTTGTCAGAATGTGACATTTGATCATGGATGACATCGGTCTATTATTCATATTATAAACCAAAAGAAGTAATAAAACCAAGGGTTTAATATTACAAACCAAAGGAATTGGTGAACCCAAGGGAAAAAAATTACCCAACAAATTTTAAACCAAAGGAATTGGTGAACCCAAGGGAATTGATTTAAACATTGAGACAATTGTTGCCAAAAAGCGACGTTGGACCAACTATGACCATGGTTGGCCATGGGTGATTTTCATATTGAGACAATATTTCTCAAAATGTGACATTTGATCATGGATGACATTAATCGATTACTCATATTATAAACCAAAATAACTAATAAACCCAAGGGTTTAATATTATAAACGAAAGGAATTGGTGAACCCAAGGGAATTGGTTTAAACAATGAGACAATCTTTGTCACAATGCGACATTGGACCAACTATGAGAATGGTTCGCCATGGGTGATTTTCATATTGAGATACCATTTTTCAGAATGTGACATTTGATCATGGATGACATTGATCGATTATTCATATTATAAACGAAAATAACTAATAAACCAAAGGGTTTAATGTTATAAACCGAAGGAATTGGTGAACCCAAGGGAATTTTTTTAAGCATTGACACAATTGTTGTCACAATGAGACGTTGGACCAACTATGAGCATGGTTGGCCATGGGCTTTTTTCATATTAAGACAATGTTTGTCAAAATGTGACATTTTATAATGGATGACAATGGTTGATTTTTCATATTATAAATGAAAAGAATTAATAAACCTAAGTTTTAAATATTATAAACCAAAGGAATTGGTGAACCCAAGGGAATTTATTTCAACATGGAGATAATTTTTGTCACAATGTGACGTTGGACCAACTATGAGCATGGTTGGCCATGGGTGATTTTCATATTGAGACAATTTTTGTCAGAATGTGACATTTGATCATCGATGACATTGTTCGATTATTCATATTATAAACCGAAATAATTAATAAACCTAATGGTTTAATATTATAAACCAAAGGAATTGGTGAACCCAAGGGAATTGATTTAAACATTGAGACAATTATTTTCACAATGCGACATTGGACCAACTATGACCATGGTTGGCCATGGGTGATTTTCATATTGAGACAATATTTGTCGGAATGTGAAATTTGATCATTGATAACATTATTCGATTATTCATATTATAAACCAAAAGAAATAATAAACCCAAGGGTTTAATATTATAAACCAAAGGAATTTTTGAACCCAAGGGAAACGTATTACCAAAAAAATTATAAACCGAAGGAACTGGTGAACCTAAGGGAATTGGTTTAAACATTGAGACAATTGTTGTCATAATGCGACGTTGGACCAACGATGACCATGGTTGGCCATGGCTAATTTTCATATTGAGACAATGTTTGTCAGAATGTGACATTTGATCATGGATGAAATTTATCGATTATTCATATTGTAAACCAAAAGAACTAATAAACCCAAGGGTTTAATATTATAAACCAAAGGAATTGGTGAGCCCAAGGGAATTGATTTAAAGATTGAGACAATTGTTGTCACAATGCGACGTTGGACCAACTATGAGCATGGTTGGCCATGGGTGATTTTCATATTGAGACAATGTTTTTCAGAACGTGACATTTGATCATTGATGAAATTGATTGATTATTCATATTATAAACCAAAAGAACTAATAAACCCAAGGGTTTAATATTATAAACCAAAGGAATTGTTGAACCCAAGGGAAAAAAATTACACAACAAATTATAAACCAAAGGAATTGATGAACCCAAGGAAATTGATTTAAACATTGAGACAATTTTTGTCACAATGTGTCGTTGGACCAATTATGACTATGGTCGACCATGGGTGATTTTCATATTGAGACAATATTTGTCAGAATGTGACATTTCATCATAGATGACATTGATCGATTATTCATATTATAAACCAAAATAACTAATAAACCCGAGTGTTTAATATTATAAACCAAAGGAATTTTTGAACCTAAGGGAATTTATTTAAACATTGAGACAATTGTTGTCACAATGCGACGTTGTACCAACTATGAGCATGGTTTTCCATGGGTGATTTTCATATTGAGACAATGTTTGTCAGAATGTGACATTTGATCATGGATTACATTGATCGATTATTCATATTATAAACTAAAAGAACTAATAAACCCAAGGGTTTAAATTTGTAAACCTATGGAATTGATGAACACAAGGGAAAACCATTACCCAAAAAATTATAAACCAAAGGAATTGGTGAACCCAAGGGAATTGATTTAAACATTGAGACAATTGTTGTCACAATGCGACGTTGGACCAACTATGAGCATGGTTGGCCATGGGTGAATTTCATATTGAGACAATGTTTGTCAGAATGTGAGATTTGATCATGGATGACATTGATCGATTATTAATATTATAAACCGAAAGAGATAATAAACCCAAGAGTTTAATATTATAAACCAAAGGAATTCGTCAACCCAAGGGAACTGATTTAAACATTGAGACAATTGTTGTCACAAAGCGACGTTGGACCAACTATGACCATGGTTGGCCATGGGTGATTTTTTTATTGAGACAATATTTGTCAGAATGTGACATTTGATCATGGATGACATTAATCGATTATTCATATTATAAACCAAAATAACTAATAAACCCAAGGGTTTAATATTATAAACCAAAAGAATTGGTGAACCCAAGGGAATTGATTTAAACATTCAGACAATTGCTTTCACAATGCGACGTTGGAGCAACTATGAGCATGGTTGGCCATGGCTGATGTTCATATTCAGAAAATATTTGTCAGAATGTGACATTCGATCATAGATGACATTGATTGATTATTCATATTATAAACCAAAAGAACTAATAAACCAAAGGGTTTGATGTTATAAGCCAAAGGAATTGGTGAACCCAAGGATATTGAATTAAACATTGAGAAATTTTTTGTCACAATGCGACGTTGGACCAACTATGAGCATGGTTGGCCATGGGTGATTTTCATATTGAGGCAATGTTTGTCAGAATGTGACATTTTATAATGGATGACATTGGTCGATTATTCATATTATAAACGAAAAGAATTAATAAACCCAAGGGTTTAATATTATAAACCAAAGGAATTGGTGAACCCAAGGGAATTGATTTCAACATTGAGACAATTTTTGTCACAATGTGACATTGGACCAACTATGAGCATGGTTGGCCATGGGTGACTCTCATATTGAGACAATGTTTGTCAGAATGTGACATTTGATCATGGATGACATTGGTCGATTATTCATATTATAAAGCAAAAGAATTAATAAAACCAAGGGTTTAATATTATAAACCAAAGGAATTGGTCAACCCAAGGGAAAACAATAACCCAAAAAATTATAAACCAAAGGAATTGGTGAACCCAATGGAATTGATTTAAACATTGAGACAATTGTTGTCACAATGTCACGTTTGACCAACTATGACCATGGTTGGGCATGGGTGATTTTCATTTTGTGACAATATTTCTCAGAATGTGACATTTTATCATGAATGCCATTGATCGATTATTAATATTATAAAGCAAAAGAACTAATAAAACCAAGGGTTTAATATTATAAACCAAAGGAATTGGTTAACCCAAGGGAATTGATTTAAACATTGAGACACAAATTGTCACAATGCGACGTTGGACCAACTATGAGCATGGTTGGCCATGGGTGAATTTCATATTGACACAATGTTTGTCAGAATATGACATTTGATCATGGATGACATTGATCGATTATTCATATTATAAACCAAAAGAACTAATAAACCCAAGGGTTTAATATTATAAACCAAAGGAATTGGTTAACCCAAGGGAAAACAATTACCCAACAAATTATAAACGAAAGGAATTGGTGAACCCAAGGGAATTTATTTAAACATTAAGACAATTGTTGGCACAAAGCGACGTTGGACCAACTATGACCATGGTTGGCCATCGGTGATTTTCATATTGAGACAATATTTGTCAGAATGTGACATTTGATCATGGATGACATTAATTGATTATTCATATTATAAACCAAAATAAATAATAAACCCAAGGGTTTAATATTATAAACCAAAGGAATTGGTGAACCCAAGGGAATTGATTTAAACAGTCAAACAATTGTTGTCACAATGCAACGTTCGACCAACTATGAGCATTGTAGGCCATGGGTGATTTTCATATTGAGACAATATTTGTCAGAATGTGACATTTAATAATGGATGACATTGATCGATTATTCATATTATAAACCAAAATAATTAATAAACCAAAGGATTTAATGTTATAAACCAAAGGAATTTGTGAACCCAAGGGAATTGATTTAAACATTGAGACAATTGTTGTTACAATCCGACGTTGGACCAAGTATGAGGATGGTTGGCTAGGGGCGATTTTCATATTGAGACAATTTTCGTCAGAATGTGACATTTTATAATGGATGACATTGGTCGATTATTCATATTATAAACAAAAAGAATTAATAAACCCAAGGGTTTAATATTACAAAGGAAAGGAATTGGTGAACCCAAGGGAAAACAACTACCCAACAAATTATAAACCAAAGGAATTTGTGAACCCAAGGGAATTGATTTCAACATTGAGACAATTGTTGTCACAATGCGACGCTCGACCAACTATGAGCATGGTTGGCCATGGGTGATTTTCATATTGAGACAATGTTTGTCAGAATGTGACATTTGATCATGGATGACATTGGTCGATTATTCATATTATAAACCAAAAGAATTAATAAACCCAAGGGTTTAATATTATAAACCAAAGGAATTGGTGAACCCAAGGGAAAAAAATTACCCAACAAATTGTAAACCAAAGGAATTGGTTAACCCAAGGGAATTGATTTAAACATTGAGAAAATTGTTGCCACAAAGCAACTTTGGACCAACTATGACCATGGTTGGCCATGGGTGATTTTCATATTGAGACAATATTTCTCAAAATGTGACATTTGATCATGGATGACATTAATCGATTACTCATATTATAAACCAAAATAACTAATAAACCCAAGGGTTTAATATTATAAACGAAAGGAATTGGTGAACCCAAGGGGATTCATTTAAACAATGAGACAATGTTTGTCACAATGCGACGTTGGACCAACTATGAGCATGGTTGGCCATGGGTGATTTTCATATTGAGATACCATTTTTCAGAATGTGACATTTGATCATGGATGACATTGATCGATTATTCATATTATAAACGAAAATAACTAATAAACTAAAGGGTTTAATGTTATAAACCTAAGGAATTGGTGAAACCAAGGGAATTGTTTTAAGCATTGAGACAATTGTTGTCACAATGCGACGTTGGACCAACTATGAGCATGGTTGGCCATGGGCGATTTTCATATTAATACAATGTTTGTCAGAATGTGACATTTTATAATGGATGACATTGGTCGATTTTTCATATTAAAAATGAAAAGAATTAATAAACCCAAGTTTTTAATATTATAAACCAAAGGAATTGGTGAACCCAAGGGAATTTATTTCAACATGGAGACAATTTTTGTCACAATGCGACGTTGGACCAACTATGAGCATGGTTGGCCATGGGTGATTTTCATATTGAGACAATTTTTGTCAGAATGTGACGTTTGATAATCGCTGACATTGGTTGATTATTCATATTATAAACCGATAGAATTAATAAACCAAATGGTTTAATATTATAAACCAAAGGAATTGGTGAACCCAAGGGAATTGATTTCAACATTGATACAATTGTTTTCACAATGCGACATTGGACCAACTATGACCATGGTTGGCCATGGGTGATTTTGATATTGAGACAATATTTGTCGGAATGTGAAATTTGATCATTGATAACATTATTCGATTATTCATATTATAAACCAAAAGAAATAATAAACCCAAGGGTTTAATATTATAAACCAAAGAAATTTTTGAACCCAAGGGAAAGGCATTACCCAAAAAATTATAAACCGAAGGAACTGGTGAACCTAAGGGAATTGGTTTAAACATTGAGACAAATTTTGTCACAATGCGACGTTGGACCAACTATGACCATGGTTGGCCATGGCTGATTTTCATATTGAGACAATGTTTGTCAGAATGTGACATTTGATCATGGATGAAATTTATCGATTTTTCATATTATAAACCAAAAGAACTAATAAACCCAAGGGTTTAATATTATAAACCAAAGGAATTGGTGAGCCCAAGGGAATTGATTTAAATATTGAGACAATTGTTGTCACAATGCGACGTTGGACCAACTATGAGCATGGTTGGCCATGGGTGATTTTCATATTGAGACAATGTTTGTCAGAATGTGACATTTGATCATTGATGAAATTGATTGATTATTCATATTATAAACCAAAATAACTAATAAACCCAAGGGTTTAATGTTATAAACCAAAGGAATTGTTGAACCTAAGGGAAAAAAATTACCCAACAAATTATAAACCAAAGGAATTGATGAACCCAAGGAGATTGATTTAAACATTGAGACAATTTTTTTCACAATGTGACGTTGGACCAACTATGACTATGGTCGACCATGGGTGATTTTCATATTGAGACAATATTTGTCAGAATGTGAGATTTCATCATAGATGACATTGATCGATTATTCATATTATAAACCAAAATAACTAATAAACCCAAGGGTTTAATACTATAAACCAAAGGAATTTTTGAACCTAAGGGAATTGATTTAAACATTGAGACAATTGTTGTCACAATGCGATGTTGGACCAACTATGAGCATGGTTGGCCATGGGTGATTTTCATATTGAGACAATATTTGTAAGAATGTGACATTTGATCATGGATTACATTGATCGATTATTCATATTATAAACTAAAAGAACTAATAAACCCAAGGGTTTAAATTTGTAAACATATGGAATTGGTGAACCCAAGGGAAAAACCATTACCCAAAAAATTATAAACCAAAGGAATTGGTGAACCCAACGGAATTGATTTAAACATTGAGACAATTGTTGTAACAATGCGACGTTGGACCAACTCTGAGCATGGTTGGCCATGGGTGAATTTCATATTGAGACAATGTTTGTCAGAATGTGAGATTTGATCATGGATGACATTGATCGATTATTCATATTATAAACCGAAAGAGCTAATAAACCCAAGAGTTTAATATTATTAACCAAAGGAATTGGTGAACCCAAGGGAATTGATTTAAACATTGAGACAATTTTTGTCACAAAGCGACGTTGGACCAACTATGACCATGGTTGGCCATGGGTGATTTTTATATTGGGACAATATTTGTCAGAATGTGACATTTGATCATGGATGACATTAATCGATTATTCATATTATAAACGAAAATAACTAATAAACCCAAGGTTTTAATATTGTAAACCAAAGGAATTGGTGAACCCAAGGGAATTGATTTAAAAATTCAGACAATTGTTTTCGCAATGTGACGTTGGAGCAACTATGAGCATGGTTGGCCATGGCTGATGTTCATATTGAGAAAATATTTGTCAGAATGTGACATTTGATCATGGATGACATTGATCGATTATTCATATTATAAACCAAAACAACTAATAAACCAAAGGGTTTAATGTTATAAGCCAAAGGAATTGGTGAACCCAAGGGTATTAAATTAAACATTGAGACAATCATTGTCACAATGCGATGTTGGACCAACTATGAGCATGGTTGGCCATGTGTGATTTTCATATTGAGACAATGTTTGTCAGAATGTGACATTTTATAATGGATGACATTGGTGGATTATTCATATTATAAACGAAAAGAATTAATAAACCCAAGCGTTTAATATTATAAACCAAAGGAATTGGTGAACCCAAGGGAAAACCATTACTCAACAAATTATAAACCAAAGGAATTGGTGAACCCAAGTGAATTGATTTGAACATTGAGACAATTTCTGTCACAATGTGACGTTGGACCAACTATGAGCATGGTTGGCCATGGGTGACTTTCATATTAAGACAATGTTTGTCAGAATGTGACATTTGATCATGGATGACATTGGTCTATTATTCATATTATAAAGCAAAAGAATTAATAAACCCAAAGGTTTAATATTATAAACAAAAGGAATTGGTCAACCCAAGGGAAAACAATTACCCAAAAAATTATAAACCAAAGGAATTGGTGAACCCAATAGAATTGATTTAAACATTGAGACAATTGTTGTCACAATGTGACGTTGGACCAACTATGACCATGCTTGGGCATGGGTGATTTTCATTTTGAGACAATATTTCTCAGAATGTGACATTTTATCATGGATGCCATTGATCGATTATTCATATTATAAACCAAAAGAACTAATAAAACCAAGGGTTTAATATTATAAACCAAAGGAATTGGTTAACCCAAGGG